>ML677349.1:21365513-21459405 GCA_007922305.1 Dermatemys mawii
CTGAGGGGGGCAGTCCGGGGGCAGGAAGTTGATGGGGGGTCAGATAGGGGGCGGGGCCTTTGGCCCTCTGCACAATTTTGAACCCCAGTGTGGCCCTCAGGCCAAAAAGTTTGCCCACCCCTGGTTTAGCACCATGTTCTCCTAAAGGATTAAAAAAATCTGCAGCAAATTATATTAAAATGGGTAGATATGATATATCATGATTTGGAATGGCTTTCAACTCAGTCCCACATGACAGTCTCATAAGCAAATTAGGGAAATATGGTCTAGATGAATTTACTATAAGGAGAGTAGATAATTGGTTGAAGAACCATACTCAACAAGCGATTATCACTGGTTCGCTGTCAAACTGGGAGAACGTATTAAGTGGGATCTGACAGGAGTCTGCTCTTGGTCTGGTAGTATTGAATATTAATGTTAATGACTTGGATAATAGACTGGAGAGTATGCATATAAAATTTGTGTATGACACCAAGCTGGGAGGAGTTGCAAGCACTTTGGGGAATGGGGTTAGAATTTAAAACAACTTTGACAAATTGGAGAATTGGTCTGAAATCAACATGATGAAATTCAATAAAGTACAAAGTATTTAATTTAGAAATGAAAAATAAAATAAATAGATATGAAATGTCTATGTGGTAGCATTTCAGAAAAGGATCTGGGTGTTATAGTGGATCACAAATTGCCAATGAACCAACAATGTGATGCAGTTTGAAAAAAGGTTCTTATTCTAGGATGGCTTATCAGGAGTGTCATATGTAAAACATGGAAGGTAACTGTCCCATTGTACTTGGCACTGGTGATGCCTCAGCTGGAGTACTATGTCCAGTTCTGGGCACCACAGTTTAAAAAAGATGTGAACAAATTGGAAAGAGTCCAGAGGAGAGCAAAAAAAAAAAAAACATGAAAGGTTTAGAAAAGCTGAGCTATGGGGAAAGGTTAAAAAAAATAAGCATGTTTAGTCTTACGAAAAAAAGACTCACGAGGAACCTGATAATCGTCTTTAAATATATTAAGGGTTGTTATAAAGAGGCTCGTGATTCATTGTTATCCATATTCACTGAAGGTAGGACAAGATGTAAAAGGCTTAATCTCTAGCAAGGGAGTTTTAGGTTAGATATTAGGAAAAATGTTCTAACTATAAAGGTAGTTAAACTCTGGAATAGGCTTCCAAGGGAGATTGTGGAATCTCCATCATTGGAAGTTTTTAAGAACAGATTAGACCAACACTTTTCAGAGAAGGTCTAGGTCTAGATATTTTTGATCCTGTTTTTGAGCAAGGAGCTGGACTAGATGACCTCTTCAGGTCCCTTCCAACCCTACATTTCTATGATTACATGACAAAATGCTTCTTAGGGCTAAATTCTGTCCTTGGATGCACAAATGCTGAGCTACTGTGATCATGGGCTCGATATAAGAAATCTGATGCATATGTATATGCAGTGCCCACTGAAGTAAGCAGAATCCCCACTAGTGCACCCAAGGGCAGAATTTAGCCCTTTACAGTAGAAAGCAGGCAATCCTCCAACCTGTTGTATTCCTCTTGAATTGTATCCCAGTGGGGAAAGTGCCTGGTTCAAAGAATTGAACCGCCTCCCCAACCTTTTCCGGATATTACTCTCGGTACATTAGGGGAAGAAAACAAAACCATAATTTCTCCAGAAATAAAAATATGAAACAGTTCTAATTTTACTCAAGTTTCCTGTTCCATGATTATTTTTTCCTTAATATATTTTTCATGTTTTGCAAAGGATATTATTGGAACTGGAAGGACTATGAAGGCTCTGCTTAATAACATAGAAAAATACAAGCCAAAGATGATTAAGGTGGCAAGGTGAGTAAAATATTCACAAAAGTCAAGTTGAACTATTAAAAGAAAACAAATGGTTACTCTAATGGTGGCACAACATGATTTCCTGTGGAAGATCAAGTCTGATTTAGTCTTGCTGCACTACACAATCTTTCTGGGAGCTCTACAGAGACAGCTGTCTGAGTCACTAAGATGGGGGTGGAGAAGAGG
Organism: Dermatemys mawii; assembly: GCA_007922305.1. Lineage (NCBI taxonomy): Eukaryota > Metazoa > Chordata > Testudines > Dermatemydidae > Dermatemys > Dermatemys mawii. The sequence goes on from ML677349.1 coordinate 21,367,534, forward strand.
AGAAGAAACGCTTTTGTACTGTCCTGCAGTGACCTCATTAGCCATTTCAGGAATGGCAGTGATGGACTTTGTAGGGAAGCATGCCCATCTCTTCTTTGATATTCTAGAGAGGAGAGTCAGAAATGGAATGGGGATCCTTAACGTTCTGAGATATTTGAAGAAAATGAATATATTTTATAATGTAAGTTCTCCAGACAAATCCAACTTTTTAAATAAAATAATCTTTTTTTTTTATGATAGTTTGTTGGTGAAAAGAACATCCCAACCTGATGGGTACAGACCTGACTGTAAGTGCTCTTGTGAGAATTTCCTTTCATCGTGATCCAATAAGCTAACATAACTTTAACAGTAGCACTGCATACTGTTCTACCACCACCAAGCAGGGTTTTAGCTTGTGAGACTAGGAACTGCATAATCATGATACAGACTGCTGCAGTTTGGAAGGTCTGAACCTCATTAGTATATCTTGGCTACTAACACCCTAAACAGTTTTTTTCAGTCTGGTGTTCCCTGCTGAAAACTTTACAAGAAAATCATTAATTTACCTATGACAAGCAAATGCTTTCCCTTCTGTCTTTGGTAACAAGGTGGGCTAGCAAGTCCTTTTCTTCTTACCCCTCATTATGTCCTTAAAAGAGCCACCAGTTTCCTTCTAAGCTGAAAGTTATGTCTTTGTAGCATTGTTATTTGCAAGCTATTGAATTTGATGACAATAACAAAACAATTTTGTTAAAATAAGTATCCTTATTTAAAGGTTACATTGTTTATTTGATAGACAGTGATAATTATAAGTAACCTACCAAAAAAGCATAGGGTAGATTGGGCTTCTTTTTATTTCTCCTATAATTTGTCCGCCCTTTGCTGCTCTGCTGTCAGTCAGCTTACACTTTTTGGAATGCTGATACCACACTATGAATAATAAGATTGATCAGGGGACAGGTGATAGGGGACGAACCAAGCTACTACCATGACATAATGACAGGCATGTGAGCTAAAATTTGAGAGAGCTGGATCTGTCTGGAGAAGACCCACCAGCACTTGCTATGGTGAAAGGGAGTGGGTGTCTGTTTATTCTGGAAAAGGAGAAGAAAGGGGGACTGCCTGCCCTGGGTAGATGGTGAAATGAGAAGATCTTGGAAAGAGGGTAGGTGAGAGTTGAGGGAGTGTGACACTGTCCAGGGGAGGATATTTTTTGGAATTTGGGAGAGAGGGAGGCTATTGTGGGGTGAAAGGTGCTTGAAGGTCTAGCATAGACTCTGCACTAGGGAGAATGCATGTCTGCTGTGACCTGTGTTTCTAGCATAGTGTCCTGGCCTTTGACCAAGTCATTCCACCCGGAGGCACTTTCTATACATCATTTTGGTTTCTTGACTCTTTTGATGTATGAAATTTGAGCCATGATATTAAGTATATAATTCATGGGACTCACTATGGTTAAATATGTAAGTAAAACATAATCTTCAATAACCGCTTCCCTAAGGAAAACCTTAAACATGCATTTTAACATATTGTTCAAAAAGTATGCACATATGACAAATTTCAAGTAAAAAGTAAAAAGAAGCAGATATTGATTTGTTGTCATTAATTTATACTGCTGGAGTACAAACCCCAAAAGTACAAAACATTTGGGGTCACTGTCTCCTTAAATTATCCCTGGTGTTAGTGTCAGCTCTTCCTGTTAGCTATATTTGCTCTTCCAGAGATAGTTTACCAAACAGACATTAACAGGAGCAAACCCTCTAGTTTGTGTATATGTAACATTTCTATGCTCACCTATTTGTGTGTCTTGAAGATTCTGGGTTAATTTTTTAGATAGTGAGCAATTTGGAGATGGATCTAGATGTTCCTATATAGGGCTGATCCTGTCCTAAATGCCACACTTACAAAGACTTACACTTGCACTTAGCTTTAAGAATGTGAATCATCTCATTCACTTAATGCACCTGTTCACATATTTAAATTTAGGCATGTACTTTACTCATTGCAGGACTGGGGTCTTAGTTTGTACAGTACCTGGCATATTTTTGGTGCTATTGTAATACAATAATATTTGCTGTTCCCAAAAGAGAATGCATATACCCATATATAGTGCTATAAATTGTTACCTATGCATTGTTCACTAAAAAGAATCTATCTTTGTTTCCTCTATAATGAAGTATCGATTGGCTTTACACATACATTCATGCTTAAGAAGCTGCAACCCAACTTTGGCAGAATTTTTCTGCCTTGATTCTGGCTCCTTCCACAACTGGAACCACAGAGGGATATCTTAGGGCAATATAACAGCGGTACAAAATTGTAGTGTATTATGCCACTGATTTGATAACTGCCCCGTGTATCACCTTCTCCCGCCCGTCGGCACAGATCATTCATGTACCAGACCCAAATAATCTGTGGTGTGGGGTCACAACTGACCAGAATTAAATCTCACATTAGTGATAATGATTTGTACCTCTCTAAGAGCTAAAAGCTAACATATGCAGAGCCAAATTTTGGCTATGTTTTCTTGTTCAGAGAACTGGCACATTAAGTAGCTTTATTGTTTGTTTAATGGATATTTACTTATTTTTACATTTATATTATTTATTTTCCCCATACAGATTATGGATTTGAAATTCCAAATTTATTTGTGGTAGGTTATGCCTTAGACTACAACGAGCACTTCAGGGATCTAAATGTAAGTGTTTTCAGCTATAAACAAGATATTTTTTTCAGTTTGTGGGAACCTAGAAGAGCCTGTCATTTTCCTCTCCTTGGAGGCTTTATGTCATGGCCGCGATCCTTCCAGCAGAAGAGGACTCAATAGAACTCCTTTCAGAACCTCAGACACCATTCCTAGAGGAGCTGTTAAGCATTGTGAACAGTTCCTTCCTATCCCTTCTCTAGAGATCTCTTCCCCCTACACCCCCATGTCCCAAGAACTGAATGAGCCACTCCTGCCACACTACCATCTTCTATGAGCCTGAAGAGTGTGGTCTTGTCTATACTATGGTATTTCAGATCTGTAATTCCCAATAAGTGCAGCTCAACCAGTGGAAGCTGTAATGTAGATACAGCTCAGACAGTTTGGATGTTTAACTACTGTGTCTTCTATCTCTGTTCTCAGTTAATAAGTGATAAAAGAGGCCTGAGACTTGTCTAGCACTTCTACTAGTAGTACTGGGGTGGAGCTTCACCAGTTGGGAATTACAGTCCAAAAATTCCTAGTGTAAACACAACCTGAAAGATTGGGATCATGACTCAAATCTAGGTGTCTAGTACTCTGCACTTTAATCACTAGACCATTTAGCTGGTCAAAATCCAATATATTTCTGATTAAAGACAATTCAGTAATGTAATTAATTATACTGTTGCATTCTGTGTTGTATTATTTCAGCACGTATGCGTTATCAATGACAACGGCAAAGGAAAATACCAAGTCTGAAGTAGTAGCATCCTAGCCTGAAGATATGTAAATTCAGTGAACTGGGAAATTTGACTACAATTCTTGAAACATCTCCCTGAAAACTAATTTAGTAGACTTATGTTTCTTTCATTTCCGTATAAAAAGTGGTTTCCTCTAAGGATATTGACTTTGGTATTCAAAAATGAGTGCTCCTCTCTGGGAGCATTGGGCTTTTAAATTATAACATACTATGTCTTGTGACTAATAATTTATCTCCTACAGACATGTGAATACATCTATTCTACATTTAGTCAGCCACTCTAAATCACTTGTCATTTTTACAGTTTGTATACCTTGGAATGTCATATACAGTTGCTCAACCACAACTTTTCATTGTGTTTTAAATTTGATTTTGTAATACTGCAAAAATGTATTAACCAGAAAGTTCAGCATCACTTTAGTTCAAATCAAACCTAACACTAATGTTCACTTTTAATTCATACACTGTTAGGTTTCAAATGAATTTGTGTGTTTGTGTATTTCTGACAGACCACTATTATCTGCTCCATTAGAATATTTTGAACTACAGTATTCACTGAATTTTAATGGTGTTATGAGATAAACCTTTACAGAACACTCTTGATTTGAACTTTCAAGATGCAATGATAATGGTGTGTCACATATGTATGGATGTACTCAACTGTGTTTAATATACTGAATTTTAATTGAAAGAAAACAATTGTGGTGAGGCTTCTGTTTCTAAACCACATCCTTTTATTTGTATGGGACATAAGTCACAGAATTAACAAAACATTTTCAAGGGCATATTACCATAATTAAAAATAATCAAGTACAAAAGTTTAATGTTTGCATGGCAGTTATTCCAATATAACTTTGGTTTTCATAGCATTGTTAACAAAGTTAAGACGTTTCTATAGTAAATTGTCCTATATAGGAATGCAGAAATGATTGTTTAGGAGAGTCCTATAATAAAGACAGTAAACATTTTTAACAAAAACTCTATCTTAAAAACAAGTCAGCATCGTAAATATTGCAGACTCTAGAGACTTTCTGTTTTCCTTAAACAGCATTTTTGAAATACGTTTATTAATTTACCTGTTGTATTACTTTGAAAAATGTAATTATGTGCTGCATACAACTGTTCTTGATAACTTCCTGCAGAAAGCAAATGCCAAGTAAATAACTATAAAAACAACTGCTTTGTTCTGAACTGTATGAGGTATATTCTTATTAGGCTCTAGTTTCCTTTAAACTAATAAAGAAACAGTAAGAACACTTATTACATTACACAGTTGTTTATGATTTTTTACTGCTTCAGTATTTTTGCACACCCATTAATAGCCCTTAAAAAAATTGTATTTGGACTAGTAATCTAAACATACCCCATGTATATAACCTGTGGCATAAACTTTTCTTATCTGATAAAATCCATTATGTTAATGATATGAAATAGTATAATAATAGGAATTATTGGGGGTGGAAGGAAAATGTTTTAGCACTTCCCTCTCCTACTTCAACAGTTTGTTTATGTTCATATGGATTCTTGTTGAAAAAAAGTTTTCCTGCATTTAATATCGGTGTTCAGTTTGCAAACAAAAACAAACTATACCCAGCTATTCCAAGGGAGAAAAAGGTAAAGGGAGTTGCATCTCACTATATATTTACTGGTATTGGGATATTTGATAGCTAAGCATGGTTATAGTCCATTCTAGAGTTACTGTAAATATTATGTAAAATGTGTTATCTTAATTAAAAACTCACGAAAACATGATTTGCTGAATACTAAACTGAAGTGTTTAAAATGGAAATAATCCTGATCGTTGGAAATTGTTTTTGTATAAAAAGTCATTGATTGCAATATCAAAGTTAGGAACATGTAAGAATTGTCACTATAACAGAAAAGATAGATTTACTAGAATTTGAGAGCTGTATTTGGGTTTTGTCAAGAATATATTCTGGAAAACTTGCGGCATACGTAGTGAACAAATGCAGTTCACTTTTCTTGCTCTTATTTCTTGCTCAGTTATTGTTCTAACAATGAATTTGAAAAAAATGCAAACAAAGTTAGAAGAAAAGAAGTGTGCTTTTTGTTGAAGTTTTTACTTCAACAAAACTATATTCTGTCTAAGCATTGTTTTTTCAGAGTTAGGACTAAGTCACAGAATTTACTTGCTGATCAGAGTTTGTGTGTTTATATTAACTATATTTTAAATCTTCCCATTATAGAAATCCTGCACAATTGCTGCATTTAAAATGGTTATAAATTACTAGGTAAATTTCAATAGAACATGTAATCATTGTGAGCGTAAAGGTATTGTCCCTGCTAATTTCATACTTGAATTTGATTCCAATGAACATGTCCAGATATCTCACTTGCCACTTCACACCTAAGCAATGCACGGTTCTTTCGGTCTGCATAAAGCAATTTCATATGAAGAATTCATTTCCAATTATTTTCTTTAATAATCTGATTCCACAATACTGCCAATGGACGTACACTACTGACTGAACTGTTCAGTAAAGTATGTCTTTAATTAATGCTGATTTCAGTTTCTACACAGAAGGATTGCATTAACTGTGCACACACTTTTAAAAAATCATTCTTGTATTTCTATAGATACCTCTTAGTTTAATAATAATAGTGTTTATTCCATGTCTTACAATGTGCCTTAATTAAAGAGCCAATAAACATTTTTTCAACTGTGGTTGCACCCTATGACTCATAAGCTAGTTGTATTTTTTTTTAAAATCAGTTCAACAACATCTGGTAGGTTATATAAGAACAGAGGATGTTCTTTACAATTGGTTATTTTTCTGGACAATATGTTTCAGTATTTGGCAGACATCCATTTTTGTCTGAATTTTTCTTCTTGTACATGCCAACTTTGGGACCCTTTCCCCTGCTGCTCCCCAAAAAAAAGATTAACACATGCAGTAATTATGTTTTAAGTTACATAATTTTTATCAATGGTCAGTTTTCAGACTTCATTCAGTTCATTCATGCTCAAAAGTTGGTCCAGTCCCAGAAAATCTGAAAGTAATTTTCTGATGATAAAGCAACAGCAGGAAAAATCCACATCCTGTGACTAGCTTTAGAACTATATTTTTTAATTTGTGATTTCACAGTAGAAAGTACAAAAATATTCCAAATATTTAGCAATTTCTGTTTAAGGGAGGATACTTAAATAATGCAAAATGTGTCTATATGTAACTCTTCTGCCCATCAGAGTTGGCAGCAACAAGGGCAGGGTTCAGTATCTAGGGGTTCCATTCCAATAGCACAATACAAAAACCAGCTTGAGCCCCCACCCAGTGACCTGGGACAAATACGTACCACCACCACCCGGGTGCCTCTAAGAGGCAATACTTCCCCTCTCACAAGCACAGAGTCTGAGTGTAGCAAAAGCCTTTTAATAACAGAGAGAAACAATGTGGCATTATCTTGGGGAAACACCACAAACAGGATTCATAACACAAACCATGAGCAAAAAAACCACACCCCAAGCAAATTGGGCCATGTCCTTTCCCTTTGCGTGTTGAGTCCAGAAACCCAAAAGTCCAACAACCCCAAAGTCTCTGTCCCTAGTCAGTGCAGCCCCAGAGTTCAAACGTTCATCTGCAGAGTTTTAAACCCCCCCTGAACCCCCGCCAGCCTGTGTGGAAATGGGGGGGTAAAGGGGCACCTTACATGCTCCGACAGCTGACTGCCCTGCCTCTGTGTGGGGTTCTGCTGCAGCCTTCACCGTAAGCCACGCCTCTCCGCCAGCTGCTCCTCTCCAGTAGCCATCCTGCAAGCCACACCTCTCTGCCAGCTGCTCCTCTCTGGTAACCATCCTGTGAGCTGTTCCTCTCTGCTATGTGCTCACAAACCTATCTTCAGGTTCCCCTACTACTTAACACAATACTCACTGATTTCAGCTTGCAGTAGGGGAGCCTCAGTGCAGGTGCACCATTGGCCTATAGTAAATTCAGCTCTTAACCAGACTCCTAATAGAATCAAAATTAGCTCTGATGTTACACAGTGGAGAAAGGAGAAGATACAATTGGCATTTAGGGCCCTCAGAAGGGGCCCATCCCACCACATGCAAACACCTATCCCCAGCATCTCTCAATTCTCTGGGCTTTGGAATCCATGTCCCTTGCTTAGCAAGTGCTACTTAGTTGATGGTGAGTTTCTCGGTCGTAACACTTTCACTGTCCTTGATTCACATAATCAGGTGGCGACACTTTATTCTTCCTGCCCCCAATAACAGAGAAGCTGGGGATTCCACAGCAGCCAAAATGACCATTTGGGCTGCTGTGGGCTCATGCTAGGCAGGGTGGGTGTGCCTATGCAAACAAGATCAGCCCCTGGAGTTCTTTTCCACAACATGCCACAACTCACCACCAGATGTCAAGGTAGAGCTCATCCTGACTTTGCTTACATATATTTAAAATATTTTTTTCCCTATACAATTTGATGCTGCATCCCTTTCTGATTCACAATTGTGCAGACTGTCTATTTTTTTATTGTTGTATTTCCATTCTAGGAGAATTTTAACATGAAAATTCCTAAAGTAATTTGAAAATTCAAACATTTGCCAGGTAGTTTCTGATCTCTCTCAGAGCCAAGATTGTTTTATTTATGCACAATGTAAGGCTTAACTGGGGATTTATTCACGATACAGGCCATCGTTCTACAAATGGAATTACATTCATTTAACTCAAGGTACTGCACTTGTAATTTTTGCTATCATTTCTTTTGACTAAGAAGGATAAAGTGAAGCCAAGTTGCTTACTCTCATCTGTTTGCATTTTCATTTTCTCCAGATAAGATACTATGGGAGTGAAAAACTGCATTGTAATCAAATTTGGCAGGCATGAAGACTGTAATTGATTCCAGACACCTAGAGGACTTAGTTCAGTTTTAGTTAAAAATAAGGATAGAACACTGAATCAAAAATAAAGTAAATTGATGAGCTATAGAAAGACTGTTTTCCAGCAGACTTTATTTTGTCATTTTTTATGACAAAGTAGTTAGCGAATTAGATTTTTTTTTATTGTTGTAGCGCCACCCGCTTAGTCACTTTGTTTAAGGTTCTGCCAGTGCTTCTGTTGTCAACCTTTGTTATCAGTGGTTTGTTACATGGTGCTAATAATTCAGTCTGAACTGGGTGTTGGCATACAAATTCTTACTGCTGGAGCAACTTTAATTATTACTATTTTTTAAATTTAAAAACCGTATTGTCAGTGCTGTTTATAAAAGTTTTTTCAAATACTGTATAGAAATGTGAGGTTTATTGGATCAAGAACCTTTTTTTTAAACAGTTGAGTAATGTAACATGATATTGATATTGGCAAGCAACTTTTGGGAGCTAGTAGCTTTTTCAGTGGAACTGTCCAATAGAGAGCATTTGATTTGAAGGGTGTTAAAGTTATATCAGGAAAAAAATTTCAAATGGGAAAACCTGCATTTGGTTTGGCTAAATGATCTGAAAACCTGACTGGTTCCTGAGAGTTCCAGATGAAACTTGTCATCTGGGGCCAAGGGTGTATAAAGAAAATAATAGTACCTTTTGAAATGAGTCCCAAGAAAATGCTACCTTAATGGGCAGTGACCATTTACACTCACAGGAGATGTGGGGGATTTTTAACTCTTGCCTGCCCAAAGCCATTGTGTCATGGGAAGAGGTGATTGCAGTGCAGAGATAGGTAATTAAGAAAGGCGGAGGAGAATACTGCAGTGTTGAGGGCCCATATAAGTATTTTGAAAGAAAGATGGGCATGAATGAAGGACATGAAACAGGTAAGAAATCAGTACCAACTCCTCAGTTACTGCATTCTGGTCTGTTCATGTTTGCCGCAGAGTGAAAGCATCTGAAATCCCAGTCTTGGGAGTGCCTATACAGAAAGCTTTAGCGATTGTTAAGTGATTTTTCAGCCTTCTGTAAGAACACAAAGAGAGCTGAGCAGTAGTGTAGTACAGCACAGAAATGGAAAGGACCCAGGAAAGTGAGTGACTAGGATTTCAAATGTTTTTGCTGATGCAAGAGTAACAGGCATCTTGCAATGCATTGGATAAGAATATAAAAATACACCAGGACAGAAAATGCATAGTTTATGGTCTTTCTATAGACTAGGGAGAGATGCTAGTTTCCATATTATAGATAATTTTTTTTTTCTGGAAGGTTTGAAATAATACAGACAAGTTGTATCAGAGTCATGAGAATTTAAAAAATGAGGTGCAATTTGTGTTTAGAAGGTTTCTTAACTATATTTTTAGGGAAAGGGGGTTGTCATATCTCAAAAGTGGTTTGGCCTAGAAACTACAAATTTGTTTTATTCACTTATACTTGGAAGACTAATGCTTTTGACTAGATTTGGACAGCTCAATGTCAGACTGCAGTAAATTATTAACAGCAGGAAATCCACATACAGCCTTCTTGAGAATTACATAGCTTTGGTATGCCTTGGAATACTTGCAAGCTACTGGCTTTAAAAGTGGGGATTGAGCCAGGATTTCAAGTGACTGTGTGCATGTGCAATGATGTTTAGCAAAGTCAAATTAATACTAGAACTGTGCTAATAAGAACCAGTCTAAACACAACATAATTTTGAAAAGCTTTGGTGCAGGATGTCCTGTTTTTTTGTGGTGCTAAAATAGAGAAACAAATTAACAATTCAGAATAGAAGAGATTACTATCTTAGATATTCCACACCCATGATAAATGAACCTCTGAAGAAATCCCTACTTTGGGAATATGCTTCTCAAGAGTTGTCTCAGGGTATGGTTACACTTACAAGATTATAGCGCTATAGGTTATAGCGGTCCCCTTATACAGTAATATGTATAGCGCTATTGCATGTCCACACTCAGATGCTCCTGCGGTATAGCATGGCCACATTTGGGGCACTTAATGCGGCATTAAGAGCAGCGCATTAGGGCAGGTATCCCAGCATTCAGCTGGGTGCAAAGTGCTTTTTAAACGAGGGGGGTGAGGGGGGACGCGTTGTGTGTATGCAGAGGGAGAGAGACAGTGGTTTTTCCGTTTTTCTGAAAGCCTGTTAGTGAGCCTCCGTTCACAGAAGGCTTTGTTTTCACACAGGCTCCCTCCTTAAACATTTGCATTGCTTATCTGCCGAGTTAAGAAAGAAACTCTAAAGAGGTACTTCCGCATTCCTCCAGCCGAGTTCAAAACAAAGGGAAGAGACGTCAATTGCCTTAAATGGCTCTAGGCATCTCCAGAGATTACTTGTAGCGCAGTGGGTGTCCACATTCTTGCTGTAGCGCTACAGCAGCTGCGCTACAGCCCTTATTCCCCATGAGGAGGTGGATTTATAATAGTGCTATAACTCCACGGTTATAGCGCTATTAGTGCTTTGCCAGTGTGGACGGGGAGTAGGTTATAGCGCTCGTGGGGGCTTTATAGCGCTATAAAGTGCCAGTGTAACCATGGCCTCAGAAGCAACATTATCCAACCTCTTAATCTTGGCCTAAGAAGAAAGATTAGATAGCACCCAATAAAGTTCTTAAGAACCTTTCTTTCCTCAGTCCAGAAAAAGACCTAAGCCTGAAAGATCTAGGTTCCGGTTCTAAAAGGGGAGAGTACCCTTTCCATTTTCTAAGGTCCAGAAATCTAAGTATTTTGAAATGAGATGAGACTTTTTTCTATTATTTCTATTAATAAATAGAAAAGGATTACCCAAGGAACGGAACTTTCCAGTTCTTTATATACAAAACTTCAGATGAGTATAAGGTCTGGGATTAGCTGCATCAAAGCATGCTAGGAAAGGCATCTCCTACTCTCTTTTCCTTATTGGTGGGATTAGATAATTTTATATAGGCAATGCCTCCTACTCGGACAGAAGGTACTTCAGTCAGTGAATGAGTGAGGCTTTGGTCACTGATCCCTCTCAGGCCTATGACTGAAGTATACACTATTGGTTCTTGATTAAAAGGCCTGAACATGTGAGAATAAAGCTCCTCCTTTGAGTAGTGTCCCTTACAGGTACTTCACTCTGTGTGCCAGTGCCCTTTGTGCCTCTGATCAGAGATTTCTCATAGTAGTATCTGTTTGGCTCACACATATGCTTGTCAGTCTTGTGGACCATGCTGTTGTTATATAACTCTGCATGGGGGAACAGTCCTCAGTCCCACCTCAGCCTGTGACAGGGCTCTGGCAGTTGTACCCATTAAGCTTTCTTCAACTTTGTCCTCTTTTCTTATTCTAGTAGTTACTTTTAGTAGCTCTTAGCATTTGTCTAATTAGTTAGTAAGAAGGAGGCTCTAAAGTAGACCTTTCGATGGAATGCTAAAGGTTGTTGTACCAGTGCCCATGTTTCCGTATCGAGTTTTCTCTTCATTTTTGGACTACCTATCTCACTTCATCATAGCGTGGTCCCACATCACCATAGAGTATGGTGGAAGGATGATATACCCTCCAATTTATTTCTGCTTCCCACCTCCCTCTCTATTCCTCTTCAGAGACTCCCCTCACAAGCAACTTCTAGTCCAGGAGGTGGAAACTCTCCTCTGAGTGGGAGCCGTGGAAGAAATTCTGAAGGATTTAAGAGGGAAGGGGTCCTACTCTCACTATTTCCTAACTCTGAAGGCCCAGGGTGGTCTCAGCTCTATTCTAGACCTGCCCTAATCACTGGAAACCTCTGGAAACGAAAGTTTCACATGGAAGCCAGGGAGACCATTATCCCCTCTCTGGATCCTAGGGACTGTATTCCACCCTTGATTTAAAGGATGCAGATTTTTGCATCTCCATCTTCCAGGGCTATGAAAGTTTCCTCAGGTTCGTAGTGAACAAGGTGCACTACTAATTCACAGTACTTCTGTTTGGCCTGTCAGCAGCCCCATGGATGTTTACAAAATGCATGGCGGTAGTGGTAGTCTTCCTGAGGAGACGGGGTACATGTCTACCCGTATCTGGATGACTGGCTAGTAAGAGGCCAGTCCAGGGCTCAGGTTGAGTCCAGCCTGCTAATAAACACACAGAAGTATACCATCACTCTGGTACAGAGGATAGACTTTTTTGGGAGCAATGCTTGAGTCCACCCAGGCCAGAAGGTTGGTTTGAGAAAATCATGTCCCTGATAGTACACTTCAGGGACCATCCCATTAGAAAAGCCAGTTCTTCAATTGTGACTGGCCTAAGTATATGCACTAAACCGTCTCCATCTGGACTCAGTCCTCACAATACCCTCCCCAGTCTTCGCCTCCCTCAATTTATGGCTGGACCTGCTGGCGGTTTGCACGGGCATTCCCTTCTCACAACCCCATGCCTCAATTTACCTGATCTCAGATGCATCAGCGCTAGGCTGGGGAGCTCATCTAGGGCCTCTCAGAACTCAAGGTCTGTAGTCTCTGGAAGAGCTCTCACTACACATCAGCATCAGAGAGCTCAGGGCAGTCTCCCTGGCCTATCAAACATTCCTGCCTCACATTCTGGGCAGGAGTGTGCTAGTGATTATGGACAACACTGCAGCTAGGCAGGAAGGGGTACATTCTTCCCCCGCATGTGAGGAGACTCCTTTTATAGGAATTCTTCCCTCATCTGTCCGTAACATCTGACCTTGGAGCTGTGGCGCACCTTAGCCTTCAAAAGAGCACTAAAGATTTATTCTAAGTGTACAAACTCCTCTAGAACGTCAGGTGCACTGTTTGTCTCCTTCCACCCAAAGAGTGAAGCACTCACAGCTTCCAAGATTTCAATTGTGGAGACCTCCAAAGTATCAGGCATCCCTATTCCAGAATGAATCACGACATATTGCACAAGATTTATAGAAGCCTTGTGGGCTGAACTAGCAAGTGCTTCCACTGCCTAGATATGCAGTGTGGCTACATGGGCATCAGCTAACACCTTTATCTGACACTGTAAAGTGGACTTTCTGCCTTCTGCAGAGGCCTCCTTCAACAGTAAGGAACTGCAGGTGGTGGCCCAATAATAGTATTGCCTTTTGTGCAAGCTTCATTGGTGGGAGATTCCTTTTCTATCTCATTAGGTTTTCTCTGTATTTCTCTCTACTGTTGTGTCACTGTTCACCACTTCCCAGATGTAACGGAATCTGGGAGAACTGGGCTACAAAATGGAAAAATTCTTACCCAATAATTTCCAATCTGCTAGAGTATGTCCCATAATTCTGTTCATCCTGAATGGCTCAGCCAAAGGGCCAGCATTTTATTTGGACAATTACTATGCAGACAGTTCCTGGTATACATAGTTAATGAGTTAGCATTTGTTGTTAATAATATTTTTCTACAAGTTTTACACAGCTTTGGAATGACTCATTTTGGCCATAAGCAGGAGAAGAAACATGGCCAGCACACACAGTGCCGCACCTTCAACTGCCTCTGGAAACTGCAGAATGGAGGGGAGCAGCTGCGATGTAAAAGAATTGTGGGAGATGCTGCTAGCAGAAAGGAAATAATACACTCTGCCTTTTCTGTACCTTTTGCTCCCACCCCCTTGATTTTTCATCCTGTTCCTTAGATCCTCTTTTATTTCCATTTCTCCCCACTCTCTCTTGGTCTGCTTTGGATGGAAGTCAGATCAGGGGTTCTAGTCACACTAGAAAAGGAGATGCTAAGTGCATTGTGGGACTGAATTAGGTGCAAGGAGTATGGAGAATAAACAGGAAGTGTTGGAAATATTAGTACATAAGCATAAGCTAAATTAACACTTAATTAGCATTACAGGAAACATGGTGGGATCAGTCTCATGACTGGAATATTAGTATAGTGAGGTATAGTTCATTCACGAAGGACATGGAGGAATGAAAGGGAAGAGGTGTTGCATTGCACATGAAGAATATATTCATTCTTTCTGAGGTCCAGAAGGAGGTGAGAGGCACACCAGTTGGAAGTCTCTGGGTGAAGGTAAAAGGGGGAAACAAACAGGGGTGATGTCATGGTAGACGTCTCCTCTAAACCACCAAATAAGAATAAGAAGATATTTCTAGAACAAATACCAGAAATATCCAAAACACAAGACCTAGTAATAATGGGGGGGGTTAATTATCCAGATACCCACTAGAAAAATAATACAACAAAACACAAAATGGTCCAGAGACACTTTGCCCAGAAAGACTTTGTGATCCCAGAGGAAAAGGACTATAGTGACCTGGCAGGAGGTCTGAGTCATGAAGAAGGAGCACCCTTCGTTCTGGAGAAAGAGGAGCCCCGGTTCAAGGAAGGGGTCATCAGGCCTGAGTGGCGCTAATCTGTTTGGATCCAGGAAAGATTAGTCCAGAAAGATGTGGACAAATTGGAGCGAGTCCAAAAGAGAGCAACAAAAATGATAAAAGGTTTAGAAAACAGATCCATGAGAGAAAAACTGGGCATGATTTAGTCTTGAAGAAAAGACTGAGGGGGACCTGATAAATATATTTGAAGACTGTTAACAGCTATAATTAAATCTCCCTTGCTGCAGATGAAGTTGTTATCTCCTGTCAGACACAGAGATCCATTTCAAAAGGTATTTTTTTCTCCTGCTGATAATGGCCCATCCAAATTAAACAGCCTCTTAGAATTGGTATGGTAATGTACAACTTTTTTTTTTTTTTTTTTTTTTTGCTTTCTGTGTGTATAAATGCATCTTACTTCTGTTCCATTCTGTGCATCTGATGAAGTGGGCTATAGCCCACGAAAGCTTATGCTGAAATAAACTGGTTAGTCTCTAAGGTGCTACAAAGTCTTCCTCATCTTATTTAGCTATAATTAAGAGAATGGTGACAGATTGTTCTCAGGGTCCACCAAAGGTAGGGCAAGAAGTAATTGGCTTCGTCTGCAGCAAGGGAGATTTAGGCTTAATATTAGGAAAAGCTTGCTAACTAGATGGATAGTTGAATACTAGAATAGGCTTCCAAGAGAAGTTACAGTATCCCTGTCATTGGAGGTTTTTAAAAACAGGGTGGACAAACACATGTCAGAGATAGTCTATAAAGTATATTTGGCCCTGCTTGAGTGCAGAGGGCTGGACTATATGACCTTGAGAAGTCCCTTCCTGCCCTACATTTCTGTGATTCTATGTTTTTATGATTTTGTGGGTTAGTTGCAGCCATGGAATAGGCAAAACCTCAAGAGCAGCAGACATTGACATTGTTGCTAGCGGATTTTTAAAATAGTAAGTGAATACTTCATTTAATTTGAAAAACCCGCTGGTTTGTTTCCAAAACTGTCACAGTAGAGAAGCTAACTGGCTTGCAAGGCATGCAGAAAGGAACTCTGTGTACCCACTAACATGCCCAAACATCTCGTTTGTTCCCATAGCAGAGACAACATGCTATGAAATAGTTGTGAGCTGGAAGAGCATTCTGGCTATTGACACGCAAATGAGCACACCAAACATCCCTCCTTGCTGCAACATTCCTAGCTCCACTATCCTGACAAGTAGCTTTTAAAGTGGAGTAGAGTTTATGCAGGTCAGGTATGAAACTAGAGATGCCTGGCATTCCATTAGGAGTCATCAACATGCAGTAGTCTAGCCAAAATATATATCAGATATTTTGACATTTTTTCCCAAAGGTCACAAACCAAAGTCCAAAACTAGTAAATATTTTCCTGACTGTGTTACATTTATTTATGGAAAAGAAGTCAAATATAAGAATACATTTCCTGAACAGAAGGGAAGAAGGAAGTCTAGGTACGTCATGGTAATGCCTCAGGATTATTTTTACTTACTGTATTCAGACAGACATAGAGGACAGTAACTGACGTTATACATCAAACTGTGTTTACGATATTTAGGTTTTGGCACCATTTAGGGGAACATGATGACCTGTTTTGTTATTTAGAAGTATGAAGGCACGAAGACAATAATATTCTGAACATTAAAAATATCTGAAAATGTAAAAACAAAGGAAAATAAGGAATGTGCATTCTCTGTGTGAACATAGAAATAACATCATAGCAATATCAGTGCTGATCCTTCAAAAAAGCACATACTATTTGTCTATTTGTCAGTGGGACTATATGTTTAAATTAAGCACATGCTTCAGTCTTTGCAGGATTCAGCCCATAGTTATGAGTAGCTAAAGTAGTATTTATAGTAATAATTGTACTTTTCAATGTGGCTATTGTACCAAACAATCTTTTAGTCTCTTGACACTGCAGCACCCACATAAACAAAGAAGAAGTATATACTGTTTTAGGTTAAGCCTGAGAGGTTAAGTCTTTATATGGCATTTACTGAATTGCTAAGACTCTGTTTTCTACAGTACACATGACAATGTCATGACATTTGTTGGTCAGACTCAATAAAAGAATTGCCATGCACCAGCATGTGTCTCCACTACTTTTAAGGGCTTCCTTGTTCTAAAATGGCTTGCCTGTTTGGACAGAAAAATACAAGGTCTTACAATCATTCTTGGGAATTTCTGTAGCCTAGGACTTGATCCAGGCATAGGACAATTCTTCCAGGCTTTCCAGAATCTGCTAACAAAAAAAGGAAGTCAGGACTTAGAATCACTGGGTTAGAAGGGACTACAAGTCTAACCCTCTGCCAAGACGCAGGATTTGTTGTGTGTAAACATCCAAGACAGATGACTATCTATCACATCATCTAGTCTGATTTCCTATATATGACAGGCCACCAACACCACCCAGCACAATAGGGTCATCTCCCAGATAAAAGCAATGTTCTCCTTTTGCCTCCTCAGTGGATTCAGCTGTGCAAGACAAAGCAGCAAAACCCAGGTACTGATGTAGGGCGATGGAGAATCCAAAATCTCTTGGATGAGTGTAGAGGCTGTGAGGAAAGGTTGGAGGAGAAGGGTGTAGTTTGGAGGCATATAAAGTAGCAGCTGTGAGCAGATGGATAGATGTACAGTACAGGTTAGACGACTGGCTGCTATGTGAAAGTCTTATGTGGTGCACCAAGGAGGGAGACTGATTCCTGAGCTAGCTCCTTGCCCTGTCTCTTGTCCTTGGCTTTGACAACAGCAGCAAGCTGCCCTTCCCAGCTCTTTTTCCAGGGTATGTATGCTTGAGAAGACAGGAACAAATGAGGAATTATGATTCAGCCACTGCTCCCGTCTTTACAGGAGGAGTCAGGATCTGGGAAATGAAAAATGAAATCTCTAGTTATCGACTATTTGAAAAGGAAGAAACAAACTGGGCGTGTACTCTACAAGTAATATTAATTAGCAAGTTTCACATCTTACGTGGATGCAAAAGTTACTTTAAATATTTCAGAAAATACTTGAAGTGAGGAGTATGATGCCAGCAATTAAATCATCGTGACTGTTCTGATTTGCAAGCCCTTCCAGATGCTTCGAAGCGCACTACTGAGGCAACATGTGTAGGAACTTTAAATTATCTAGAGGTCAGGCCTTTGATTAAGACCCAGGTCAGCTCCGAAGGGCCTCCAGCACAGATCAATATTAAATACAAGTAGCCAGCTAGTGGATTTGATTGCTGGGAAAGATCAATCACCTCAGGAGCTGTCATGCAAGGCTGATGCTGCACTTTGGTGTGATATGTCTGAGTGAGTAATGGGGAAGAGGAAACTTTTCTGTCACAGACTAGAAGAACCCAGCAAGAAGAAGACATGGGACAACCAATAATGCTAATTGCAATGGAACACTGCTAATGAGGCCCAGCAAGAACACTATCAGACCCTAACCTGTAAAATCTAACCCAAAAGCTCTATTGCCCTCCAAGAGAGGAATGGCTTTCAAAGGACAACCCAGGTACTAGGCCTGGAAAATCATAGGGCTTAAAATTGCTCTTATACTTACCTGTTTGCCTGCCACCTTGTGAATTTATTTAGGATATTTTAGTGCAACCAACATCTTGTATATATGGTATTTCCTTTGTGCCTTCCCTAGTAAAGACTTTTATTAGACTTGAGGGTGAATCCTTAATAGGAACCCATTAGGTGCTACAGCTTCTCCTTGTCTTGATGCTCTGCTGTGACTGTTGTCACTGGCTTTAATGCTAGTTCCTTCAACCACATCCATTTGCAGCTTCTCTATTGTCCCATTTTGGATCTCTGCTGTTCCCCTTCCTTGCTGCCTCCAACCTCCAGTTCTAGCTGACACTAGGTAGGAGAAAGATAGTGGTTTGTAGGGAGTCACTATTGATTGGATCCCAAGAGTACTAGGGAAGAAGAGCAGCAATGAATTACACTAGGAAATCGCTGTTGGAAGGCAAGATCACATTCTCATTTCACTGCTGCATATAAAAAGGTGAATACTGTAATATACAGCAAAATCTATCAGCTTTTATTAAAGACAGTTTTGTCTGTGAAGGTGTAAACACAGAGGAGAAAGAGGGATGGCTTAGGATTGTCCAACAGGAAATAACTGGGAGTAATGAGATGGAACAGAACAAAGGAAAACTACAGGAGGCTGAACATCAGGAAATATATCCTGACAGTGAAGTCTATTAGACCGTGGACTAATTTCCCGAGGGAAGTGGTGGAAGCTCTATCTCTTGAGTCATTTAAAGCTAGACAAGACAAAGCACTGAAGAATACAGAGTAGGGAACAGCCCTGCTGCAGTTGGAGTTGGATAAACTAGATGCTTAAAAGAACTTTTCAATCTCAGTTTATTTTATTCCACAATCAAATATTATGCCTTATTCAGGGCCAGTTCAGGCAAGACTGGCAAATTGGCAGCTGCAGAGGATTCTTCACACTTAGGGATAGGTTGAAATGCTAATATAATGTTCACTGATCATTCTCCATTGCTGTGTAGTATGGAGTCTGAGCTGTTTTTGTGCTGATTTAGAGCTCTGTGGTGATAACTTGAGCCTGTTAGGGAATCGGGAAAGCTCCCCCTTTACTGCAGCCCTGGTTGGGACAGAGCACATGTTCCTTCCTTTCACCAACAAGCTCCCTGATGCTGGACACATTCCCTATTTTTTCCCTGCTCCACTGACCCTGTTGGTCTGAGAAATTTGGGGAAGGTGCGAGATGCACTGAGTCTTGGACCTCACCGTGTGGTAGGGACTGGGGTGGGCAGTTGAATGGTTTCTCTGAAAGCCCTGCATTTGCTGGAACCAGCCTTGACTCCAAACAGCATCTGCGTTTTAGTTATTTGGGGACGAATCCTACTCTCAGTGCAGTTGCTGCAGCCAGGATTGGGACCCAAAGGTTTTTTGTCTCACAGAAATGACTCTGATTGAAGTTGAAAGCTGTCAGTGTGGGCCTACTGAGGAAGCAGGGCATGCCTGCCTGCATTGTCAGTCTCTGGCAATCACCATGGTTCAGCTAGGCATGGGATTTTTTTTTCAGCTCTGTTATTTGGTATGTGCAAATACACGAAATGAAAGGGCAATAACAGCGCAACCAGAGCACATAGAGACAAATATTTAGACATCTGTGAACAATTCTGTGATTTTCTTGCCTGTTTGTACTTTCTGAGGCTTTTGCTATGTGAAAAACTCAACTCTTCATATTAGGAATGTTTGGTCCATAGAATTTTATTTCCTGTGCCCAGACACATTCCCTATTAACTGAAATTAACAGTAATACATTTCCTTCTTCCAGGCTGAGATCCTGAGGAAATCTGTGCAGGGCCAGAAAATTAAATAGAATGCTAATCTTATGCAGCACATTTTGTGGATCTGTTTTCTCTGGAATTATACAGGTAAATTTCCTACAACCCTTAGTGACTGCTACAACCTTTGTTATCTCTAGAACAGTTCTTGGTCTTTTACAGTTTGTAGATGAGGAAGAAGGGACAGTGGCTCTTTGTGTGGTGACAATCAGCACTGACACCATGCAGTTTTTGCAGGGTATTATTTTACTGTCCAGACACATGGATTGAATGTTGCCTGTCTTACAGCCAGAGGTAAAATAAATAAACTGCCGTGGTTGTCATAAAGGAGGAAAGCAAATGGCTTCAGAAGCAAGAGAACTGCTTTGAGTGATTCAGAGAGCCTGCTCCTCTTATACACCTGTGGTTGTAAGTGTAGATGAGTGAGTGTTACAACCCAAAACACCAGCAGGGTGTAGAGAGTGGCCAGAAAGTCAATTATTTTACCGATGTTATCTACTGATCTCCATTTCAGGTAGAAAACTGTCCCATGAACCTTCTTGCCTCTGGCTTGTATAATTTTACCCAGTTTATTTGTTGAAGAATTAATTCTGTTATATCAAGAGCCTCATTCCCCCCCTCCCCAATAAAGAATGGCCACATTAACTCCTGGCATCACTTGTTTTACCTGTTACTTCCCTCTTCTCTCTTCCATTCCTTTTAATAGTTTTAACATTTGCCTTCGTTTTCTAATTTCCACAGGTGGTCTTTCTTTTACATTTTTCTTCAGTTTACATTTTGTTAATTGCATTTCGCTTCATCACTTTGTCTTCTGGTATCTCATATCTTGTTTTTATAACTTCTGTATTTCTCTTGATTTTCCACAGTACTGTTTGAGTATGAAATATTCACTTTGTAACATTTCCCTCACATAGAGATCAACAGTAAGTGAACTGAAAATCATCCTTATATCATTATATTTGGCAATAAGAAGGGCAGCTCTTAAAAGATCTCCACCCCACAGCTGCATCTCATCACTGATCTATTTAAATGTATTAATCTAACTAGAAGGCATATGTTTCCCATTACAAACTGTCTCTAAGTGATATCTATGAGATAGTTTTAGGAATAGATCTTTGTAATTGAACTACTTTGGGGACATCGGGAAAATATATTCTTCTGGTTCAGCGCTAAACCACTATAAGTCGTTAGTTTGAAATATCTGAGGCATATGTTCCCTTCTCCTTACCAGGTGTGTAAAGTAAATTTGAATCCATATAATTGCAAAGAATGGTCACTAAAACCAAATGATGTGATTTGTAAGGGTTATGTATATGATCAGAACAAGTGGAAAAGGAATAACTCAACTCCTACTTCCCATTGTGTGGATTTTCTACAGAGACAGAAATAACATTGTTAGAAACAGTTCGAATTTCTAGTCTGGATGCTGTTATACTGGTATAAAGATGCCTTATACTAGTATAGCTTATTGCTATGCTAGTACGAAAATAGATACATTGTCATAAAGCACCTTTATATCAGTACTGATGCATCCACGCCAGGGGAATTGTACAGCTTTAACAATAATGGTGTAGTGAAAGTGGTAGATAAGCTCTTTGTGTGTAGATAAGCTCCAAGCAATATATACACTTGTTGTTGGAAGGTGTGCCTCCCACTGACCTGGTTTGAAGGAAAGTCATACTCAGGGCCTCTATACTCTGCAGCATATTGGACCTAAATTCTATAGGAAGATCCCCTCTTATCTTCAGCATGGCATTGTTGAAGCGTGTGGCAGAATGGAATTTCAGTGGCAGCTTTAGATAAGTTGTAGAATTAAATTGTTAAATAATTAAATAATGATTAATAATTTATTATTAATTAATAATTAATTTTATTTATTAATATTTACAATATTAATTATTAATTAAAATTAAAATTAAATTTTAAAAATTAAAATTTGAAATTAACAATTAATATTTTTTAAAAATTAATAAATATTTATTAACATTTATTTATTATTATTTATTTAATTATTTATTAAGAAATAAATAAGTTATTAATTAAATAATAATTAAATTGTTAAATTGTTAAATAGAATTGTTGTAGAATTAAATATAATTGATTTTTTGATGCTAAAACTCTATTTTAGACTGTCTCAGTTAATGCTTTCCATAAATTTTCCATTTCTAGTGTGAAGCAGGATTTTGTACTGAGAATGCATAATTGTCAAGGTAGTCCTGGACAAGCTCAGAGCTTTAATAATGACATAGTGGACACTCAATAATGGGTCGAGGCTGTTTGGCTTCCAGTAACCCAGGCTAATTTGAGATTTTTGCCAATGGAGAGGAGGATGTATCTTACCTCCACCCTTTCCCACAAAATGAGAGTGAAACTGAGATTTAAAAATCTGTTAATCACCCCTTAACCTATGACAGCAACCAGAAGCCCCTTTGGCCCCACATATGGAATTCAACAGTGGTGGATACATATATTTGTTAAAATAATCAACAATTAACATTAGGCTTCAGAGTTAACATACCAGCTTTGATGAATGGGGTAGTTCACACATCACAGAGCTCTTGTTTCATGCTGATTATTTGCAGTTTCAGGAAAACAACTACATTGATTTAAATTCAAGTCACATTCTGAACTACATTTCCTTTGCAAATTTAAGGATTAGAGAGTTATCTTTTTAATGAAGACATAGATTCCAGAGGACAATCCTATGACAGGGATGGATTCTCCATCTAAAGAATCATGGAAAACAATGGCCCTGCTAATTTCTTAATGTAAAGTAATTTGGAGAGCAGCCATATTGGTTAATTATCTGCCTATGAGGCAAAAGTAACCTTCAATAAAGAATATTAGGAACCCATCTACAATTTAAAAGATATAGAACAAATTACTGTTGCCAAGGGAAATAATCACAAAACAACTTATCATACAATCCATAGATTAAGAAATATAATTAGACTTAAATTTGCTTTCAATACATTTGACATATATGATATACTGGATATACACACTTACTGTTCACCTCAGTGGAGGTCAGTTTATATACATGTTCCAATAATTTCATTTTACCTTGATCTGTGCACAGGCAACTATTAAGTCCTCTACAAAAAAATTTTCTAATTACCTTTAGAACTGATGGACAACTCTGCCCAATTCTGTACTACTATTGAATAGACAGTACACTGAAATCAATAAAAATCATATGTACCAGGCAGATTGGTAGCAATCAAAAGCTGTAACACATAAGCAGTTCTCTACGGTGATGAATGGGACTGCATTGAAAATCAATATTTTCTTTTTCTAAAGCACTGGAGAAGTATTCATTATGAGGATCTTGATTATTGCAAGTATTACACCAAGGCTGTCCTTACCATGAGGTGAACTGAGGTGGCTGCCCCAGGTGCCAGATGGAGGATGGGGGGTAGGGGTCGCCACTAGGACCCAGAGTGTAGAAAATTGTGTCTGCTGCTGGTACATATGTATTCTCTCTGCTCTAGATGCACAGAGTTGGTGGAGTGCTGTGCTGGAGGAAGGAGGGCACAAGAGACATAGGCAGGCAGGAGAAAAGGTGAGAGGGAATAACAGAAAGCAGCAGGAGCTGCAGGGAGAGAGAGGAGGAGGAGCCTCTTATAGATCTCTCTAGAACCCCCAGGAGCCTGGACTGATTAACACCAGCTTCTCAGGGAGCTTCCTGTTTCCTGCTGCTTCCCTGAACCCACTTGAGGAGAACAAGCAGTCAACTGAAATAGTAGGAGCCAGTTAGGCCCTTAAGACGCTGATATCTTCCCTCACCCAGGCCCTGCTACCAACCTGCCTACTTGTCCCCTTCAGCTGAGTGAGCCACTATAGCTGGCACAGAACAGCAGTCCTGAGTGAAAGAAGAAAACGCCCCTCTGGGGCAGCATTCAGAAAAAGAAAGAAAGCAAAGGAAGCTTTTCTATCTAAGCAGGAAGGAGCTCTCCTGAGATACAGAGACACAAATGTTCATTGTGAGCCTTCCAGCCCCAGTGAAGATGTGAGTGGTGAGAAGATGCCTGATCTTCCAGTTAGTCAGAGTGAAGATCCTGGCTGCTAGTGCAGCATCCATATCTCCATCTCAAATTGATGTAACCATGCACATTCCTGAAGAAAAGTGTAGATCAGAGTGTGGTGGAGGTGCAAAGCTGAATTCTTTAACCAGGTACTAGATTGTGTAATAGAATCAGTTGAAGAACAATTCATGCAGCTCAAGGAACACAACAGTATATTTGGGATGTTGTATGATGTTCCAAAACTCCTCACTGTGCCTGACGAAGACCTACACCAGCAATACAGGGCACTACAGACAGTGTTGACACATGATGACATGCATGATACTGATGCGAGTGATTTAGGTGATGAACTGAAAGCCCTTTCAAGATACATTTCAGCAGGATCAACTCCAAAGGCTGTTCTGGAATGTATGTGCACAAATAAGATGACCACCCTCTTTCCAAATCCTTTTGTTGCTCTGCACATATTTCTAATGCTTCTGTAACAGTTGCCAGTAGAGAACGCAGCTTCTCCATGCTGAAGTTAATAAAAACACATCTACGTTCCACAACGACACAGGAGAAGCTGGTCGGCCTTGCAACCATCTCAATAGAGCAGGAGCTGGCCCAGACTGTGGACCTTCAGGAAGCAGTTAAAATCTTTGCAACCAAGAAGGCATGGAAATCACCACTTTGATTTTTAAAACAGATAAAAATGCCAGTGTTTACTATGCAGACAAGAAAAGTTACATTTGCTGTTCAGGCATTTGACAGTTAAGTGTTACGTAACATTTTTGAACAAGGTATTTTAAGTTGTTAGTTCTCTTTTATTGGGGTAGGAAGCAACGCAATACTATGAGAGGACCAGAACAGGAAGAAAGCAGAATTGAGACCTTTCAAAGTTTTGGCCCAAGCGAGGGAACATGGGGGCGTCATTTGAGCTCCCCGCCTGAGGTGCCAAAATGTTGTGGGCCAGCCCTGTATTACACCCAGCAAAAAATTTAAGAGACAGTTACAAATGCTGCAGCAGATAGAACCTTTATATAAAACACTCAAAAAAACATTAAAGTTTTTAAAAGTCTGATGCCTTTAAGCATGGAAATAACTCATTACAGTAATTTAAATAGCCAATAAAGTTCATATTGTATACATTCTGGCAGCCTTAACTCTAACCCATAAAACAGTTATTTTTCTATATGGACATCATTAATATATGTATATTTATGATGATCCATGGCTTGCTGCTCATGTTTATGGTTTTATGGTGACAGTAAAATGTTCTAGACACCAGGCCCAGGCAACTCACCAGCCAACTTGACTCCACCAGCAGGGGACTGCTGCACTTCCCAGGCAGGGAGCTCTAAGAAACTATGAACTGATGATCTGGATGAGTGTTTAGTTCAGGGGTTGGCAACCTATGGCATGCGTGCCAAAGGTGGCACGCGAGCCTATTTTAAATGGCATGCCGCAGATCCCATCCGCTGGCTCCGCTCAGCCCGCTGCCGGCCTCAGTGAATGGAACCCCAGGCTGGCAGCGGGCTGAGCAAGAGCGGCGGATATGATCCCGCCGGGAAGAGACTGCGGATGGAATCTCAGGCCAGCAGCGGGCTGAGCCGTTCAGCCCGCGGCCGGCCTGGGGTCCCGACCACTAGCCCAGGGCTCTACTCCTGGCCTCAGCCCAGCGCTCTTCAGCTGCCCCCCGCTGAGGCCCACACTGGAAATCTCAACAAGATAAAATAAGGGCAAGGACCACACTAAAGTGATAAGATCTGCATTTTAATTTTATTTTAAATGAATCTTCTTAAATATTTTTAAAACCTTATTTACTTTAAATACAACAGTTTATATAATATAGACTTATGGAGAGAGACCTTCTAAAATGTTAAAATATGTTACTGGCATGTGAAACCTTAAATTACAGTGAACTTGGCACGCCACTTCTGAAAGGTTGCCGACCCCTGGTTTAGTTCTGCTGGGAGATTTGTATTGACTTGTGTAGGAGGCTAATGGAGAGGGGATGCACTACTGTGATGGGCTATGTGTGTGCAAAGTTATTATGAGCACTGGTTGTGTTGTTGTGTCTGGGGGATTGTGCTGGGGGTTATTTTGCTGATTTGTGTGCGGGTTGCTTTGGGGAGTTTGTGTTGAGTTGTAGAGGAGCCAGAATCAGCCTTTGAAGAACTTGCAGTTGAACCAAATGATCCATTATCTGTGCCGTGTCTCTCATATTACTGACTCATTACAACCAATGAAATTCTTGCATGCATATTTACTGTAGAATAACAGTGATGGTTGGTTGACTTATATCTCTAATATCACAGTGGTAGGGATCTTGGCTCAGATGCATATACAGCTTACTGTTTTGGTATGTTTATATATAGATGTTCAATTATGTCAAGCAGCATTGCAAAATTGTACTCCTCCACTTACTCTGGGTGTGCAATATTTTGGCAGGGGCTAAAGTGTTACTTTAATTGTAGTCTTCGTGGTAAAGGGCAGACAAATAGATTTTGTAAGCAGGCCAGTATATTTTCATTACATTTTTGCAAAGCTGATGTAAACTGTATAGGCTTCCATCCTGCAAATGCTCCAATGTGCTTAACTTTACTCAATGTGGGCTGGTCTACACTAGGGGGAGGGGTCGACCGAAGATACGCAATTTCAGCTACGTGAATAACATCTTAGGCCGACTTACCTGCTGTCCTCACGGTGGCAGCGGTCAGCAGCGGGCTCTCCTGTCAACGCCAACTTGCGCCTTTTGGCCAACTGGAGTTCCAGAGTTGACAGGAGTGCCTTTGGTGATCTATTTATCGCGTCTTGATGTGACGTGATAGATCGATCACTACCCACCAGTCTGGGTCCGTGAGTGATGAGTGGCTGGTCCCCTGAAGTCAATAGGACTACTCCTTGTGTGTAAGCATGTGCATAAATCTTTACAGGATTAGGGCCATAATGGTGTATATACTGAGTTTGTAAATTTGTCTTGTGAGTTAGAGATAAGCTTGATAGTTGGATGTTTAAAATAAATTTTCACATTTGTGAATTATAAGGCATATTTCTTTAAACTATGCCGGCTATTTCCATACCTTTTAAGGCTTACATTTCTGAATTACAACTTTCTTGGCACATTCCATGTTTTATATAAGGTTTATATTTACTCAAGCAACCTGAAATCTAAGAAAGGAAGTTGCTTATATGGGAATTATGATAAAAATGAATACACCTAAAATGGATATGATCTGATGTAAAGTTCTGTGCAGAGCACACATAGCTTTCTATTGCCATCAGGATCCTTCACTAGGTGCTTTGTAAAAAATAAAATATAAGATATATATATTTATATGTAATAAGCACCAGGCACACACAGCTTTCTACGTCAGAATTTTGAGTGTGTCCAAAGACTTCCAGGAGTTTGTGTTGCTGAGCGCCCTTCCCTCACACCTGCAGGAGGAGATTCTTACTGCAGCCAGACTTCTATGGTTTATTGCAGCTTGTACAAGTAAAGTAATTTAAAACTCAGACAGATTAGTGCTGAAGTGTTTAGATTTCTGTACAGAACTTTAAGTGCCGAAGCACTCAGTGAACGTTAAGCACTCATGTTGGGAATGCCTACATTGCAATAAATGGACACAAATCAGATATTAGGAATGGCAATATACAAAAGCCTGTAGGAGAACACTTCAACCTGCCTAAACATACAATAGCAGACCTCAAAACAGCCATCCTTCAGCAAAAAAACTTCAAGACCAGACTTCAAAGAGAAATTGCTGAGCTCCAGTTCATCTGCAAATTCGACACCCTCAGGTCTGGACTCAATATTAACTGTGAATGGCTCGCCAATTACAAAAGCAGTTTCTCCTCTCTGGGTGTTCACACCTCCAGATCACCTGCTGGAAGTGGGCTTCACCCCCATGCCCCCCCGATTGAATTTACCTTGCTTTCTTGCTTGCTATTTATACCTGCCTCTGGAGATTTCCACAACATTCATCTGATGAAGTGGGTCTTAGCACATGAAAGCTCATGATCCCTAAGATCTGTTAGTCTATAAGGTGCTACAACACTCTTTGTCACTTTTGCAGATCCAGACTAACACGGCTACCCCTCTGATACATTGCAATAAAACACTTACGGCTGGCCCATGTTATCTGACTCAGGTTTGAAGGGATCAGGCAGCAGGACTATAAAGTTACAGTGTAGATGTTTGGGCTCCAGCCCTAGCCAAGCCTGAACATCTACACTCCAATTGTATAGCTCAAACGCAGACATGCAAGGCTGCTGTAAGCTAGAGCAGCCCCAGATAAAAGTTAGAGCAGCCAGCTTGACCAGTGCCTCTTAAGAGGTATAGCACAGAATCTGACCCTTACTGTTGTAGAAGCAAAACGGATTTACATCTCATAGAGTTAAGTGCTGTGGGTTTTGTATGTGGAAAACTTGAAGTATTTTGTTGGATGAGCATACCTGGTTTACTTAGAATCATAGAATAGAAGTTTAGGGTTGGAAGAGACCTCAGGAGGTCATCTAATCCAACCCTCTGTTTACAGCAGGACCAACCCCAACTAAATCATCCTAGCCAGGGCTTTGTCAAGCCAGGCCTTAAAAACTTGTAAGGATGAAGATTCCATCACCTCCCTAGGTAACCCATTCCAGTGCTTCACCACCCCACTACTGAAATAGTTTCTTCTAATATCCAACCTAGACCTCTTCCACTGTAACTTCAGACATTACTCCTTGTTCTGCAATCTGCCACCAGTGAGAACAGCTAAGCTCCATCCTCTTTGGAACCCCCCTTCAGGTAGTTGAAGGCTGCTATCAAATCCTGCTTGACTCTTCTGTTGTGCAGACTAAATAAGCCAAGTTCCCTCAGCCTCTCCTCATAAGTCATCTGTCCCAGCCCCCTAATTATTTTTGTTGCCCTCTGCTGAACACTATCTGATTTGTCCACATCCTTTCTGTAATGGGGCGGGGAGGGGGGCACAAAACTGGACACAGTATTCCAGAAGTGGCTTCTCCAGTGCCGAATAGAGGGGAATAATTACCTCCCTTGATCTCCTGGCAATGTTACTACTAATGCAGTCCAATATGCCGTTAGCCTTCTTGGCAACAAGGGCACACTGTTGACTCATATCCAGCTTCTAGTCCACTGTTATCCCCAGGTCCTTTTCTGCAGAACTGCCACTTAGCCAGTCAGTCCCCAGCCTGTTGCAGTGCATGGGATTCTTCCATCCTAAGTGCAGGACTCTGCACTTGTCTTTGTTGAATGTCATCAGATTTCTTTTGACTCAATCCTCCAATTTGTCTAGATCACTCTGGACCCTATCCCTACCCACTAGCATATCTACCCCTCCTCAGCTTAGTGTCATCTATGAACTTGCTGAGGGTGCACTCCATCACATCATCCAGATCATTAATGAAGATGTTGAACAAAACTGGCCCCAGGACCAACTCCTGAGGCACTCCGCTTGATACCAGCAGCCAACTAGACCTCAAGTTGTTGATCACTAACTGTTGACGCCGATGATCTAGCCAGCTTTGTATCCACCTTATAGTCCATGCATCCAGTCCATACATTTTTAATTTGCTGGCAAGAATACTGTGGGAGACTGTAACAAAAGCTTTGCTAGTGTCAAGATATAAATCACATCCACTGCTTTCCCCATATCCACAGAGCCAGTTATCTCATCATAAAAGGCAATCAGGTTGGTCAGGCATGACTTGCCGTTCGTGAATCCATATTGACTGTTCCTGATCATCTTCCTTTCCTCCAAGTGCTTCAAAATGGATTTCTTAAGGACTTGATCCATGATTTTTTCCAGGAACTGAGGTGAGGCTGACCAGTCTGTAGTTTCCCAGATTCTCCTTTTTCCCTTTTTAAAAGATGGGCACTATATTTGCCTTTTTCCAATCATCCAGAACCTCTCCTGATCGCCACGAGTTTTCAAAGATAATGGCAAATGGCTCTGCAATCACCTCAGCCAACTCCTTCAGCACCCTTGCATACATTACATCTGGCCACATGGACTTGTTCATGTCTAACTTTTCTAAATAGTCCGTAACCTCTTCTTTCACCACTGAGAGCTGCTCATCTCCTCCGCATATGGTGCCACCCAGTGCAGCAGTCTGGGAGCTGACCTTGTCTGTGAAGACTGAGGCAAAAAAAGCATTGAGTACTTCAGCTTTTTCCACATCATTGGTCACTAGGTTGCCTCCCCCATTCAGTAAGGGTCCCACACTTTTCCTGACCTTCTTCTTGTTGCTAACATACCTGTAGAGACCCTTCTTGTTACCCTTCACATTCCTTTCTAGCTGCACTCTAGTTGTGCTTTGGCCTTGATTACAACCCCGCATCCTCGTGCAATATTTTTCTACTCCTTCCCCAGTCATTTGTCCAAGTTTCCATTTCTTGTAAGCTTCCTTTTTGTGTTTAAGCTCACTAAAGATTTCTCTGTTGAGACATATTTGCTATTCTTTCTGCACATCGGGATGGTTTGTTCCTGCGTCTTCAATAAAGCTTCTTTAAAATACTCACCTGGACTCCTTTTCCCCCTCATATTAGCCTCCCAGGAGATTCTGCCCATCAGTTCTCCTAGGGAGTCAGAGACTGCTTTTCTGAAGTCCAGGGTCTGTATTCTGCTACTCGTCTTTCTTCCTTTGTCAGGATCCTGAACTTAACCATCTCATGGTCATTAATGCCCCGGTTGCCACCCACTTTTACTTCCCCTACCAATTCTTCCCTGTTTGTGAGCAGCAGGTCAAGAGGAGCACAACCCCTAACCCACACTAACCCCTAGTTAGTTCTTCCAGCACTTGCACCAGGAAGTTGTCCCCAACACTCTCCAAAAACTTCCTGGATTGTCTGTGCACTGCTGGATTGCTCTCCCAGCAGATGTCAGGGTGATTGAAGTCCCCCATGAGAACCAGGGCCTGTGAGCTGGAAACTTCTGTTAGTTGTCCGAAGAAAACCTCGTCTACCTCATCCTCCTGGTCTGGTGGTCTATAGCAGATGCCCACCACAACATCACCCTTGTTGCTCTTGCCTCTAAACTTAACCCAAAGACTCTCAACAGGCTTTTCTCCAGTTTCATGCTGGACCTCTGAGCAATCATACTGCTCCCTTACATACAGTGCAACTCCACCACCTTTTCTCCCCCACCTGTCCTTCCTGAACAGTTTATACCTATCCATGACAGTGCTCCAGTTATATGAGTTATCCCACCAAGTCTCTGTTATTCCACCAAGTCTCTATTATTCCAATCACATCATTGTTCCTTGAGTGTGCCAGGACAGCGACAATGCTTCTAATAGATTGCCCCTTTTTAACTGATCTCAAACAGATATTAATGAATTTAGCCTCATTATGCCCCTGTGCAGTGGATAACTATCCTGGCCTACATTTTACATAAAGGAAAATTAAGTCTCAAATTTTCATAAGTGGCTTCCACTATTGAAGGGTGGGTAGGCTAACCAGAGAGTCAGCATAACGAGCACTATTGCCACAGGGAGATTCCCTTATACTGGGAGACTTCGTAGAAGGCTGGGTAAGCTGTCTTCGTAGCCCCTTTTGGCACCAGAGCAACACAAAGGGCCTGGAGAACCTGGTCTTTATGGTCTAGTTTTGTCACTGGTTTTTGGGCACTCATTTTCTATAAAAAGTGTGTGTTTGTTTCTTTTTTGTCTTGTGAACTTCTCAAATGGATTAATGATTTGACATATTCTGTCTATCATGCGAAGTAGCATTGCACATGGACAAGAAGGGCATGATCCTGCAAGGTGTTTGAAGCTGAAGGTACAGAGCATCTTGCAGCACTGGACCGTCTAGTGAATAGTTGCATGCTGTGGAGCTTCACGCAGTTCAATACAGGTTCCCCCCCAGAACCTAGCAATTGAAATGGCCCCCCAGCACTGGGAGCTGAAAACACTTAGAATCTCGTACATCTGTTTTTACCTCTGTTTTCAAGTGTTTTTAGGCTGTGAAGATATTGCTGTAATTTGCATTTCTTTTCTTTCATTCTTTTTGCTTTCCTGAGGCATGTGACAATTCAAAAGGCAACATCACTAAATATTAACAAACTGTTTCTTATTGTGGTGTTCTCAATGTTTTAGCCACTGCTTCCTCTTAAAAGAAAGACAATAAATAAAGAAAAGAAGATTAAATAAACACAGAGGCTGTCAACCCAGTAAAACAGTCTTGGTGAACAAAAACGGTTAACAAATGACGATTAACACAAATCTCGAGTCACGTGTTCTCTGGCTTTTATCAAGATATTTCTGAAAGTTTATGATCTTCTGCAAAAGAGGAGCCTTGACTTTAGAGAACTCCAGGGGTGTGGGAAGAGGAATAAACTCCTGCAGATGGCAGAGAGCAATATGAGGAGTTTGGTGCCTTAACAAGCAGAAGAGGAATACAGATGAGAATGCAGTGAGGAGTATGGTACTCCCTCCAGATTTCTGTTTTATATTAATTATGTGGATTAATTTGATTTTATACATTGTGTACAGTATTTCTGGCCTCCATCCCAACAGCTCTTTGCTCCTGGAGTCTAACAGTCTGTCTACACCTCATTAAAGCAAAGACCACTCTTTCTATATCAAGAAACTGACATTTTATTCTTATTTTTGACTTATGAAGAAAAATGCTTCAGGCCGATCTGTGCTTAGAGTTTTGTACAGTTTTTAGGCTGGTGATCAGTGGCTGTCTTGAATATTAAACTAACTTCAGCTGTTTCTCCTGCCTCCCTTTTAAAACTTTGGTCTGCTGTCTATAAGGCCTTGATACTGCAATAAACTCTTGGGGTGGACAGACCCTTGCACTCACATAGGTCCTGCTCCTCCACATGGATCTAATTTATGAGTTGAGATGTTTTGATATTGTTCTCAAAATAATTCAATTTATTTAATGAGTTAAAACACTTTGGCTGCTGCTTTCTTCAGAGAACAAGCAGTATTGAAAAGGACATCCAAGGTTGTCTCATTTAGCAGAAGGCTGCTGAAAACATTTTGTTAATGTGGCTTTGTTTCTCAGTTCACTATCTTCCTTTCCTCTTCTCAGTTGATGTTATGTGATTGCTGATCATACTTTCGGGTTGGCCTGGGTTTTTGTTTTTTTTTACTCAAGATGTATTTCAAAGTCTATAGCATATTGACATAAACTGGTGCCGAGTGGTGGTAATTAATTTAGTCACATTATGCCCATGCTTTAATCTCTGTCAGTTCAAAAGCACATTTCATCTTTATATACTGCAATCTGCATTGGCAATCAGTATAGCTAGTTTTCAGAGATGAAAATAAAACCACATTTCTGTTCATTAAATGCACTGATCTGCACAGCTGGGCTTCCACACATGCTTTTTTCTTACAGGCAGATGAGCCGCTTAGAACTTGCCAAATATTGGTACTCCTAATTTCTGCTGTTGCCTCTGTCAATCCCTAATGCAAGACATTCTAATCCTGTGAGGTTATTAATTATATGAGCTCCCCAAAATTAGTCTTCAAATGTATTAGAAAAAGAGGATTATCCCGAACAGCATCACTAAAAATAATGGTCCCGATTTTGCTCTGCCTACCACCTTATGTCTGGATGAAAGAAAAGTTGGTCTGGAGAGAACAAAAAAGAAATGTAAATACCTAGTTGAGTGAGACAAGGAGGGGAGTGGAGGTCAGGACATGATTTTGAGGCAGGGACTTAGGGGAACAGAGTTCATATGGGCTTGCCACATTTGGGGGACCCTACTTCTACTTCTCCTGGAAATTCTGGTTGAGGCTGTACTGAGTTAGGTAGACATACTCCTTATGCTATGGTGAGGAGTACGTTATAAAACTTGGACCCCCGCTTCTACAGACTGATTCAAAAGGGCAGTTCCATGTGCCCTTCCAAAGCCCTACTGAAGTAAATAGGTCTGCATTTGGTTGCATGTACATTCTCTCAGGGATCTGATTGTAGGGTCAGTGCCGTAGATACTTAAGCATATAAAATAAATCTGAGATAACAAAAGAAAAGTGAAGCCATTTATGTAGATAGGACCTCAATAACTTATGTGGGGTAACTGTTTAAATAATCAAATTAAACAATTCACCATTAAGGCTAATTCCCACTAGAGGTCATAGATCCACACTTGGGAGCTGTTACTTCAGGAGAGAGATGTAAGGTTACCCAGTTTGTCCTGTTTCACTATCCGAGCACCTAAACCTTTTCTAACATGACTGGTTTTAAAGAGAATTAAAAAAACAGTTCTGAAGAGTAAATAAATGTAAGATGCTTTACATCAGATAATTCCCATTCCTTCTCTAAAGCAAACTCCTCATCATATAACTGAATATCATATCATTTAACTGAGAAAAGTTAATGGATCCTCAGTAGGGCTGAAGCTGTTCACTTATTTGTTAGGCTACAGTCTTTTAAATTAAACTTTGGAGGGAATTTACAGATATTATACTGGCCAGTGGAGGGCTCCTTACTGTTACACTTGAAACCAAGAGAATTACTGTGAAATATAATTACCACAAAAAGAGGGATATAAAGGGTATAAATATCAAATAACTTGCATTCCCAAGTTTGTACAAACATGTAGGCACATGAAAAAATGTTTTATCATTTACATTTAAAAGTACACTGTCAACCTAGGTTGTTGGGGGTTTTTTGGTCAGTATTCTTTAAATAGAATATTTTGAAGATTTTTTTTAAAAAATCCCTAAACAATACTCTAAGAAGAGTATTTCTGCTCCTCTGTTTTAAAGATCATCCCATGGGTCCCCAGGCCTGCAAGTCACAAAGCATGGACAGACCTATGCATACATATGGAGCCTCACTGATTGAATGGGGCTGTGTGCACACATGAAGATCAGCCGACATGCTTCAACGTGTCTGATTTGGGCCTTTTATCAATTTCTTTCTTGATGGATGTCTTTGTACACGCTCAATTTCATTGTTTCCCTATAAAATTCTGTCAAAAGCACAGCATAAACAACAAATTTTAAAAAAAAGAAATTGAATTTTGCTTGCTAATTTCTTTCAGTTTTAGCAGTTGAGGAAGTCATTTGAACAATACTGTGACATTTTCAGAAACAAGTATTAACTATGGTTTGTAACCTGTCCTTTAAGTCAGCTTTTGTACCCAAGGACTGGAAGATAGCTAATGTAACACCAATATTTAAAAAGGGCTCTAGAGGTGATATCCACTATTATAGACCGGTAAGTCTAACATCAGTACCAGGCAAATTAGTTGAAACAATAGTAAAGAATTAAATTGTCAGACATATAGAAGAACAGAAATTGTTGGGAAAAAGTCAACATGATTTCTGTCAAGAGAAATCATGTCTTACTAATCTATTAGAGTTCTTTGAAGGTGTCAACAAACATCTGAACAAGGGGTGGGGGCTCCAGTGGACATAGTGTACTTAGATTTCCAGAAAGCCTTTGACAAGGTCCCTAATCAAAGTCTCTTATGTAAATTAAGTTGTCATGGGATAAGAGGGAAGATCCTTTCAAGGGCTGGGAACAGGTTAAAAGACAGGGAACAAAGGGTAGGAATAAATGATAAAATTTTCAGAATGGAGAGGGGTAACTAGTAGTGTCCCCCAAGGGTCAGTCCTAGGACCAGACCTAGGATCTGGAGAAAGAGGTGAACAGTGAAGTGGCATAGTTTGCAGATGATACTAAACTGCTCATAATAGTTAAGACCAAAGCAGACTGTGAAGAATTTCAAAAAGATCACAAAACTAAGTGATTGGGTAACAAAATGGCAAATGAAATTTAATGTGGATAAATGTAAAGTAATGCACACTGGAAAAAATAACCCCAACTATACATAGAATATGATGGGGGCTAATTTAGCTACAACTAATCAGGAAAAATATCTTGGAGTCATCGTGGATAGTTCTCTGAAGACATCCATGCAATGTGCAGTGGTAGTCGAAAAAGCAAATAGTATGTTAGGAATCCTTAAAAAAGGGATAGAGACTAAGACAGAGAATACCTTATTGCCCATATGTAAATCCATGTTATGCCCACATCCTGAATACTCCATACAGATGGGGTCTCCTCATTTCAAAAAAAGATAAAGTGACAAAAAAAAAAAAAGGTTCAGAGAAGGGCAACTAAAAAAATTAGGGGTTTGGAATGGGTCCTATAGGAGGAGAAATTAAAGAGGCTAGGACTTTTCAATTTGGAAAAGAGGAGACTAGAGTGTGTTTGTATCCTAAAGATATATAAAATCATGAGTGGTGTGGAGAAACTGAACAAGGAAAAGTTAGTTACTTGTTCCCATAATATAAGAACTGGGGGCGGGGACACCAAATGAAATTAATGGGCAGCAGGTTTAAAACAGATAAAAATAAGTTCTTTATTCAGCGCACAGTCAACCTGTGGAATTCCTTGCCTGAGGAGGTTGTGAAGGCTAGGACTATAACAGGATTTAAAAGAGAACTTGGTAAATTCATGGAGGTTAAGTCCATTAATGGCTATTAGCCAGGAGGGTTAAGGAATGGTGTCAGAAGAGAGATCACTTGATCATTACCTGATGAGTTCACTCATTCCGGGGCACCTGGCATTGGCCACTGTTGGTAGACAGGATACTGGGCTAGATGGACCTTTGGTCTGACCCCGTATGGCCATTCTTATGTTCTTAAGTATTATTTTAATGTTGATGAAGTCTTGTTTATCTTATTCTGTTTTCTTTCAACAACATATGAAGAGTAAGAGTTTTATTTATGGAGACAGTGTGGTGCAGTAAATTTCCCTTTTTCTTTCTAGAAATGCAAGTCAAAATTAAAATGAGTTCTGATTGGCACTTTCTAGTCCCAGTTTGTGCATACTATTGCTAGCTAGAACATTATACTGCAACCCACTCATCCCAGCATATCATGTAATATGTGTTTTTGTCTGTGGCTGGTCTATATGGTGAACTCCTTTGGATATGGGTCATGTCATATTTGTTTAGTAGAGCACCAAGCTTGCTGTTGGGGCTAATATACCAATATTGTAAAACCCATGCAATCTCACACAACCAGCAGTCTCTTCTGAACCAAGGCCCAGACCATGAATGGAAGGGACGGTCCTAGTTAGGATGAACAACAGGGGCTCATTCTTGTAAAAGGTATGTACTGATGTAATTTTACTCAGATGGGTAGACTCACATGGACACTTCTGGGGTGGATTTCGGTGGGACTATGTGAAGAATAAGGTATCACTCAGCGTGAATAATGGTGACAAATTGGGCCCTGAAGATCCCTCTCAAACTGCCATTGGAAGCACCAGAGTGCTTTTCATACACTTGAGAGAAAGGTGTCTGTTTCAAATGGACATCATTTGGGGTTAGATAAAGAAGTAGCAAAAAGCCCTGAAAGAAGGGGCAGCAGTATAACTTTATGTGTAGAACAGTTAGTTCTTCTTTGAGTGCTGTCTCTGTGGGTACTCAGTTTAAGGTGTTCATGCGCCCCTGCGCTTGTACTCGGAGACTTTTAGTGGCAGTGTCTGGTTGGGTCGCACATACGTGATCCCCGTCTCATACTGCTTCAGGCAGTTAACTGATACTGTGTGACCAACCCCCACTCAATTCCTTCTGTGCTGCAGAGGCTGCGTCCTGTTAATAGTTCATCATGCTTCATACACTTCAGAAAGAGTGCACATTAACAGGGCATATACATTGTGCATCCTGGGAAAGATTAGAAAGCCAGACTACATGTTCACATAATGAGGTTTGAAGTTTTACAATAGTGCACTCATGTTCCCTGAAACACTCAAACAAATAATATTGCAATTAAACTAAATAAAATACTAGCTATAGAGGATTTGTTCTGGCTAGACCATGTTGGGAAAAAGGGCTGGTAAGGACAAACTCCTTTCTATAGTTATCATAAAACCAACCCTATTTTCGATAAAACTGTAATTACTGCCTAACCACACCTGTTTGTTTTATGTAACACTAGAGTAATTTTTGCTCAGGGTTATTTTTAAGGTTCAAAGTTACACCAGTTTCACTGGTGATTTAAACATTTATCCAAATTACCTGCTGTAGTTTGTAATTTAAAAAAGGGTTCCAGTTGATTTTAATATAAAATCTTAACAGCTCCAGTTTAAAGAGGGTTTCTTGTAACAAACAGATTGCCAAAATACAACTTCTTGAACTGTTATGTAGTTATTGTAACTACATAGAAGCAAACCTTATGTACTCAACAGAAAAAAGGTTCTGGAAACATTTTAAATGCAAATATATCTCATTATACAACCAAATATGATGGGCTAAATTCATCTAGGGAATGACTTCATTGAAATCAGTGGAGTAACTCTAGGGATGTTGACCCAATATATATTTCTTGTGTTTGAATAAATAATTTAAAAGTGATCTATTTTTGATTTCTTGGGTTATTCTAATGTGTCTAATGATATTTTTAATTAGAAAGTCTTTAGGCATGAGGAAAGTTCCATTCTGTTGCTCAAAATGGAATAAATATGAGTACACTTTAAGAAGTTTGTATTGGTACAGGTTCACACACACACACACACACATTGTTAAACATTTGAAGCTGGTGGGGACTAGATGGATTATTCAGGGAATTGGTAAAGAGACACAGAGCCTTTTGGCTCTAAACTTCCTGTCTTTATCCATCCCAGTAGCTTACCTTAAAGAAGTTGGTTGTCTCAGTCAATTCAAAATCAATACAACACACAAAAATAATGGTCATAGTGCATGATCCTGCCACTATTATGAGTAATTCATATGACTACTTGTGTAAGAGATTATTCAAATACCCCGGACATGGGTGTGGTATAAGAACCTCAGTAGAATTGATTAGTTCTTCCTGTGAATAATGGTGGCAAAATCAGGTCTGTAACCAGTACCATAGTTGGTAGTTTTGGTAAATTGACAAAAATAGAAATGGTGTGGAGAAGGAATGATCCTCTCACTTCTAGAAGTGATTCCTACAGAATTTGGACCAGGGGTCATGTGGAGAAACTTGCAATACCATTGCCCATTCCACACATGTTTTGGCACAAAGAACTTAAGGCTGGAGTACATGCATTTACAATCACACTTCCCTATACAAAGAAAATAAAAACTGAGGTCTTTTCTGTGCTGTGTTTTTCTGCACCCATGTAGCTACAGATGCATCCGACAAAGTGGGTATTAGCCCACGAAAGCTTATGCTCTAATACTTTAGATAGTCTTTAAGGTGCCACAGGACTCTTTGTTACTTCTGCAATCCCAGACTAACACGGCTACCCCTCTGATTCCATGTAGCTACAGTGATATTGCTCACTGATGTAAAAGAGACTTTCAAGGCACTAGCAATCAGGACTGGAGTTCATGTGTGTTGAAATCTGCCTAATAAAATAGTTTGAAAACTATGTAGATATGATGATAAATTAGATTTGCAATTAGCAGTGTAGC
Source organism: Dermatemys mawii (assembly GCA_007922305.1). NCBI lineage: Eukaryota > Metazoa > Chordata > Testudines > Dermatemydidae > Dermatemys > Dermatemys mawii. The sequence goes on from ML677349.1 coordinate 21,406,816, forward strand.
TGTTGTAGCAGAAGTTACTATAGTGAATATGCACAAACCTGAGAGGATTATAAACACAATAGATTGTTTTGCAAATTAGCAAAGTGATTAGTTTGTACCAGGGGTGGGCAAACTATGGCCCGTGGGACCATCCTGCCCGGCCCCTGAACTCCAGGCCGGGGAGGTTACCCCAGCCCTTCCCCCGCAGTCTTTTCTCCCCTGCAGCCATGCCACTGTGTGGGCAGTGCTCTGAGGGGCAGGACTGCGTGCTCCTGCAGGGCAGCATAGTAGCATATCTGGCTCTAGCCAGGCTGCATAGCTGCCAGACATACTGCTCTGAGTGGTATGGTAGGGGGGCTGGGGCATTGGATAAGGGGCAGTGGGTCCTGGTGGGTGGCCAGGTTCAGGGAGCAGGGAGTTGGACAGAGGGTAGGGTTCTGTGAGGGGGCGGCCAAGGAGTGGGGGGTGGTGGATGGTGGGATGCTGAGGGGGACAGTTGGGGCGGGAAGTGGGAGGGAGTCAGATAGGGAGCGGGGCCCAGGTTGTTTCGGGAGGCACAGCTTTCCCTACCCAGCCCTCCATACAGTTTTGTAACCCTGATGTGGCCCTAAGGCCAAAAAGTTTGTCCACCCCTGGTTTGTAAGCTTAAAATAAAAGAGGGTTTTTTTTATTTTGTTTTAGGATAAAAGCATCTTAATGTGAAACGTATTTTCTTTTCACCCTTGGAAAAAGTCAAATGCTTAACTTTATGCACATAAGTAGTCCAGCTGAAGTCAATGGAAATGCATGAAGTTAAGCACTTGTATGAATTGTTGCATAATCAGAACCCAATGTTGCAATCTAACCCTAACTGCAAGGAGTGCAACCATCCCTTATAATAACTGAGGTTTTAATTAAACAAAGCCTGGTCTACCTGGACATGAAAGATCCTATCCCACATTTTGTAGGCGAGGAGGTTTGATCCATGTTCTCTTTTTCAGAATTTCTCATCTCCTTACAGTATAATATGTTTAGTTGGTGGTGATGGTTGCATTTCGGTGGTGGTTCTCATCACCAGCACATATAAAAGGGGGTTGTGCTTAATTAGTGGGAAAAATCCTTTTGTGGATATTTGCATAGACACAAAAGGAGTCAGTATTTGGATAGTTAGAAATCTTTCCCTCTGGGTTTGGACTGAATAGTATAGACACCTTTCTTGGTATTCTGGTTATATTATCAGTAGGAGCAGATATTGTGTGGTCCAGAGGGACAGTTATCACTTCTGTGGGGCCCCTAGATCAGAGCAGGAAGAAGGTTATGTAGGGCACAACCACTCGACTGAGGAGACCCTTCTTTCCTTAAAAACATGGGGAAAAGATGGATCTAATGAAAGAGAAGAAAAAAAAATCAACACTGAATGATTTTGGAAGTGGAGAGAGTTCGTGTTTTCACCTTTAAACAAAAATAAAACCAAAGGCCTGGCTTTCATTAGGAGAATTATAAGTCCTATTGACCCACTATCACAGAACCCCACAGCATGGTAAATGAGTAGCATCCCCCACCCCCTGCCCTGCAAGAGATTATTACACAAATCTGGTGCAGCTAGGGGGCAGGAGGACAGTTTCCAAGAGTGATGAGTGATTGGTAGGGAAAGTGAATTGGGGTAGTTACTCTTTCCAGATTAATTCACCTGCTCTTGAATACTGGACAGGAGGTTTTGGAATCTCTCCAAGACCGGTGGGGAGAGGAGTGCTTGGTTTATTGTTAGCTATGGGGGGAATTTTAAGGTAGCAGGGGGTGAAAGAGGGTGTGTCAGCCCAGTAAGCGGATGGTGGCTTTAAGGGAAACTTGTGCATTTCTGGAGAGCTGGTTCCCTGGGTTGTGAGCCCAGGGTAGGCGGCCAAGGGCTCCGGAGGGGCACTTGGAGTAAGTCAGTCACTTAGATTTTAATAAAATGAGGCATACTTGTATCACCTTAGAAACTAACCAGTTTATTTCAGCATAAGCTTTCGTGGGCTATAGCCCACTTCATTGGATGCATAGAATAAAACAAACAGAAGTAAGATGCATTTATACGCACAGAAAACAAAAAAAAGTTGTAAATTACCATACCAATTCTAAGAGGCTATTTAATTTGGATGAGTCATTATCAGCAAGGGAGAAAAAAACCTTTTGTAGTGAATATTTAGTGGATCTATGTCTAACACTTGATAAAAATCTGTAAAAGAGACTTAACTAGGACAATGCATTCAATTAGTGTAATGACAAAGACACTCATAATCTCTGTTTAACCCTTGGTTGACAGTGTCCAATTTGCAAATTAATTCCAGTTCCTCAGCTTCTTGTAGGAGTCTGTTTTGCAAGTTTTTCTGTTTTAAAATTGACACCTGCAAGTCTTTAATAGAATGACCAGGGAGATTGAAGTGTTCTCCTACTGGTTTTTGAATGATTCCTGATGTCAGATTTGCATACCCTGGCCATTCTATTAAAGAATTGAAGGTGTCAATTTGGTATGGTAATTTACAACTTTTTTTTGCTTTCTGTGTGCATAAATACATCCGACCTCTGTTTGTTCCATTCTATGCATCCGATGAAGTGGGCTATAGCCCAGGAAAGCTTATGCTGAAATAAACTGGTTAGTCTCTAAAGTGCTAGAAGTATTCCTGGTTTTATTTAGGGATACAGACTAACACCACTGCTATTCTTAAACCTGTTAGATTTTAATGTTAGCCCAGGGCAAGCAGATCTCGGAGAAAGAGCCTGGAAATTGGGGGGAGAAGACTAGGCCGCGGATAACACAGTGTTGGGGCAGGAGGAAGGGGGCAGGAGTATGGGGCAACTGTAGTTTCTGTTACTAGCCCTGGGCGTGAGGAGTTTTCCATGGCTCCCTCTGGCGGCTCAGCCAAGCCAGGAGCAGATCTGAGGGTGGAGCGGGTCAGGGAGGCATTTTCTGACTCTGTCAGGGCCCCGTGAGTTGCTCTGCCGGGCTAAGCTCAGGCTCAGGGCCCGCTCTCCGAGGCGGCGGGTAGAGCCAGGGACCGGGGTGTGGCGATTTTGCGCGGGAGCAGGAGACTGGCCCCATCAGCTTCAGCCCGGGTGCGGGAACCCCGCTGCGAGCAGCGGGTGTCGGGTTTGGGGACAGGTCCCGCTCTCTCGTTAGCCAATGAGGAGCTGGGGTTGTGGGGGTCACAAGGTGTCCTGTGACTTGTGTATTGGGGGTGGGGTCACACCGTACCGCTTTGGAGGGAGAATGGGGCGGGGGTCGTGGTTGCTGGGGAGCCCCTGTCCCCCTAGGCGGCGCTTGTAAATGTAAAAAGCCGCTGTATAAAAATATAAAGTAGAGGTGGGGAAGATACCCCCGCCTGCCCCCACCCCCGCGCAGCCCGGGCACGCAGCGCCCAGCTGGCACCAGCGGCGCGATTGCCCCAGGCACCGCGATGGGGGATTGAGTGCGAGCTCGGCTTTCATTTGCCAGGCGGCACAGAGCCGTCCCCTGCTCGGGGCCGTGCGTGTGGCTCACAGCTAACCGCGTGCGCGGGCAGCCCGGGGCCGGAGCTGGGAGGTGTTTGTGTGCCTTTAATCAGGAATAGCTCCAGATAATGCAGAGAAACGTGGGGGCGTTTGAGACCAACTCCCACCCCCGACTTTGCCAGGCGTCTCCTGCTGTAATACGCGGGGTCCCCCCGCCTTCGGGGCAGCAGAGGGGTGGTGGCGGGGATCCTGTCACTCTGCCCCCGTCCCCACCCTGGCCGCAGGAACGGGAAGCTCCCCGCAGCAGCCTTTGCCAAGACGTTTTTCCTTCTCTCCGAAGTTGCTCAAAGTTGGCCGAGCCGAGGCTGTAAAGTCACCCAGAGCGCGGCGCCGGGCGGGCTCGGTGCCTGGGCGGGGGGCTCGGTGGCCAGCGGGATTTCTTTCCACACCCCTGGGTCACGTCCCCACCCCCTCCAGCGGCACGGCCGATTGTGTGTAGCGGAGGCGGTGGGCGCTTCCCGCTCCCCCCGTGTCTGGGGCTCCGGAGAGGAGGCGGAGGAGGAGGAGGAAGAGGAAGATGACGAGCCAGTGCAATTAGCCTAACAAGGGACGGGTGGCGGCAGCTTTACCCTCGCACTGACACATCTCCCCTCTCTCCCTCGCCAGCCATGAAGGTGGAAGCCGGGGAGTTGAGCTGAAGTCCAGGGGGATCGTCCTGCCCCGCCCCATGGCAGCTCCGTGAAGCTTCCCCCCGTCCCCGGCCCGGAGCCGGCTCGGGTTGCTGCGGGGCGTTGGGCGGGCGGGCGAGCGAGCGAGCGTGTGTTTTCCAATGAGGGCTCCAGAGGATTTGCTCCTCCTTTGTAACCGGGAATGAAATAATGGCGACCCGATGGGCAGCGGGGCCTCCGGGGGCAGATGGAGGCACCGAGCCGCCCGCAGGCAGCAGCAGCCAGGTAGGCGAAGCGGGGTGCGCTGGGGGGTTAGGGGGGCGGTCCCGTCGGGGGGCTGGGTGCGGCGCGCTAGGCCGGCTGGTGCTGAGCACCGGGAATGGCTTAGCTGGAGCTGGTTTAATGGCCGCTCCCTCCCTCTCGTCTTCCTGCCCGCCCTCTCCGAGGGGGACGGTGGAAGCCAGGATCTGCCGTCCCCGGCAGCGGGAGGCGCCGCCGCTCCTCTAGAGGGGATCGCCGCAAAGTTTAAGCGGCTCCTTCCGCCCCAAACACACTCCTGGGGTCAGGGCGGCCGCGCCTCTCCTCCAGCTTTCGGGTGTTGTCGGTGTGAGGGGCAGCCTGGCCTGCCTGGCCCCCGTTACTGCTGCCCTCCCCCGGGATGTCAGTGGCTGGGGCAGCCTGGCCTGGAGTGCCACTGGCGTATGGATCCCCCTCTCCTTGTGCAGGCGAACTCCAGCACCTTCCTTTGAGAAAGGTCTGTGGGCACAGCCTTTAACTCCTGGACATGCTGGTAGCCAGCTCTCTGAAGCTCCACGAACCTGCTGCCCAAGGCTCTGGTTTAAATGCCTGTGTGGGAGTATTTATACCTTCAGTGTTGTTAGTGGAGAGTTCCTGTGTGTATTTAGTTTAAAAACAGTGTCTTAGATGCCTTGTGGTAGCGCTGCCTGTTCAGAGTGGTAGTCCACCTCAAATCCTTCATTCTACTCTCTGTAATATAGCATTCAATGCCCCCCCCCAATGCTTCATAATTAATCAGTGCTGGACATCAAGAGTGACTTTATTCAGATCTTCTTGTATATGGGTTTAGTTGAACTGTCCTAATTCAGAGTTCAATAAAAAAATCAACTTATTGTATATCTATTGTACTGTAGCCTGCACGGATTCTATTCCCTTTCCCTTGGCTATCTTTGATATTAATGAGGAACCACCCTTACTTTTGAATTTTGTCAATAACAAGAATCCATTGCTTCACTGAGATCTCCTTAAGTGTTGCAATGTAAAGATTTTTTTTTTTGTTAATATAACTGTGTCTGTCTGCCACTGGCCTTGACTCACTCCGGTGCCTTGATGTAAAGCATCACCCATGATATTGTAAGATCATCTCAGTATTGGGATCCCTGTAATATTTTAGTACAACAGGTTGGGACAAAGTGTTAGTCTTCGTTCAGAATAGGTTTACTTAAGTTTTGTTAAAATCTTAGTGGATAAACTGTGAGTATTGTGCTGGGTGGTGACTGTGTTAATTCCATTGTTTTTTTTTAAAAAAAGGTATCTGCATAACTGAAAGCTTCAGAATTCTTGGAAAATGCATCACTTAACTTTACTGGAACTTTATGGGGAGAGAAGAAACTGCACGTTTTAATGCACAAATGAAACTGCTTAGTAATTCAGTTCATGGTGAATCTATTGGATCTTAGGCACTGAGGTTTACATATAATCCACCTGTCATTAGCATGGAAAACCACGAGTCCTTTGGAGGTGTTAGTCCGTCATGTTAAGGATTCTTGGTGACTGTTGAATATGTACATATTACCAGATGGACTAATTGTTATGGTGTCAATTAAATTATATATGAAAATATTTAATCCTTCAATTATAGACATAATAGCAACATTTTACAGGCAAATTATCTGTTGAAAATAAGCAGTTATAGTGGAAATGCTCAACTGTAGCAGTCAACTTACCAGTAGTGCAACTGTGGATAGGATATGAGATGGCTGAATAGCTCAATTAAGGCTTTTAAAGTTTTCATTTTAATGCCATTTACATGCTGCTAGATATTCTAGAACAAACCTGCATAACTTGGAAAGCAGTGAGGGCCATATTACTGCAAAAAAAAAAGGCTGTGGGCCGAAAAGCCCCGCTCTCACCCCACTGCTTGGCTTTCCCTGCCCCTACTCACCCCCCCTGCAGGCCACCCAGTGAGCCTGTGCGGGCCGCATGTTGTGCAGGCCTGTTTTAGAGGTAGGAGTTTTTTGCTAGGCTCTAACTTTACAAAATATAATTTTGACCTAGAAGGCTGCCACAAAAGTGATTAGTGTTTCTAGTTTGGGGCTGCCTCCCTGATATGATTGGTTGAATTAGGGTTATGTGTACAGCATTTATTAGGTATAAATGGAATTAAGCTCTTTGAAATGTGAATTACCATTTGATTTGCAAAACTGATAATCTACATTGGGATATTAAGAAAGTAGTTTAACGAAATGTTTTAATGTCTGTAATAAAAGGTATTAAGTTTGCAGAACTAGTAGAGATTGCAGCTAACAGTGAGTCATTCACAGTGGTCATCTTGACACAAGGCCACAGTTACGTGGGCTAGATGGTGACAAACACTGTGTCAGTTTGGGACACAGTTGCCCATGTGCAATTTTTCTTCACAGCTCAGTATTACACAGGTACCTTTTAATAGTTGGCTTCAAATTGATTTACATGCAGATGATGTTAGCATGATGTAAAGTCCTCAAGCATAGTCTTTGCTCATTATAGGGAGAGGAGTTGAGCTTGAGTTGCAATAAAATAACAAGGATGTAATTCCTAGCTAGTTAATACAGTTCCAAGCCCTCTGTGACCATCAAGTCTTACTTTTAAGTCTTTGGCCTCAACCGCTGTAAGCAAGGTAATAAGATTTGATTGTTATGGCAAGAGAAGAGATATACCATGAGAACGGATGTGTCCATGCACACAGAAGTGGGACAATGAGGACAGGCATCTTGGCTGTTTAAGCCAATACATACTGTATCTGTAGTGTCCTGCTTTGTTGGTATCTGGGTGCTCCACTTGTTCTACCCTGTCCCTGCACAATTCCTAATATTTCTTAATTTTTAATTATCCATATTTTTCCTCTGGTTCTTTAACAGTTTTTCTTGCCTTGGTTTTTAATAGTGCAGTGGCTTTCTTCTCTTTGCTTTTGCTTTCCCTTGCTGAAATGATTGTTGTGAGAACAAGAGATCAGAAACTTGGGCTTTTAGACTTCTGCGTGAATTCAAGGGAGCTGCTTTGATGGAGAGCAGTACTGGGAGTGGGTAGAAAAGGGAAGTGGCTTTCAGTGGAAGAGCATCTTGCCACTCTTCTTGAAATTGTAGAAACAGAATTTCAAACTGGGGCAATGATTCCTGAGCTTTCTCTGTCACCACTGATCCTTTTTTTTTAAGACCCTCTCCACTCCCTCCCCCAGCGTGTAGGGGAATACAACATGTTAAAAAATGGAACTGGTATAGAACACTAGAACCTCAGAGTAACGAACTCCTTGGGAATGGAGGTTGTTCATAACTCTGAAATGTTTGTACATCTGAAGAAAATGTTATGGTTCTTTCAGAAGTTTACAGTTGACCGTTGATTTAATACAGCTTTGAAACTTTACTATGCAGAAGAAAAATGCTGCTTTTAACTATCTCTTAATTTAAATGAAGCATGCACAGAAACAGTTTCCTTATCCTGTCAAATCTTTTCTTTTAAACTTTCCCCTTTATTTTTTAGTAATTTATGTTTAACCCAGTATACAGTATTTGCTTTTTTGTGTGTCTCTACTGCCTCATTGCATACTTCTGTTTCCAAATGAGAGGAGAGTGTTTGACTAGTGTTTTTGTAACACTGAGGTACTATTATATTATAAAATGTTCACCTTGCTGAACAGTTGACCAATAATCAACACTGACGTTACCACCTTGGATTTCCTGTGAGAAGAAAGCATCCAGACCACCACTTTCACAGCTATAAAAGCTTCATCTTTATTTTAAATAACATTACTGCTTCTATATAAAAAGTAATACAGGTGTGTGCTGTAATAATTTGTTTACTGCATTGATAATAAAAGGTAAAGAGGCTATTTGATGCACCACAAACTCAGTATTGGAGAACAAACTTGTATTCCATTAGTAGTAGTGCTTAAGTGAAAGCTATTAAGCACAACTCTGAACTCCAAAGGATATTATCAGAGACCTACCTCTATAATAATAATCTCCACTACCTTTTCCCTTATGCTAGCTGAAGATTTGATATGCTGGAGATATAACTAAATACATTACTTGCTCTATAACGTTTCTTAGAAATAAAATGTTTGCACTAAAATCTAAAGGTAAAATGTCTCAAAGATACATTTCTGTTCAGTTTAACTACCAGCTAAGTTGTTAGGAATAGCTATCTTGGAAATGTTTGAAGCTTTTCTAAGTGGGGAATAAATGCTTGAACAGGGTTAGGTATTTGGAGGGTTTCTGTCTGTGAAGTCTGAAGTACAGTGGTAAATTGACAGCTAATCGAAGTATCAAGTCACAAAATACTGTATATGTTTAGTAAGGCAAGGACTGTGTGTTTGCATAATATTTAAAATTTTATGGAGGTATTTGTGGTCAACCCTTCAAACTTCCTATGAACTTATTACTTTGAAAGTCACCACTTTTCAGGACGTGAGTGAATCTAGGACTGTAAAGGTTAGCTGTGTGTGTGTGTGTGTGTGTGTGTTAAATGATTCCTGATAAGTTTATGAATGCATGGACAGAACTTTGTCTCTTAGGATTAGTACTCCTTTCAGTAGGCCTGTGTAATTTGTGGTGATATGAAGTTGTGCACATATTTCAGTCAGAGCATAATTATGTATAATATAAATTTCAAGGTTTCCAAAAAGGGTGGTGGCCAGCTTTCAAAATGGCTGGTTCAAGTTTTGCTCTGTCATGCTAGAATGATGCTGATTTCAAAGGAGTTATTTTTGACCTACACTGGGGGTGGGGGTGGGGGTGGGGGGGTGGATAGAGCAGAAGTTGGAACTCTCTTTGTATGCCAGAAAATGTTACATGTTTGGAAATCTAAACAATTTCTATTTTGGTACTATCTTGGGTAATATAGATGCATTAGAAGGCTCTGCCTAAGCCTCATCTATGGATAACAGGTTAGGCAATCCCCACCTCCACCAAGCCTAATTGATGGCTATCCTTAAGGATTTTGAACCCTGTGGCATGCAAAGGACCAAGTAAAGTACTTCTGTAGGAGGCACTTTGGGTACGTCTATACTACCTGCCAGATCGGCGGGTAGTGATCGATCTATTGGGGATAGACACGATAAATTGATCCTTGAGCATGCTCCCTGTTGACTCCTGTACTCCACAAGAGGTGGAAGCAGAGTTGACAGGGGAGCAGCAGTGCTCAGTTCGCCTCCATGAGGATTCCCAAGTAAGTCAACCTAAGATACTTCGACTTCAGCTATGCTATTTGCATAGCTGAACTTGCGTATTCTAGGTGGATCCCACCTGCCCCCACCCCCAGTATAGACCAAGCCTTAGTGATCTTACAGAATGGTCCTAACCTCTCTAATGCAAAATAACTTGAAGCATGTTTTTTCTAACGTGTGCTGAGCACAGATAATACATCTATACATGCTGCACCTGGAAGTGTCTAAATAGTTACTGTGCTTTTTAAAGTGGTTTGGTGCAGACAAAGTTTGAGGCCCAGTCTGGATAGGGTTTGTGTTCATTTTTGTTAATGTATTATTTAATATTAAAATGACATTTCACTGCCATCTCTGCCCTGTAACTTCTTGTTTGTTCCAGTTACCTTTCTCTCTGAAAGATGATTAAGGTGATTAGAGGGAAAACTTGTTCTTCTGACATGGTTTATATATTTCAGGATTATGCTTTTTTGAAGTTGGCATAATATTTAAAGTATGTAAAACATCCTTAGTGGTTAGACACTTCTTTTAATTTAATGGTAGCAGAAATGGCTCTGAAAAGGTAAAAGTTGTCCCACATATTTTCTAACCATTTGAACAGCACAACGCAGTTCTGTGCTGCTGATGTTCTTTTCCCCAGTGATAAGAGCTGGAATGGAGCAGAAAAGATAAGCTTGTTTAATAGATACTGTTCGGTGACCCTTTTCACTACAGTTTTTATGTCTATTTTATATAGGATAGAAATAGAATTAAGTTTTTTAGGAAATGGTTGAATAAAAATGGATTTAAGCTGTTAATAACGTGTCATTGTTTTGAACAGAGCCATAGCAGGACTTATTAATATGAGCTACTAGTTATGCAATATACTTCCATGCAGGGGTTTTAAGTCCATATTTTGAGCTTAGTTCTTGCTTTGGTGGCCGTGTGCTATTCTTGTACAGATAAACGCGCTCATTTATTTGGCTAAATGGAAGGGTCCATGGGGATGTATGTAAATAGATATTATTTACAGTTTTCCCTCCTCCATTCCCTTCTCACAGGTCACTTCTTAGGTCCATTTCCAAAGAGCATAAGTTTTATGTCTTGGTATGAGTTTGTTCAGCACCCAGTACAATGGGGTGTGATCCTGGTTGGGGCCAGTGCGTGTTGCAGCAAAGTAAACTTTAAACAAGACTTGGCTGTACATGAATATGTCTAAACAGAGAATCCCTTCTTCACTCCCAATTCCTGATATAAATTCTTGTGTACAAAACCCATAAACCCGCATCAAAATGCATTTTTTGCCCGATATGGGGTACATTTTGATTACATTAACTTTGTGAGGATTCTAGCCATTATGTCAATGAAAATGCTCTGCATTGTGACTTCATATTTGTTCTTAAGATCAGAAAACTATTTGTTTTATTTTTGCTCTGTAAGATACAACATTAATGCTCTCTCCAAAAGTAAGATATTTCGAAGGTTGCTTCTATATTTTCTTATTAGCAGTGCTGCATCTATGTTGTGTATATTGCTAAGCTTTCCTTTTTTTCTTTTCAGATCCATGTCCACTCTCCCTCAAAGCTTCCTTCTTTAGTTCCTTAGTTTTTGGTAGAGGAACTGTACAAATAGTGCCACTGCTTTTTTCTGAGTTAGTCAGTGGGATATAAACGAGTTGTTTTCAGCTGAAAGCAAACTCTCTGTTTTTGCCTTGTATTGTCTGTCTTCAGTTATAACAGCTTGTGTACTGTGAGCGCTCTTATACAAACTACATTATCCAAAGCACTGCAGACTGTCACTAGACTGAATGGGCATTGTAGTTTGGGGAGCCTGGTATGGATCACGCTGTTCGTAAATACTTTGCGCTAGACATGCGTTTCAACGTCAGCACCCTTAATTCTGAAAAATACGAACAGCTGTTTAGGTTTTGAATCTTGCTTGCAGTCATGAGTTTACACCCTTGGGAGGATAGGTAGTGGACCTATTTTTGTTTCCAATTTCTTTATTCCCTTTTGCCAGCTGCTACTGCTTCACTGAGGGTGAATGAGCTGGCCTCAGAGGAGACACTACTAATTATGGATAGTCTACTTGCTTTTATATATGCATCATTTGCATAATGTGTTGGGGGATACTGTATGGTTTGCACAAAGCACTAGAAAATGTACTGTAGGGTATAATCCTGCACTAGCACCTGGGGGTGGAGTATATGTTCTAATCTTTCTCATTTTGTTTTTGATATCTGTGAGAGATGGCTCTTAAAAACCAAGTATAACTCATTAAATCCTATCAGAGGAGACTCTTAATTGTTTGTGTTAAACAGTTGCAATCTGCCCAAATGAAATGAAAGGAGAGCCTTGACCCTGCTTCTAAATTATTAGTCTTGCATTTGTACTTTCCTCACTTGTATTCATTGAATGAAATGGTAATATAACCCAGTGAAAGAAAAACTTGCATATATTCATTTACCCTTTAATGCACTAAACATTAATATTTTGTGGAATTATTTATTTTTAACAATTTATTGTCCTTTTAAAAAAAAATCTAGTGAAGTCCTCTAAAAACAATGGTGTGGTGCTTTTTGGGGCAGCTTGTACCACTCCTCTAGTGTAAGGATTTCCTTGGATGGAGGAGATGTTGGTTTAGTCGGGTTGTGGGTGTGTGAGTGCCTGGGGTTCCGCAATCCTGGCTTGTCAGAAGGGCCATTGGCAGCCAGTGTAAATGAGAGCTGAGTAATTAGCGTAGCTTTTACTTTGTGGGCTAGTCCAAGGTCCCTGAGGTCAACCGTGTGACTGGGGGAGTGCAAAAGTAATTTTAACCACCTTTATGGTCTCTTAACACACCCAACGTTGTGCAGATTGCTTTTTGGCCACAGTGGAAGATCTGGGCTAGTTTATTTTATTATATTATGTACATGGTGAATACAAGAGAGAAACCTATTTTTCTTAAAGTATGTCCATCTATAGGAATAAAGAACAGCCCTAAGTGTATCTCTTAGTTCATTTTTGTTTCCAGTCATGTGTTTGTCACGTTGCCCTTTCTCTGGTTGCTGGGTTTCTCAATTCAAACCAACCTCAAATAAAAAAATTCCGACTTTTTTTTTTTTTTTTGGAGGGATGCACGCTTTCCTGTTTCTTGACTACTGGTTGTATTTAAATCTTTATTTCTATGGAATCTTGTTCAGATGAAATAAAAAGTGGCTGCTGCTTTTTTTATATTAAGAATCAGGGAAGGATGTGAGAGAATGGGCAGTCTTTTTTTTTTTTAAAAAAAAAAAGAAAAGAAAAGAAAAAAAATAGGTAGCCACCTTGGGAAGGCTGCTTGGGAATAATTGGGGCATAGCAGTTGTGTATATCCAAATAGCTAAAATGGTCCATGAGCCTTACTGAAGAAAGAGTAAATAATGTGTGTGTGTATATATAAATCTTAACTTTGACATTTTTCTGTGTTTAAAGGAACATTAGTCAAATACATGCAGTGAACTTATTTCCTATTATGAGGATCAGCGTTTGGCAACATGGCAGAACCTTTCTTCATATTGGAGTAGGCCTTTTTGGTGCCACCTACGCAGATCTGAGAACTGAGTTGAAGAATGTGTTAAATTTACAGTGAACATTATTGCAACTAAACTGGTTTCTAATCTGGTTTGACTGATCATCATGGATGGGTTCAAACCTTCTTAGAACATGGTTTAAAAATAATGTGGTAGATAAAGGCTTAAGCTAAATATTTTGAAAATATTTCTAATGAGGTTTTTAGACACCCATGCTGTTTGGCCAAACTCTTAGACTCTATCTACAATAATCATTCATTTGTAGTAGTACAGGGAAACCTCCAACTTGTTGAAATGTGGTTCTCTTGCATAGTAGATAGGTCTAAGCTATGCTGTAACAATGTGCCTAAACTCTGCTGATGTTCAAAGCTTTCATGTAGTTAAGCCCTATTTACTTTGTGGGAGCACCATGTTTTAACTTCATTTTGGGATTCTAATGGCAGGTCTATACTACCTGCTGGATTGGCGAGTAGCAATCAATCTTTCGGGGGTTGATTTTATTGCATCTAGTCTAGACATGATTAATCGATCCCTGAGCGCTCTCCGGTCGACACCTGTACTCCACCACCGCAAGAGGTGCATACAGAGTTGATGGGGGAGCGGCAGCACTGTGAAGACACCATGGCAAATTGACCTAAATACATCTACTTCAGCTACGCTATTCCTGTAGCTGACGTTGTGTATCTTAGGTCAGTTTCCCCTCCCCGCGTAGACCAGGGCAAAGACATGGCTTGGTTGGTAATTTAATTAGGACCTTAGATAAATTTGTCTGAAACAATGTTTAAATGTATTCCTTAATTCAACTGGCAGTCCATTATAGGTTGACCTGATTTGAACCTGCGTGTGTCTTTATCTTTCTATGATTTAAAGGGCTAGAGGTCATTATATGCCTAAAGTGGGTGCAACGCTGTGGCCTCCAGGGACTTCCCCTTTGCACATACAAAAAAAGTTTTAACATTTTTCAGAATTTGGTGTGAAAAAGGGAAGATCAGATTTGTAGTTGTTCACCCACCAGTCAGTAGCTCCATTTGCTTTTACGCTTTTGGCACTGGTTGAGGCTCATTTGAAGGAGTTCACCTTTTGATAGGGATCTCCCCGTGAAAAGCACTTGTCACATTCCTTCCTTTCTCTTTACCTGTGGTTACTGTTCATTCCATCTCACTTTAATCCCTTTCCTGATAAAGTAGGAACCTAATACGATTCAAGTGACAGGTATTTCCATTGTGTGGCCATACAGGCTTTTCATCCCTCAGTGAGTCTTGCAAAATTCTGCTTGCTCTCTCTTGCAGCCATTTATTTTTGTTGTTGTTTCATCAGTCACCATGGTAGAAGGCAAATAAGTAAACTTTCGTCATTTTTTGACAAATATATTAGCCTTTCACTCCATTCCACGTGTTCATGACTTTCCCTTCTCTGATCTCCTCTGAATAGGGTCCGGGCATTTGTGTGTTTTCACTTGTTCAGCTGGTCTTTCAGAGGCTGCTGAAGGGAAGGATGGATGATACAGGTCAACTTGTGAAGCAGTGGGCCATAGCAATTGACTTGTAGGTGGTGGTTTTATTTTTTTTAAACGAACTGCACTCAATTTTTTTGTTGGTTATATTATGATTAACAGCTTAACGTACATATGATACAGAATATGAACTTGTATCCCACTACACAGCATAGTTATGTGAATTAGGCCTTGTCTACACTACACATAAACTGCCTTATGTCGACTTAACTGTCGAGGGGTATACACTGCAATGCCCCTCCCCACGATTTAACTCGCCTGCCACTCATAGTAAAACCACCTCCAACAAGAGGCATAATATTTATGGCGATGTAGTTAGAGTGACGCAGTGTCAGCATTGACACTGCGTAGTTTGTGTGTCTCTAAGTGGCCTTCAGGAGCTGTCCACAATGCCCATCATGACCACTCTGATCAGCAGTTTGAGCTTCTCTACCCTGAAGCCAGATGTACCAGCATGTGCCCTTCCCCCTTTAAAGCCCTGGGAATTTTTGAAATTCCTCTTCCAGTTTGCTCATTGTGGAGAGCTCACATCACATCTGTCCAGCTAATTATGCTGGCTCCCCACAGCAAATGCACTCTTTCCTGGAGAACACCGGAGTTGTTGCCTCTGTGGGGAGAGGAGGCTGTGCAGTTACAATTCTGCTTCAGCTGCAAGAACTGATTGCTCGTGACATGGAGGAGAAAGGGCACTAAAGGGTAGCGCCATTCCAAGATCAAGGAGCTGAGGTAGGTGTACTAGAAAGCAAGGGAGACCCAATGGTCTGTCTGGTGGGTTGCCAAAGATATGCTGCTTCTACAAGGATCTGCACGTCATCTTCGGTGGTGACCTCATCTCCACAGCCAAGAGCCCATGGATACCTCAGTAGGGCTGGAGACAGTGGCTGGTGGAGTGAATTATGAGGACACATGGGGTGTGTGTAAGGAAGTGGAGTTGGAGGAGGATGGGGGACAGGTGACAGGGATGTGCGGTGGTGTGTCGAGTCAGGAGCTCTCCTTAAGTCCTGATGGGTCCAGCCAGTTGTGCTGTGGCATGCCTGATGCAGAAGAGGGGAGCTCCAGTAAGTACTCATTGAGCTTTGATCCTGGAAGGAGACATGAGGTAGATGAATGGGTAGAAAAGGGATTGAAATAACCAACACAGGCACTGTTTGTATCTGCTTCTCACTCCCCTAAACAGCTGGGCAGAGGAGGCTCTGTGGAAAAGTTTGTTAATGCACATCAGGATGCCCTGGGAGTTCTCCATAGAAATGTAAGAAACTTCCCTGGAGCTGCTCTCCAATCCTTTGTGCTGGTTTCTTGGGAGAGGAGCCTTGTTTCTCCCCCCGCCCAGGAAACTTTACCACACCAGTTGGCAGTTATTTCAGCAGGTACCAAAGCAGCACACACTGAGCAACATAGGGACCTGGTCTGTGGCTGTGCGCAAGCAGGAACTGCATTCTCAGTTACCCACAGGAACAAGATATCAGCTGCTATCACCCTCACCTGTACAAAACCGTGCCAGTATTCAGAATAATGGCCCTAGTCACTTGTAGTGATACCCTGCCACTTAGTTTTATCTTGCCTCTCTGGGCTGATCTCCCCGTGGCTGAGGCTTGTACCACGCTGTGTGCCTGCCAAGGGGAAATGAGAAAGTGTTGTTTTTCAGACTTGTTTGAATCAAGGCTGTGAGGGCACTCTCAATAGTGCCTCTGTCTATTGTTTCTTTAGCTTATGCAGACGTGCCCTTAATGGTCCCCTCTTGCACACGGGCTGAGCATCTCTGTCAGATAAAGAGAAGAAAACAGGAGGATTAAGGAAGACACATTCCAGGAGGTGCTGCAGTCTTGTAGGTGTGAGCAGAGAGCATGGAGAGAGGCTATCAAGGAGAAACTGCATAGGGAGAGCCAGGAGAGGAAATGGGCAGGATACAGCTGCTTCAGGACCAGACAGACGCCTTGAGGTTCCTGATTGAAGTGCAGATGGAACACCTCTTTGCTAGCCTCCTCTTGCAGCTTATTCAGAACTGCCTTCCATGCCCCCCACACCTCACATTTCTCATAAGAACATAAGAAAGGCCGTACTGGGTCAGACCAAAGGTCCATCTAGCCCAGTATCCTGTCTACCGACAGTGGCCAATGCCAGGTGCCCCGGAGTGAGTGAACCTAACAGGTAAAGATCAAGTGATCTCTCTCCTGCCATCCATCACCACCCTCTGACAGACAGAGGCTAGGGACACCATTCCTTATGTAGCCTGGCTAATAGCCATTAATGGACTTAACCTCCATGAATTTATCCAGTTCTCTCTTAAACCCTGTTATAGTCCTAGCCTTCACAGCCTCCTCAGGCAAGGAATTCCACAGGTTGACCGTGCACTGTGTGAAGAAGAACTTCCTTTTATTTGTTTTAAGCCTGCTGCCCACTAATTTCAATGGATGGCCCCTAATTCTTCTATTATGGGAACAAGTAAATAACCTTTCCTTATTCACTTTCTCCACGCCACTCATAATTTTATATACCTCTATCATACCTCCCCTTAGTCTCCTCTTTTCCAAGCTAAAAAGTCCTAGCCTCTTTAATCTCTCTTCATATGGGGCCCGTTCCAATCCCCTAATCATTTTAGTTGCCCTTCTCTGAACCTTTTCTAATGCCAGTATATCCTTTTTGAGATGAGGAGACCACATTTGTACGCAGTATTCAAGATGTGGGCGCATCATAGATTTGTATAAGGCAATAAGATATTCTCCGTCTTATTCTCTATCCCTTTTTTAATGATTCCTAACATCCTGTTTGCTTTTTAAACTGCTGCTGCACACTGCATGGACATCTTCAGAGAACTATCCATGATGACTCCAAGATCTTTTTCCTGATTAGTTGTAGCTAAATTAGCCCCCATCTTATTGTATGTATAGTTGAGGTTATTTTTTCCAAAGTTCATTACTTTACATTTATCCACATTAAAGTTCATTTGCCATTTTGTTGCCCAATCATTTTAGTTTCATGAGATCTTTTTGAAGTTCTTCACAGTCTTCTTGGGTCTTACTAAACTGCTCAAAATAGTTATCATCTGCAAACTTGGCCACCTCACTGTTTACCCCTTCCTCCAAATCATTGATGAATAAGTTGAATAGGATTGGTCCTAGGACTGACCCTTGGGGAACACTCGTGTGTTCCTGGTCTGTCTCAGTACCCCATCCATTTCACTCTGAGAGACTTGTATCACAGTGAAAGCTGGACATATACCCAACTGTGAGAGCCTCATTTGGAAATGTGCTCTTCATTTTCATGTTCCTTTCAGAATGTAGTTAGTTTGTATCACTCTTGAGTAAAAATGTACTTATAGAAAGCTAAGGAATCTTTATGGGTCTCCTGCAAATGGTGATTGCTGCTGAAATTCATATACAGGGTCAATCAAAGCTTTTTCATTGTAAAACAAGCACTCACCCACCTACCAATCCTTACAAGATTCATGCTACGCTGCAAGAAAACAGTGCCTAGGTAAATGCATTACAGGCAGACACATAACTGGGGCTTGTTGTCAGAATGCTCCTTCAAAGCCTCAGTGATTCAAATAGCCCCCTGTTGAGTCCATGCCAGCCCTGGTATCTGGCTGTTCGAAATCAGCAGCCAGCTGACCCACTCCTGCAAAAACTGCTCCCCCTTACCAGCCTGCTGTGCTCTGCACAATATTTATGAAGTTATGACAATGGGAATATTTTCTTCATTGATATCTAAACTGCCAAAAAGGCAGCATCAATGACCCTTTAATCTGCCAAAGTCATTCTGCATCTGCTGAGTCTATTATTGAAGCACTCCTCGCTGCTGTCGGTTTCTAATGTAAAGCTCCATGAGCCATAGGGGAAATGGGTAAACTAGGTCTCCAAGAATATCTGTTGGCATCTCCACATCCCTGACTGTTGATATACTCCTCTGCAAGGTTCTCTGCCGCCAAAATAGGGATGTGCGCCATCTATTGCTCCGCTGCAGTTTAGGACTCCCATTGCCGCAGAGTCATCTATGTCTCGCATGTTTCCCAAAGTGTCAGTCTTTCATAGCAAGAGGTAATAGCCCTGCACGCTTGCCTTACTACAACCCCAACAGCAGACTTCCTGACTCCAAACTGATTTGCCACTGAATAGGAAGTCTGTAGTTGCCAGCTTCCACAGAGGGATTGCCACTTGCTTCTCCACTGTTAGGGAAGTTTTCGTTCCAGTGTCTTTGTGCCACAGTACTAGGGTGAGCTCTGCACACCATTCTCAGAAGGTTTTGCAGTCACTCCTTTTCTTCTCGTATCTGTATAACAATGCAATTCCACCACTCAGTGCTTGTCTTTCGTGCACAGAACCAACAAAGCAGCTGCTCTTTGAATGCCAAAAACAATCTTGAATTGTTTCTTTCCATGGCGCGCACAGCAGGGCAGATGTGACAGTGTAATTCAATTTGTAGCTCATGAAATACTACAGGATCAGCCATGTTGTGTTCATAATGCTCATGGCACTTAATTGGAAGCCCGTGGAATGATTGGACAGAGAAAACCGCATTATGGGGCGATGAGCCTGCCCCACAAGACACTGCAAGCCCTTCCCAGAACACCCAGTGGCAGATAGTGGCGAGTTGCGCACTGGATAGGTACCCATGGTGCACTGCCTTCTCTGTTGATGCTGTCATTGACTATATCTTGATATGAGGCTGTCTGCTCGGGAAAAGTCATTGAGACTTAAGATGGCTGAGGAGTCTGATTTGTGCGCTACAGGTTTTTCCACATATGTGATAGGTGCTTGCTTGGAAAGAGCAGGATGCTGTACCCTTTCCTTCCTCCCTCTGCTGCTTCTCAGCCTCTTGAACAAGGCGATTCTCTTCAAAATGGGCTGTGGCTTGATGTATGATGTGATACCATTGCAGTCTGTTGCCAGCCAGCTCTTCCAATTCATGGGGTCAATGTCTCCCTTTTTAAGATGTGCTTTCAGGGTGTCCTTGTAGTGTTCCCCACACTGTTCCCCACAGGTCCTCTTACCATGACTAAGTTGAGAAAAGAAGACTTGCTTCAGAAGACGAGAATCAGCCATCTGCACATAATGACCACTCAGCAAAGCTGATGTTGCGTAGTCTTCGCCTCAGTGCTGGTGATGTTAGCTGCAGAAAGAACACTGGTATTGGTGTGATTGGCCTTCCTATCTGATAAGGAAAAAATTCCTAAGGCAGAGCTGTTGGTACCAGATGCTTAAGATTGCTTTGACATTTCATCCATGTCTCACCATAAAGAAGAGTGGGGGTTACTACAGCATTGTACACAAAGTTCTTAATTTCCATCTGCATCTGTCTTTGATAAAGACACGAAGGAGCAACTTTCCAAGGGATATGCTGGCACAATTGGTCCTATGTTCAATCTCCACATCAAGATTGGTTGTCTGGGAGAGGTGGGAAATAGTTCTCCTTTTTCCAGGGGTTCGCCACCAATGACAATTCTGTCAATGCAAAATCGGCAGCTGGATGTGTTCTGCCATCGCAAAGAGTGTAGTTGGGATGTGCACAAGAGGTTTAAAAACAGTGGAAGATGATTGTCAGTGTAACTAAGTGGACTTGTCTTTGTAGTGTCAACATGGCCTTAGTCAACAAGCAACTCTATTTTCTACAGTTGTGGTGATTCATAATATATAGTCATTTTGCCTTTTTTGAAGAAATTGTGTGAATGAGCGTCAATTTCAGTTGAATGATGGATAGTGGATTAATGAACAGGCAAATGGGAAAGAATCCTATGTTTGGTAGAGCAGATAAGGACCTGTTGATAGTGGCCATTAAGATTTCCATCACAAAACATTCCCATGAGATTTTTGTTTGTAATATACTATCATAGTCTGGGCAGAGTAATAGACAGTATAGTATAGTAGTATATCATTGTCCTTTTTCCAGTGTGATGTCTGAACAACATTATGTAGTCACTGTTACAGGAGTAGAAATAGTAACTTGGGAATCAGGAGCAACTACCTTGGTTTCTGGATTCCAGAAGGTCTGATATTCCTGGAATTTTGTATTTTTTTTGAACTCTTCATTTTTAAAATTTCCCAGAGTAATGTATGCTTTCATTGATTTAACTATTCAGCATGTAAGAAACATCAGCAGCTGAGGCCAGCGTCTTTTACGTGGCTGAATGTTATGTGATAGAGGAGGGTCAGGGAGCTGCGGTAGAGTGCTTGAGGGGAGATGTGTAAGCTCAGAGCTAATTGAGGCGTGGCTCCCTGTGGACTAGGGACTAGGGAAGATTTCAGGGACTAGTGGACTAGGGAAGATTGCAGATTGCAGAGCTAATTGAGGCGTGGCTCCCTGTGAACTAGAGAAGATTGCGGGTTGATTGGAACACCTGCAATCAATTAAGGCCCTGCTAAGAACCTAATAAAACCCCTTGCTTTAGGCAGACGGGAGGAGGATAGGAGTTGGAGCACTGAGCAGTTTGGAGGAGTTGGAGCAGTGAGCAGTTGGAGGAGAGTTTGGAACCAAGACCACTCAGACCCTAGGTAAAGAGACGCCTGACCTGTGTAGAGAGAGGGCAGGAAGCCCCACAAACTGAAGGGTAGGAGAGGGAAGTAGCCCAGGGGAAGGAATAGCTAATTCAGGTGGTTTACCGCTATCCTCAGGGCCCCTGGGCTGGGGCCTGGAGTAGAGGGCGGGCCCGGGTCCCTCCCTCTCCACTCCCCCTCCTGTAGGATACTAGTGGGGCAGTTAATACCCTATTCAGGGGCAAGAAATAGCTCCCTGAACCCTCCACAAAAAGAGAGAGCGCGGGATCCATCATAATAATGCCAGCAATTTGCCACAGTTAGAATACACTTGATGAGCGAAAACTTTTCAGTAAAGCATGCTTCGATAATTCCTTAGTTAAACTCCTGCCTTTGCTATAACACTTTATTTTAATTAGTATTTGTAGTGTGCTTAAACTCTGCTATATTTCATTTTTAAGATTGGGAAAACTATATTCTCATTGTTTCATAAGTAGTTCCTTGCTTCAGAGAACCTTTGCTCAAAATATTTACTGAGCAGTATGCAGTGCAAACTATGGGCAGAACAAATGCTGATAAGAAAATGTGTAGATTTTTGTCATGGAATATAGCTGGTTTAATTCCAGGACAACTCTACAGTACTTTCTTCCGCCAAATTCATGTAATTTATTTTATTAAAATGGAGGCCTGTTAAACCTTCAATGTCCATGTTTTTAATTGAAAGCGAGGCATATGCTCAGAGGATTTGATTTAAATCAAATTGATTTAAATCACTAGTCAGGAAGACTTGATTTAATCATGGATTTCTACATAAAAGTGCATTCTTGTTGGGTGTTATAACTTATTCTTCACAGCTCAGAGAGAGATGTAGTTTTCATTTTTAGAAGGTACACACTATGTATTTTTAAAGTAATTTATTTTGAAAACTTTTCAGATTAGTTTTACAGTTATATCAAGAAATGAATGATTGATTGGTTATTTCATTTACCAAAGGTAATTGAAGCAGATATTTATGAAGTCATTGGGAGGTAAACTATCTCCTATTCAACAGGTTAATGATTAATATTTGGAGGATTTTTTAGGCATGGTGTATTAGGAGGAGAACATCACAGAGAGACATTTAAAATGTTTTATTTAACTAAAACAACAATATTATGTATTCTGGATTTTAAATTAAATAGACTATCAGCCAGGTCAGCTCAAGAAACTGAAAGTATTGGCTTCTGCACCTAATTCAGTCGTGTTCACCTGCATTTTCCTGTTTGTTCATAATCTGGAAAAGAAAAACAAGCTTTCCTGCCATACATTGCCAGTATTCTGCAGCTGAGATATGATGTAGTTACACTGTATGGCAATTCTAACTTTAAATTTCCTGGCCCTTCTGGGGAGACAAATATTTATCAAAAACTTTATTTTTCCATTTCCTTCCATCTTTCCCTCTACCTCCTTTTTGTTTAAATCTTTATACCTCACTGAGCCATGGGTACTAGGGCATTACTGTCAATGAAGGTAGCCATTCAGAATTCCAGGCCATTTCAGACCTGACGTAGAGATCCTGTATTAAGCCCACTGACATGCAGAGACTGATGCTTACAAGCACCAGTAGTAAACACCAGTTGTCCGTTCAGGGGGAAAAAGCTTGTCTAGCATTTCATAAGTTCATACCACCAACATTCATGCTTAGTATTATATTTGTATAGTATCTTCAGTACTAAATTTTGCTTCTGAAAATAAGTAAATTGCTTTGCTGTCATGCTGCTAATGATCTTCTGTGATTTTTTTTTTTTTTGGTTAATTGTCATATCACTGATTAAACAGTGTGAAACGTGGGTATAATTAACTCCATCAGGGCCATGCAGCAGTTGTGAAGAAGTCAGCACCCACCCACACCTTGTTCAATCTAATGTTATGCTCTTTACTTAACAGATGAAGTACAGGAAAGTACAGATCCTGTAAAAACAATAAAACATCCTAAACACAGTATCCCTCACTAGCTCACCCTCCCTTGGGAGTTCTTTCGTGGGGGATCTGTCTGTTCCCTTGCCTACACTGTCTTTGCACCAGCCATCCACATCTTAATTTGGTCCAAAATGTGTTCCTTCAGTGACACCCCCTGCATCCCTTTATAGACTCCTGCTGGGGCCATCTTCTACTTTTGTTCTGCCTTCTGGTAATCTTTCATTACTCCCAAGCCTGTCTCTCTTCAGACAAGAGTAAGTGTCTTCTCCCAGGTAGAATGGACCAATTGTCCAAAGGTATTTTATTTTGAACAGACTATCTTTGAGTCCTGATCATTCACCATTGTCTCTGGCTTGGCAGACACATAACGCCACCTTTCTTCCTCGTGAGGGATCCATGTACACATAGGCTTTCCGTGACACAGTAATTTCATTATACAATTTCATAAAATCATGCGAAGTTCAGAAGTGATACAGACAGAACCTTTTGTGATGAATCGGGGGAAGCAGCGCTTTAAGGATATATGTATGCTGCAGTTAAACGCCTGTGTCCGCTATCTCAGATATTTGGGTTTGGGCTGGAGCCTGAACTCTGGAACCCCAAGGCGGGAGGGAGGGCAGCATGCCCCTGTTAGTACCCTGTTTGTGAGTTGGGTCTGCAACTCACAAAATGCCTGTAAATAATCCCATTACTCAAATAATTGTGGAGGTTGCAAAATGATTTTTTGCTGTCTTATGCAGGTGGTGGATTCAAAAAGGTTAAGAACTGATACTTCCCACTACTCTTGTCTGGCCGTTTTTTTTAAAAGCTAATATCCAAAAATATTAAGTTTCACACAAGAATATAAAGACACAGTTGCTGCTCTGAATGACACATGATGAGGACGATAATACAAATTTTGAAGGCAAAGGAGGACAGGCACAATAAGATTACACAAGGTATGTACAATAGAAACAAATAATTCCCACTAGGCAGATATATTGCTTAGGATACATATCTCATTTCTCTAGTACTGATAGAGGAAATGTACAAATGCATTATATTACAAATTTTAAGATGACTCCTGATAAATTATTGTGGGCTTACTTTAACATTTGATATTTTAAAGCCCCTCGTGATCTCATTGCCAGTATTTTGAGACCCTGTGTTATCTGATCTGGGTTTATTGCTGATTTTTTTTGTACTCCCACCCTCCAGGACCCCTCTAGGCATATCAGCTCTTCCTCCATCTCCTGGACCAGGAGAGTGTGACCATAGATTCCTTTGGGAGCTAGCAGGTACAGTTGGGTTGCCTGTCAGAGGACTCCTTGATCAATATAAAATGTTCCGTTGCTGGACAGTGTTGTATCCTCAGCCTTCTTGGCACCTCACAGCTGGGAATGTGAATGTTGGAAACTGAACTCTGTCCATATCTGTCAGCCTTAAAATCTGCCACTGGGTGGTACAAGCCGTTACAGTGTTAAAATCCCAGGAATGTGGAACTTGTGTGGTGCAATAATTGATGGATTATAATAGTTTTTTAATTGGGCCAGTGTGTGTCTCAACCATTTTTTCAGTGTGTTACAGACAGAGGGAGAGATCAGATTGCTTGGGAGTGGGGGTAAGGTGCCTGGCCTGAGTGTGTTCTGTGGGGACTAAGAATGGGGACTTGGGCTGGGATAGACCTCACTCCTCCCAAGGTTGACCTTTTTAATTAACACTGCTGTCTGCTCCCTCTTTAACTAATTTAGTTTGCCCCTACTTTACCAGGGCTCCCTTGCTGCTGCTGCCCTCTACCCCTTTTACACACTTGGGGCCAAGAAGTCCTTCAGTTTCTGCTTTTTAGGGACAGGCTTCCTACTCCTCTTTTCCACTTCCTTCTCATGGTGGGGTGTGTATTGTGGGGAAGGGGTGAGAATACCCTACAACCTGTGTTAGAGCACAGGATCTCAGGGCCTCTTCTCTCTTTCAATGCCTAGAAACAACCATTGGCTTCTGAACAGCGCAGCTCCTTCCCTCAGAGGAGTTATCAGTGCTGATTGCAGGGGAGAGAGGAGCGGCAGCTCCCTAGAGCTGCTGGAGAATGGTCTATTCTTTCTTTCATGGGTTGCCAGGTAGTTGCTCCTTGTGTGCAGACACCACTTTGGGGTAGTGGGACATCACAACATGAACCCATTGCAATGTGGAATGTACTGAGAAATGCAGGACACCTGAGAGCTTGGATTTCCTTGTGATGTGGCAGAAGGTTACACTGTCATGCACCATCAATAGTGTGCCATGCTTGAATAAGGGCTGTATATTCATTTATACCTTATTTGTTTCCCCCTGCTATCGCAGATCTCTACTGAGAAGACTGCAGTGTCACTGAGCAGCAACAGAGACCTTGCCCTCTTACATTTTATGCCACAAATGCTCTGCTTAAACAAAGAAAACTCTCCATTTTAGAGTTATTTGAAAGAGATGTCTGCATCCTTGTATACTGCACTATTCTTTTAAAAGATCTTATCTGGAATTATTATTCTTTTAAAATCTAGATTATACACGTTTGTCTTTAATTTAGCCTTGATTTTTAGTTACTGTGTACTTTTTTTCCATACCACACTCCTATTGTGAGGAGGAACTATATTGTATTGTTGCACTATTTGTACTCTGGCATTCAACTACATTAAATCTCTTTATATGTATTAAAACAGCTGCGGTCTATGATGCTCAAAATTCTTGGCTCCAGTTGGAGTGGAATGACTTCAGTACGGAAGCTTTCAGACATTGCTGAGAACATAAATATGTAGAAGTATATTCTATTCCAAGATGCACTCTTATTCACATAGGCTATCTTTTTTAATTGTAACCAGGGAAGGACTGTCTTTAACAGTATGTGAATCTGAATATTGGATGAAAATTTTGAATTGCTTTCTAAAGTCCTTTTTAAACATTGTATAAAATCTAGGCTGTGTTTTTAATATACCTAAACTATAGCCCTTTACCCAAAGACTCCCATTGACTTCAACAGGTTTTCTGTTTTAAATAGGCTCTTGGATCTGGTCTTTATTCCGTAGAAACAGCTGCCACTAAGACAGTTTGTCAGCAGTACATTAGCTACTGGAATAAAATGTATGTAGCTCACAGACTTTACACAGGCTCTGCTTTTGTTGAAATAAAGCCAGCTTTGTGCCCAGTGTGCATAAGAATGGTCATACTTGATGAGACCAATTGGCTATCTATCCAAGTATCCTGTGTTCAAGCATGTGGCCAATCAGACTTACAACACCCAAAGCATGGGATTGCATCCCTGAGCATCTTGGCTAATGGCCACTGATCGACCTATCCTCCATGAACTTATCTATTTCTTTTTTGAATCCAGTTATATTTTTGGCCTCCACAACATCTGCTGGCAATGAGTTCCGCAAGTTGACTGTGAGGGGTGAAGTATTACTACTTTTTTTTTTTTTTTAAAAAAACCCTGCTGTCTGTTAACTTCATCAGGTGACCCCTGGTTCTTGTGTTGTGTAAAGGGGTAATAACACTTCCTTACTCACTTTCTATACAGCAATCGTGATTTTTATAGACCTCTGATATCACCTCTTAGTCATCTCTTTTCCAAGAGTCTTTTTAATCTTTCCTTATATAGCAACTGTTCCATATCCTTCATCGTTTTTGTTGTCATTCTCTGTACCTTTTCCAATTCTGATACCTTTTTTGATATTGGGTGACCAGGTCTGCATGCAGTATTCAAGATGTGGAAATCCCATGGATTTATATAGTGGCATTAGGATATTTACTGTTTTTTTTTTTTTTTTTTTTAATCTATCCCTTCCCCAATGGTTCCTAACATTGTTACCTCTTTTGACTGCCACTGCATATTGAGTGGGTGGTTTTTAGAGAACAATCCACGATGACTCAAGATCTTTTTCTTGAGTGTGTTAGGCATGAGTTAAATATTCAGTGAGTAGTGTGACAGAAAACCACATAACTAACTAGCAGGAACACCCGAAGCCCAAGGACGCTGACAACTGGAAACACTTGATAAACTTATATGGTCAAATGTCTGCCCAATAATTTGGCTCTTAGAACAGAACAAACCCTCCCTTCATAGACCTCCTGATACCTATAAACCACCCCACTCCACCCCTTCACCTTAAGGTAGTCATGAAAAATTGATGTAATCAGCACAGTTTGATGTGTATGTTCTATGCCTGTCACTGTCATGTTAAGCGTGTTCTTTGTCTTTGCAACACTGTTTATCTCTGTAAGAACAAGATAAATGCAAATGAAGCAATAAGAAAAAGTTATGTAATTGGTCACTGTAACTCACTCCACACCTTTGAAGCTGTTTATCAGTCTTCCCGATACCATGAATAACCCCCTTCAGTAGTGTCTCTGCCTGCCTGATTCTTGGGGAAAAGAATCTCCTTGCTTCACAAGCAGTAACAGCTCATTTAGATCCCTAGTTTTGTATGTATAGTTGGGATTATGTTTTCCAGTGTGCATTTTTCAACATTTATTTTCATCTGCCGTTTTGTTGTCCAGTCACCCAGTCTTGAGAGATCCCTTTGTACCTCTTCCCAGCCTGCTTTGGATTTAATTATCTTGAGTAGTTTTGTATTATCTGCCAACTTTGCCACCTCTCTCTTTATCCCCATTTTACATATCATTTATGACTATGTTGAACAGTATTGGTCCCAGTACAGACCCCTCGGGGACACCATTATTTACCTTTCTCCATTCTGAAAACTGAGCCTTTGTTTCCTATCTTTTAACCAGTTACTGATCCATGAGAGGCCCTTTCCTCTTACCCCATGATTGCTTAGTTTGCGTAAGAGCCTTCAAGGGACCTTGTCAAAGACTTTTGGAAAATCCATGTATATTGTATTAACTGTATAGCCCTTGTCCACATGTTTGTTTGACCTCCCGCATAAGGAATTCTTATAGGTTGGTGAGTTATGATTTCCCTTAAGAAAAGCCATGTTGACTCTTTCCCCAACAAATCATTTTCATCTATGTCTCTGATCATTCTATTTTTTACTATAGTTTCAACCCATTGGCCTCTGTAATTGCCAGGATCACCTATGGAGCTTTTTTAAAAAATCGGTGTCACATTAGCTATCTTCCAGTCATATGGTACAGAAACTGATTTAAGTGATAGGTTACATACTGTAGTTCTGTAATTTATTATTTGAGTTTGTTCTGAGCTCTCGGTTGAAAACTATCTGGTCCTGGTGACTTATGACTGTTTAATTTGTCAATGTGTTCCAAAAAAGCCCTCTGAAGTATAGCCACTTTGTAAATGCATCTTCTCTGTATTTTCAGCCTTTTTATTGTAAAATATTCTTTTGCATATTAATAATCCGTGTACATACCTATCTCTAATTATGCCATGTGTAGTACCTAAAAGATTTATTTATAACTAATGTGTTATTGAAGCATTGTTTTAAAAAAAAACAAAGCATTTTAAAATGGTGGTACTTATACTTCAATGAAATTAGTGTGTATGTGTTTGAAACTTTTTTTCCAGAAAGCATCATTTCTTCCTCTCTCCCTTCCCCTGTTCACTGAATATCTCTGGAGCATCACTTTCCTTACAAAATCAAAGGTGGAAGCTCTGTGCAAAAGAGCAGAAAGAGTAGCAGACAGTTCTTGATTTGTTGATGCTTTGAAAATATGTACACATCTTAATTAACAGCTAGGTTGTCAATATACTGTCAGTCACTTAACTGGCAACTGTAATTCCTCTATCCACTCAGCCTTGAGTGTCTGAGAGTCACAGATAAATGGAAGTCCACTAGTATTCATCTAGTGTCTTGATTTTTTTAAAAAAATAGTTGAAGTTTCACTAACATTTTGAAGCGCTATCTTGACAGATTCCTGCATTTTTTGAATTTTCTGAAGAGCAAGTTTGAAACTATGACTTAGGCTACATCTAAAACATAGATTGACCTAGCGATGTTGCTTAGAGGTATGAAAAATTCACACTCCTGAGATGTAGCTAAGACAACCTAAGTCCTGGTATAGAATGTGCTAGGTCGACAGAAGAATTATTCCATTGACCAAGGGGGTGGATTTACTACAGTGACAGGAAAAATCCCTTCTGTCGTTGTAGCAAATGTCTGTGCTACAGTGGCATAGCTGCAATGCCACAGCTGCACCACTGTCTCATGTAGTGTAGATGTACTTTAGCATATGAATGACTTGGGAAATTTACTTGAGACCTGCTAGGCAGAATGTTAAATGCATTACCCTGAGGCCAATGGAAAACATGGTGAGGAGTGCGAAGGTAGTAAAGTGAAGATAAAGATTTGTTAAGAGACCTAGTCTGCCCCACCTTGCTGCTGAGAAGTGTGAGGGTACAAGGATCTTGTGCGTCTACTGGAAGAACTTCATTTTCATATTGGCTTTGGGCTGATGAACTTAAAGCTCCCACTTCAGTGTTTTTAGTTGCTGTAAGGCAGGTGTAGTTTCTTCTTTACCTACCCCGTTAGCTTTTGGATGGAAGGGCATGGGAGGGGGATTGATTTCCCTCAGCTGTTGATGGGGGTGGTGGTCTGTTACACTACTCTTCCCCTAATTTCCCTTTTTATGTGTGTGGAGGAGCCTTCTTGCTGAATAATCCTAGTAACTGCCTCTGCTGTCTTCTCCTTTTCTGTAGTAGCTGCTATCTGAAATGGAAGTGATTCTGATGGTTTCATATCTGCAGGCCAAGAATAGCAGTGATGAAACAGACCAGACTGGTGTTAACCTCACTCAGTTGCTGCTTTTTGACAAAGTTGTGGACATTATCAGAGCAGGTAGTGGGACTAATCATAAAAAGATCCTCAGCAAAACATGGAAATTTGTAGGTGTTACAGCATTGTATGTTTTTTAGACTTGGGAGATACAGCATTATATTAAGATTAGATGTTGAAAGTTTTCTTCACTGATGATTTAGCCCACCATTCCCCACGCTGTCTCTGCAGTTTCCTACTTGCCATTGATAAGAGTTTTTGTGTCACTACCAGCAGTGAGTGCTTGTTTCTTTATAGATAAATCTGGAGCGCTTGCCTTCTAGAATATACTATTTAGAGGAGAACCACTTCAGCCTTGACTTCAGAGACAGTGACTCCTTCTGATTGTTTATAGTGCAGACCTATTTAGCCCAGACATTTTGGGGACATCAAAACATTAAAATGAGGTTTGGATAAGGTTTTGGGGCCAACAAAGAATGGGACCTCACTGTGCTATAATGTGCAAATGCATGGCAGCAAACAGTCCCTGCCCCAGAGAGCTTACAATTAAATAGGCAAGACATAGACCAGGTGGTAGAAGGTGAGTGGGGATATAACACAAGCAGACTGAACAATGTGATGACAATAAGTGACATGTTAGTTCCATAAAAATACTTGTTGGGTGGGGTGAAAACACCCAATTAAAGGCAACAATTGTAAAGCTGATTGGAAGATATAATTTACACAAGTTATGCCTTCTCCAGTGAGTCGAAAAGGGTGCAATGCTTATATGAAAAACATTTTGCAGATTAATTAGATGGAGGTGGTAGAAGAGAGGGTATGAGCCCTGTTATTGTAAATCATAAACTATCCACAAAGCACACATGAATCCCATGAGACTTGGTTGTCATGCCACTGTAAATCCAAAATGCTCTCTTGTCCTAATAACATTTGTTTTCTGTTCCTTAAATAATTTATCCAGTAGGAACATGAGAACTGCCAAATCAGATAAGACATCTGATCGCTCAAGTCAGGGTCTTAAGCAGGGTTATAATACAGTGGCAAAAATGTCTGGACCTGGCCCATAGAGGGTTTATATTATTGGTAACATTGGTGTAGCTGAAGTAGTGCTGAGAAAACAGATGTGTTCCTATTACAGAAAAGGACTAGGATTAGAAAGAAATGTCTACCATAGCTTGTTCCATAATCGTCTATTGTGGCAATTCTTGTATTTTCCTCTGAACCATGTTGTCTACTTTCAGAGACTGCATACCAGACTAAGATGTCTAGTTTGCTATGGCTATTCCTCCTACTGAATAAGTGATTTGACACAGAGTAGATAACTGAACTTCAGAGAGGAGTTTGATTATAACAGGGGGTTAGATATCCTATATAATAGGAGGGAAAATGGTGACACAATGCTAGATATCTGGTAACAAATATCAAAAGCAGCAGCAAAAAGCCTTTCTTAAACTTGAAAAGATTTGGGAGAGTAACATGTTTGGCACTGATTCAATATGAATTTTTAATATTGATGTCATATCAGTTCACCTCTATGGAGTAGAGTCATGGAAATCTATAAGAGAAAATGGTAAGTTGATC
This sequence comes from Dermatemys mawii, assembly GCA_007922305.1. NCBI lineage: Eukaryota > Metazoa > Chordata > Testudines > Dermatemydidae > Dermatemys > Dermatemys mawii. The sequence goes on from ML677349.1 coordinate 21,438,100, forward strand.
AACTTTTCCAAAGTGTATACCTGCGTGAAAGATCTTCAGAGCTCATTGGAAAGAGTTCCGTCCTGCTTTCTAAATATTCTTTGTCAGTTATTCTTTGAGTCCTACTTGGTCAAGGCTGCGAGGTCAGTATTGTTTGTCTTCTCATGTAATGCGTCTCCTCTCATTTAATCTCTATTATAGCCATTACTGCTTCCAATAACAAGTGGAACAAATCTGGCAATAATATATATACTTTTCTCACTCCCATGTTGTTCTAAACCATTCTGTTGGTTTCTTATCTACTCACACTGCGTTCATTGACTTGCTGTAGATGTTTTCTATCAGTTTGATCAATTTCTTTGGGATGCCATAGATTTTCAAGGCTTGCCGTAACCCTTTTTGTCAAATGCTATCAAATGTCTGAAGTCTATAAAGTTGTTGTATTGGGTTTGGTTGTGTTCTATGTACTACTTTGATATCTCTTACTACAAATAGCTGCTTGGTTGTACTTTGTCTAGGCATACACCTGACTTGTTCCTTTGCAAGCACAGCTTCTGCATACTTCTTAATTCTCTTCTGCAGTATCTTGGTGAATGGTCTTCCTGGCACACTCAGTAAGCTGATTTTTCTGTAGTACTTGGGTGTTTTTTTTTGTTTTGTTTGGCACTATTATTTTCCTCTGTTCACTTGGTGTTTGCTCTTGTTGGTAAATCTTGTCAAATAGCTTGTGCATTGCCTTTACTGTGTGTTCCTCAGTGGGTGTATTGTAATTTCCCACCGTCTTTCTCCCAAACTTTCTATCAAGATCATTACTAGTATTTCTAAGAATTTTGGTATCTACTCTTTTGTATGTATGGGGGAACTTCTTCAGAATCATTTCATCTGTTGTATTCTCTTCAAAATATTTTTTCCATTACTTACTCTTTACTTGTATACCCTTAATTATTTGCCCGTGCTTGTCTCACCACTGAAATCAACTCGTGTCCCTCTCATTTTGCAGTACAACCCCTGTCACCTTTCTCTGTAGGCATTTTTCTGTTTCTTTACATTGTTTACTTACGTAGTTTGTCTGTATTTACCTTCCGTTTTATCTCTTTGGTTAACCTATTATACTCAGCTCTGAGACTTGCTTTTTCCATTTAATTTTCCTTAAGTTTCCTTTGTCACTCACCTGCAGCACTTCGTCTGTTAGCCACATTGGTTTCTTCTTTTTGGCCTTGTAGCCCAGCACTTGTCTAGCCACTCTCTCATAATACCATTTTTTTCCCACACTGTTCTATGTCTTTTCAGTGTTTGAATCTTTCGCTACAAACATTTTTCTCCCTCCCCTCCGCTCCCCAACTTTTTTGTATTATTTCCTAGTGTCTGTCTCATTCAGTTTGTCCATGTCTTAGATCTTAGTTCTTGGCAATCCTTTGGTTGCTCTCATCTTCAGCTTCATAGAAGTGAGTGCTGGCATCAGTAACCAATGATCTGCACAACAGTGCACTCAATTTCCAGCTTCAGTTCTTCCTCTTTGTTTGGCCATCTGGTGATTCAAGTCCACTTGCTCTGCAGATTTCTTCATTGAAATAGCATGTTTGTTTGTTATGGGGCAAGTTTAAAAGGTAGTACCTTTTGCATAGTAGACAGATGCACCCGCAAAGCAGTTAGTTCTGGTGACTCATTCAACTCTCTTACCATTGGTACTAAGTAGTTGCATGCTTGCTGCAGCACCGTGCACTGGGTCTTCATTACTATCTAGTAGGGTGGAAAAAATTTTGTGACTTTTTTTTTAAAAAAAATTAACTAGTTTTTTTTTTTTTCCTTGTTGTTTTTAGTTGCTAGTTTAGGTGCTTCTCATTTTGTAGCCATGTTGCTAACAAGGATGTTTTATAATTTAATTTTCTACTTGTTAGAAGAACTTCAGATTTTATATTTTTTTCTGCAAAGTTCTACACTTAATGGTTGCCACCAAAAAAGTCAAGTCTCAGGATCTCTAGTGTCCTGTTATTAGAACAACAAAGTCAGAGATACAAAGCTCCTAAGTAAGTAGCTCATGCTGTATTTACATCTGACTCTGCTTTCTGATACACTGAACTTTCACAAGTCAAGAAAGCTGAAATTCTTTGACAGATTACCCTACTCTATTGGGGTTTACAGTGTCTGGGGGTTTATAGTGTCTGGACCTCTCTTCAATTTAGTGGATTAAAAAATGACTAAATGTTCTTTTAGAAAGTGTCTTGTGTGCAAGTATAGAATGGTGGCATAACGTTCACAACAGACCTATTATATATTCTGCAGGGTGGAACCTGTTGACTTGTGTGACAAACATTATGCCTTTTGGATGTCCACATTTATTTAAATATTTGACTACAATTTTTAGTGTGTGTATTCATTCTGTCCCACATCTTTTGATTGTAAGCAACTAGTTGTGACAAACCGTGCAGCCAATATGGCTAAAACTGGGGAGGTTTTCAGGAAGATCGTATAAGCTATGGCTGTTGTGCACTTTTTCTAAATTTGCTATCAGTTGTTCCACCCTAACAGATGCCTTAGCTACGACTGGTGGGTTAGTGTGTGTGTATTTAGCTGCTTTTCTGTTTCGTTGCCTCCTCATAACTCCTCCTTTCTCTGTGTGTGTGTTTCTTCCCTTTCTCCTTCCCCCCCGTATCCAAAACAAAACCATAATCCTACATCAAAAATTAATGCTTCTATTAGAAGCCTATGATGGTTTTACTTGTCTTGTCTGAGTAAGACTTGAGGCAGAGTGTGTACTACAGAGGGCCATTGAGTCTGTGTCCTAACCCTAAGTAGGAAATCTTCATTTTTAAAGGGACATGTTAAAAATATTGCTGTTTTCTGAATTCTTCTGAATTCCTACTGTTACAAGTACACCTATTATTGTATTGAAACAAAACATTACAGAAAAAATATTTTTACTTGTATACTATAGGTATTGGACAATACTTTCTTTTTAGTCATTTTCTTTGTTATCCTGTGTAATGTAGCAAGCAAGTCAGTCAGATACGCTATATGGGTCTTTAACTGTCAACAAGGGACAGCAACATTCTTAAACATAGGAACATATGATTGTAAAACTACAATGGTTGGGGGGGTTGGGATTTTCAGGAGTAGGTGTTGAACCTGAAACTAATTCTAGCTTCTCTGTTGCTGTTGACTAGGTTCCTAGTGCCACTTTAAGTTTTTCCTCTCCCTTGCCATATGAGGGTTGTTTTGCTGTAGTATTATGTGTAGCTAATTATGCAAGAAGCAGCAGTTGACTACAATTATAATATGTGCTGTTACTCTTTCTCTCTCAGTCATCTTTTTTCTTTAAGGCATAGTTTTTCATTTTATTGGTGTATATATTATACCAAGAAGTATGTATGTATTAATTTCTTTAGCTTTATACCAAAAAGGGCACCTATACAAGCTCTAGGAGCCCTTTCCGTAAGTTATGAAAACAAAATTAGATCCGCAGCACACCAGACTGTCCTCTCCCTCACACATTTGATTTTTCTCAAAGGCCCATCTCCATAGTGCCCTGTGTGAATAGAAGTTGTGTAGTATACTCTCAAGGTTGATAGTCTTGGGCTATTTTGGACCAGTGTGGGGAAAGCCTGGGAAAAGCTGAGTGCCCTTCACTGATAAAGTATATTTAAGTTGTAGTTCCTGTTTAGAAAATGTCTGTGTGGGATGGGTACTCGGATCCCCATTTTAATGTCTTAGTCAAGTTAGAGTTGCTGAGAAAGGAGGTATGTTTTCCTGGTGATGGTCCTGGTCCAGTCTGAGTTTTAGTTTGGGTATTCTGGGAAAAGATTAGGCCATATTGTCCCCTCTTCCCCGCCCCCCTTAGCTTTAAAGGACTACTTTTGAATTATGGTGAGGCACATTGGTAGGTTTTTATTGTAGACTTGGGTAGCCATCTGACACAAAGGAAAAGCCTGTTCTTTTAGATTGTTTTATGTCAATTGAGTCGTTCAGGCTTTTGCTGAAAACTGTTCTTTAAAAGTGTGTGTAAAGCAATTTGTCAATAAGTACTTATTGATAGCAGAATTCCTTACAGAGTGTCTCAAAATGTAGCCGTGTATTGTTGAATTTGAAATGTAGGCATGATTCTATTTTGATTACTTCTGAAGAGTTGCTGATATTTTTGATTAAATCCAGTAGTGTTAAATAGAAGCTATTGAATATTACATTAACAGTTAAATTGAGAATTAAAAAATATAATTCTGAGCTTCATAAAAAATATTATGATGAACCATTTCATGCTGCTCCTGGGGTGTTTGTTAGCACAAACCACTGAACAGTATTGTGGCTTCAGAGTGTAATATAAGTCTTGGGGAAGATATTTTTTTTTCTTAAGCCAGATGACGAAGCCTGGGACTGTAATGTGGCAGTGCTTCTAGTAGATGAAAAGGCCTGTCTTTAGTTTACGCATAGCTTTGTTTGTATCTTGCATGGGTTTTTTTGCTCTCACAAAATGCTTGTCTGTCATCCCATGGTGAGAAAATACAAGAGACTTTTTAAAATTCTGGTACAATACAAGCATTCAGTATCATGTGGAGTCTCTTTCATGCTTCAGATAATTGCCTATTATATAATGATAAATTTAGCCACCTGGAATGATACGTATAGCAGTTTCTAGGTTTTTGATCACTCAGAACCAGATTAGAGTAGAAGTTTGTTTTACAGAGTATTTTTCATACTCTCTCTCAAAATGCTCTATAACAAATTAAATTAATGAATGAAATACTGGTAGCAATGCAATAGCTCTGGGGTGCACTTCCAAAGGCTCAAATATTAGTTTTATGCTCAGCTCACATTGAAAGTTAAGTACCTAATTGCCATTTGTGACTTTGAAAATCTCCTCTCTGCAGACCGTAGAGTAAGCAGCAATAGCTTAGATATTAGAATTTACTATGTTGTGAAAGCGATGGTCAGAAAACCTGGAGTTCTTCAAAGACGCATTCCCCAATAATTTTATTTTAAAGATTAGTGTCTTACTCTCTCTTCATTCCAAATTTGCTGTGGGATTTCCTCCTGCTTGAAATTCTGTGTTACTCTGACAGATTTACATAACCATATCATGCTCGAAAGATGTTTTTATAAATTACTACTAGAAACACTAGGCACTAATTTCTGTTTAAACTATTTTGAAAAGTTAAAGGAAAGCATCAAGGTCCTTATGTATGTCTGGAAACAATTAGTTAAAGAATTATGTAGAAGCCTAAGAGGAAGAGGAATGGGTGGAGTTAATGCTTGGAAAGAAGGGTGTGTCTAGCTGGAATAACTGTTATTGAGTTGGTGTGAACACTGAGGGAGAGGGGTTGGGTTGTTGGAATCTAGTGGTTTCTGCAGGGTGGAAACCACATCTTGTGTGGTTCAGTATCAGAGGTGGGCAAATTTTTTTTTTTTTTTTTTTTTTTTTTTGGCCTGAGGGCACATTGGGGTTCCCAAACTTTGTGGAGGGCTGGATAGAGAAGGCTGAGCCTCCCCTGACTGTCCCCCTCAGAACTTCCTACCCATCCAACCCCCCGCCCATGCTACTTGTCCCCTGACGGGTCTCTCCCAGGACCTCCTGTTCTTAACCGGCCTCCCGGGACCCCACCCCCTATCCAACCTCCCCTGGCCCCTGACTGCCCCAACCGCTATCTGCACTCTGGCCCCTGACAGGTCCTCCCAGGACTTCCACACTTATCCACCCCATACCCCATCCCCTGACTGCCTCCATCCCCCCCAGAACCTCTACCCCATTAAACTGTCCCCTGCCTTCCCCCAGTACCCCCTGCCCCTTATCCAACCTCCCTCCCCACCCCCCGTCCGCTTACCATGCTGTTCAGAGCAGCATGTCTGGCAGCCACGCTGCCTGGCTGGAGCCTGGCAGGAGCTCGTAGCCACGCCGCCCAGAGCGCTGGAGGCCTAGCAAGTTGAGGCTGCAGGGGATGGGGGACAGCTGGGGAGAAGCCAGGGGCTAGTCTCCCCAGCCAGGAGCTCAAGGGCTGGTCAGGCCGGTCAGGCTGTAGTTTGCGCACCTTTGTTCTATACAAAGTTGGCTAGCTTGCCTTATACCATCACAGTATTGAATGTACTATGCAGTCTTGTGCCAATTGGAGTAAATATAAAGTTGCTAATCATCAGGTAAACAAGTAATTAGTATTTAGTGATTATCAAATGTCTCTGAATTTACCTTACACAAGGTTTCATGCTTCTTTCAAAAGTGCAGAAAACTGCTTTCTTTGTGTGTTTTTTGAGATTTGCTATGCCACTGAATGAATACTTAGTGGAAGAGCAGAGCCTTGCTCAGAGGAAGAAGGCTTTGACTAAAACAGTGCGCACATTCTGTGCAACAGAGCAGCACTACATTTACAGTAGCAACTGAAGGTGGGAGGTTATGAAGGGAAAGGACTACAGGCTGACACTACTCTGCAATCTCATTGGAAATCTGGCTTGAGCTAATTTAGAACAAAGAACTGAAATCCCAGAAGGATAAAAATAGAAAAAGTGATTGAGGGAAATTATGGAATCTTTCCATTGCTTAATCAGCTGACTACATCCTGTTAGGGCATCAGCTGATCCCAGAACAGAAGGGAGAGGCTGGTAGAATGTAATCCTCAATTTCTCCTCTTCTTCCAGTAAAGATTAAAGATCCAGATTTCTATCCTAAATCTGTATTTGTGAAGAGGGCAATGTACTGTGGTTTGGGAGTGTTTTTGTTTTGTTTTTTGAAAGCAGGCGGTTAGTACATTTTGATTGGTTTGGTCAAAACTCCACTAGACTAGCTGTCAAGAAAACTAGTGAGTTGGTCCTTTTTGACAAAATTTATCAGTACAAAGCAATGGTTGGCCTAACTAGTTACACAAGAACACAGTCTGGTTTTACTTCTGCACCATGTTGAGAAACCCAGCCCATACGTCACATTTGGGCAGGATGATGCTTCTGCTGGGTGCTAAGCCTATGTTCTCTTGGGAGCACTGTGTTTTGTCTAGTCTCTGGATAGTTAGATGTTTGATTAAATTGTGAAGCTTTAACCCAGGGGTTTGCAACCCATGAAGTGGGCTATACCCCATGAAAGTTTATGCTGAAATAAACTGGTTAGTCACTAAGGTGCCACAAGCATTCCTCGTTTTATTTATGGATACAGACTAACACGGCTGCTAATCTTAAACCTTTCAGATGTGGTGTGCTGAGTCTTCGTTTTATCACTCTAATTTAAGGTTTCGTGTGCTTGTAATACATTTTTAGAAGATCTTTCTATAACTCTTTAATATATAACTAAGCTATTGTTGTATGTAAAGTAAATAAGATTTTTAAAATGTTTAAAAAGCTTCATTTAAAATTAAATTAAAATGTAGAGTCCCCCAGACCAGTGGCTAGGACCTGGGCAGTGTGAGTGCCACTGAAAATCAGCTTGCATGCCACCTTTGGCACCCGTGCCATAGGTTGCCTACTCCTGCTTTAACCCATTTTAACTTTGGGGATAGGGATGTGGAAGTGACAGTGTTTTTAACTGTCAAATACTCCCTCCACCCCATCGCCCAAAACAGAGTAGAAATTACAATGCGGAAGTGAACTATATCACAATATTTCATTGTTAAGGAGTAGCTTAAGGTCTGCTTTTGTATGTTTCTTGTGAACAAAGAATTCTGTACAGAACAAAAATATGTGAGAAAAATGATGCTCTGGCATTTGGGTTCCCTACTTGGGCAACTTTAAAAATGCGCAAGGTTCTTAAACAATGACCTTTTTTGATTTGTTCATAATGATTTCCAAATGTAACTTTTAAAACTATTTTATTTTGCTTGAAACATGAACCTTGGAACAAATTATTTTTTTAAGTGAAGTGTTCAAAATGCAATGCTGCTAATGCTCTCTCTGTAGGCGTTAAGTAATATAAAAAATGCTGAAGTGCTGTTCATGCCTTAATTTATGAGATTACAGGTAGAGAATATGCAATGCAGTTCCAAAGAGTTAAATGAACTAGTGCTTTGAGATCTCTTAGAGCATTGTACAAATGGTTAAAAGAGAATGTTTAGCATGCCAGGGAGTCTCATGATGGAATGTGACTGCATTCAAAAACACAGTTAGCTGTGAGCAATAGCTATGAGCTATCGCTAAAAAAGATGCTTACAGTGATGTGCATGATTTTAGATAGTATGCTTATGAACTCTGTATAATGTACCATTTAATTTCTTTATGCAAGAATTTTTATGATATACACATGATGACTTTAGTATTCTGCATTTCAAGAAGTAAACTTAGAGGAAATTCACACTGATTCTTAACTCTTATTAGAAAAATTCTTAAGAGCTATAGTAGTAGTTTGTGTACTGCTTATTTTTCTTCCTGGCCCTGGGGTGAGTGGGTATACACGTGCACACCAGTATAGGAATGGACATAGCAGGGAAAAATATGAATACCTTTTTGTTTTCCTGAAAATGAAAATTGGAGTCAAGATTACAGCAGTGGAATGCAGTCCTCCTTTTTGGAGTGCTGTCCCTGTGGGTGCTTCACTCCAAGTGACGGCGCGTCCCAGCATCGTTGATCGGAGATCTTTGGTAGCAGTGTCTGGTCGGGGGACACGTGCTCAGCTGCTCTCTCGCGTTGTCGTCAGGGTCTGCCTGAGCGCACACATCTCACACCTCCCTCAATTCCTTCTGAACTGTCATCTGCTGAAGACGGGACTCGGGGCAGTGTTGCTCTCTTCCCTGGTTACTGTAAGAAATAAACAGAGAAAAATAGAAATAGTTAGGTAGCCATTTCCCAGTTCTCCCTTTCCTTTACCATAGTTTGTTAGTTTAAAAATAAAATAAATTTTCCTCAAGTTAGTCTTTTGTTGAGACTTTGTTGGCCGCTCATATTTTCATTATGCCACGGTCTCCAGTCTTTAAGAAATGTGGCTCTTGTGAGGAATCTATGCCGTAGTCAGATGGGCACTCACTGTGCATTTAAATGCTTTGGGAAGACTCGCATCCCTGCAAAGTGTCTCCACTGCACCAACTTAAAAACTAGAGTTCACCTTGGCAGAGACTTGCAGCTAAAAATACTTCTCGAGGAAAAGCTCTGCAGCAGTCTATAGAGAAGAGCAGAAAACCCTCTCCCTCATGCTCTCCTGCCAGATCAGAACCGACCAGGAGCCCAGCTTCACCCTCTCACGCGAAGAGGCAGGAGGCCCTAATGTCTCCTGCCAGAGACACTCAAAAAGGTAAAGGATCTCTTGCAAGGTCTTTGTGCTGTCAGTGCCGAGAGCAGGCAACTCTGACCACCCCAGCACTTCATCAGCAACTCACTTGGAGCACAAAAGCAGGGACCCAACTTCCCACAGGGAGAAGCTCTCCTCGGTACAGGTCTTGCTGGCACTGACGATGGACTCAGTGCTGGCAGCGTATTCCACCCCGGTGTTGACAAGAATGTAGGTACCAAGCCTGCCTGCCACCCCTGGAGCAGATTCAAACCCCTTGCGGGGCTCTAACAAACATTTCACGGCTCCTAGGACAGTGAAACTAAAATCACTCCAGGCTCTGGCTCACAATCCTCGGTTCACAACACACCAGCCTACGGAGCAGCAACAATTCCTGTATCAACAGGATATCTCTGTGGCCCCTCAGCCTGACTCTCTGGTCCTCGACATGGAGCACTCACTGTTTGAACAGCAGCTCTCAAGACCTGACCTGACTACTTTCACTGACAGTAAGAACAACACACAGCAGCAGGCAGAGTACTCCCCGTCTGAGTCTCCCCCTCCACTGGAGCCATACATACCCCCAAGACATGGCACATCATAAGAATCAGCCTCAGTTTCCCTACTTTGTCCCTCAATACCTGGGACCCAACTTTTCATACCTGGTGCCCTTGCTTCAGTGGTACCCATGGTTGGCTCGTGCCACCCTGCTTCTCCTTGCGCCCCTTTTACCAGACCATAAGCTTGTCCTGTGCTCACATCCCCAGCTCCATCAACATCTAGAGCTCCTGACTCCCTCTTGACGAGGTGGGCTATGAACCCTTCCTGGATTTACTGGCTCCTGCCTCGCCATCAGCCACAGAAGATGCCCTCATGCCTCCACCTCCACAGAACATAGACGACTTTAAGCAATTCCAGGAACTTTTCAAGAGACTGGTACTCAGCCAGGACCTCCCTTTGGAGGAAGTCCAGCAGACACAACATGGACTCAAAATTTTCCAACCCTCTGCACCATTGAAGATCACACTACCCATAAACAAAGCTCTCCTAGAACCATCTGGTACTCTCTGGCAGACCCCTGCCTCCATCCCACCAACATGCAAGAAAGCTGAACATAAATACAATGTGCCCACAAGGGACGTCGATTTCTTATTTTTCTCACCCATAACCCAATTCTCTTGTAGTGGATCCAGTGACGCAGAGAATTGTGCAGCCACAACACCATCCCACTCCGCAGGACAAAGACCTCAAATGCTTGACCTCCTGGGCTGCAAAGTTTATACCTCTTCTACTCTACAACTTAGAATTTCAAATTATTCTGCCCTCCTGGTGAGCTATGACAACTACAATCAACTCTTTTGATTTTCCCTCCCATATAACAGAGGACAGGAGAGCGGACTTCAAGTCAGTCCTCGTGGAGGGTGAATTGCTATCTAGGACAACACTTAAAGTGTCCATGGGCATGGCTGATACAACAGCCTGCACCACTGCCACTGCAGTGGTGATGCGCAAGTCTTCCTGGCTCTCCCCATACTGTATCTCCAAAGATTGCAGATTGAAGTGGAGGATCTTCTCCATGACAAAGAAACTCTTTTCCCGAAACACCGATGAAGTCCTTCACACTATGAACGACTCTATAGAGCCAGTTAGCGCACATTGGGCATATACCCATCCCTCACCAGGAGACCATGATATCAACTTTATCAAAGGCCCCGCTCACAACAGTATCACTGAGCTCAGTCCAGACCGTATAACACTGTGAGAAACCACAACAGACCTCCTAGACGCAGACAAAACCAGGCGCAACCAGCTACTTTCCACTGATCGGGTAACAAACAATGATTTTTGAAATGCTGTGGGGGGGTCTGCACGACCCCCCTCCTTGACTTCACCGCCTATTTGGCCATCCCCTCCAGGCTTTCCACTGTGTCTGGCAGCAGATCAGGCAGGACCACTGGGTCCTGGAAATAGCTCAGTCAGGTTACTCCATCCCTTTCTTGTCTTCCCCGCCCACCCTTTCCTCTTCCCCATTCCTCTTCAGGGACCCTTCTCACGAGCACCTTCTCCATGTAGGGGTGGTTCATCTTCTCCACCTAGGTGCAGTTGATCATGTACTGACACAACATCAGGGGAAAGGGTTCTACTCCCACTACTTTCTGATCCAAAAGAAAGGTGGGAGAGGTGTGGGGAGGAGACGTAATTTAGACCTATGCCGACCGGTTTGTATGTATACAAATATTCAAGATGGTCATGTTCGGCACAATAAGATCCACCCTGGAACAAGGACTGGTTCACAACCCTCGACCTACAAGATGATTGCCTTATCAAAGCCAGCTCCTACATGAAATGTGAAAAGCGATGAACTTTGCTATCTCCCTTTTCCACAGTCTAAGCTTGCAAATTTCCAAAAATCTATCCTAATATCTGCACAGCAGATAGAGTTCATTGGTGCTCACCTGGACTAGATTCGAACTAGAGCCTCACTTCCAGGCAACAGATTCATCACTATTACGCATCTCATAAGCATAGTCTCTGTTTCTCTTTGAAGAGAGGCACGGACCTGCCTTCAGCTTCTTGGTCACATGGCAGCCACCACTTTCATGGTCAAATACACCAGGCTGCACATGAGATTCCTTCAAGATTGTCTGAATCCCCATTCCTAACCCAGAAGACACAGTTTCTGCATAACACTGACTCAGCCATCGAATGTATTGGCCTCCCTACATTTGTGGACAAAGCCAGAAAACCTATGCACGGGTGTTCCCTTCCATCCACACTGCCCAGTACTCATGCTTACCATGGAGCGCACCTAGGTGACCACAGGGCCGCTGATCCCCATCAGAGACACATCTGCACATCAGTCTCACACTCAGCAGACACTTCTCTGAGGAACACAAATGAGAATTACATCCCATGATACTCTGACAGCTCTTCTCCTTCTGGGATGCTCCGTTGATAGACCTGTTTGCCACTCCTCAAAACAGCAAATGCCATCTGTCTCTAGGGGATGCGTTCCTCAGTCCTTGGAACAACTCCCTCATGTACGCTTTTCCACCGATTCCACTGATACACAGGGCTTTACACAAGCTCGCAGAGGATAAGCCCGGATTGTACTTATTGTCTCAGCTTGGCCCAGACAATATGGTATCCTTACCTGCTACGCATGTCGATCTGTCCTTCCCAGACTCTCTCTGATAGACCAGATGTCCTCTCCCAGAACTGTGGTCGGCTTCTTCATCCACAGCTCCAGAAACCTCATCTGACTATCTGGTTCCTTCATGGTTTCTATCCCACAAATTAACCTGCTTGGAACAGATCCAACACTTCCTCCTGCATAGTAGAAGGGACTCCACTCGTAAGACTTACCTGCAAAAGTGGAAACTCTTCTCCATCCGGTGCTTCCACAGATGCCTGACACTTCAGACTGCAACCCTCCCTGACACCTTAGACTATCTTTTCAAATTAAAATAGGACGGGCTTTCGCTCAGTTCTGTCAGAGTACACCTCGCAGCGCTTACCGCCTTTCATGACGATCTGGACGGCTATTCACTTTTCGCCCACTCCACCCTGAAATGCTTCCTCATGGGCCTGCAACATCTCTACCCTGAGATTCACTCAACAGTAGCCTCCTGGAGTCTCAACCTAGATCTCTGCATTCCACTCCCTTTTGAGCCCCTGGGTACCTCATCCCTGCACCGCATACCCATGAAAGTGGCTTTCTTGGTTGCCATAACGTCGTCAGGAAGGGTTGCTGAAATAAGCACCCCGATGGTCTACCCTCTCTAAACATTTTCTATAAAGACAAGGTTACTATGAAACCCCACCACAAATTCCTCCCTAAGGTGGGGTCTATCTTCCAGCCTAACCAGCCAATACACTTATCTGTATTCCATCCCAAGTATCACATGACTCTACAGGAAGTGATGTTACATCCCCCCAATGTCTGGGCTTTTGCATTCTATCTTGACTGAACTAAACCATTTCATAAATCCCCTAGGTTATTTATTTCTATTACCGAGAGATCAGAGTGTGATGCTATCTCTAAGCAAAGACTCTCCAAGTGGATCTTGGACTGCATCAGATCCTGCTATCAGACCCAGAATGTTCAACCACCAGAGAGTGTTAGCACTCATTTTACTAGAGCAATGTCAACATCCGTTGCCTTCCTTCACTACGTACCTATTACAGACACATGCAAGGTGGCACCTGGGCATCTGACCACACATTTGCCAAACATGGCATCACATGGGATACCACAGCAGACACCATAGTCGGTCATATGGTATTGTCTACCGTTATCTCTGCCACAACTCCAGAATTCACCAACCATAATGGATACTGCTTCACATTCACCTGGAGTGGAGCACCCCCAGGGCAAGCACTGAAAGAGAAAGTTACTCACCCTGCAATAACTGAGGTTCTTTGAGATGTGTCCCTGTGAGTGCTCCACTACCCACCCACCCTCCCCTCTACTTTGGAGTACTAATCAGTCAATTCTATGGTAGAGAAGGAACTGAGGCGAGTATGGGATGAGCACGTGCTCAGGCAGACCCTAACGACAACATGAGACAGCAGCCGAGCACATGCCGTCCCAACCAGGCACTGCTACCAAAGATCTCTGATCAATGGCACCAGGATGCACCATCACTTGGAGTGGAGCGCTCACAGGGATATGCATCTTGAAGAACTTCAGTTACTGCAAGGTAAGTAATTTTTCTCTTCAGTCTATTTCTTTAATTCATTCTTGCTGCTGATTGTTGGAGGAGCTGCAAGAGTCAAAATTAGAGCTTTGTGTTAAAGTAATATTTTGTAGGGGTCACTTATAGCACAGCAGCCCAAAAAGGAAAATAGCACTACTGTCATTGGTTTACAAGCAGAAATATAAAAATCCTATAAAAAAGCCTGAAATCCAAATTTCCTTACTTCTAGACGTTATCCTTTTCAGTTCTGTTAAAATTGGAAAATGACCTTGTAACCCTTTTACTGATGAGCAAAAGCTGACTTTCATTTTTCAACTTCTCAAGAAAGCCAGAATAAAAAAAGTTTATTATATTTAAAATGTTATTATTTTAGAAGAAAATAAAATTACAATTGTGTGTGTGTGTTTGTTTTTTTACATTGTTTATAGAGATGATAGTGGCTGCAGTTTAGAACATGGTTCAGTCCCAGTACATAGGTGGTATACATGCTCCAGGGCAGATTTTTGCACAGACACAAAACTGACTGAAGATGAGTGAGCAAGAGAGAGGAGAATTAACTGGCCTTACAATGTGTTCTGTTTTTCAGCATATTGAATGAATACTGCAATAGTCACATCTCCAAATCTGGTCTATTGCTTGCTGTTTTGTATGTGTACATTTCTTAAAGCATCCCATATTCTTATATAATTGTGCTCTGAATTTGCAACTGTTTTAGGCACTCTTATTTTTGACATTAGCTCATTTTGAAAATGTCGTTAAAATATATATTAAAATATATAGTTAAAACGATAGTGCAGATGGCACCATTTTAGATTTCATAAAATTACAGACATGAATTTACCCACCAGATGGTCAGTTTCGTTTTATCATGTGTTTTTATAATCCATGTTTTTTCTGTAAAAACACCCCCACACACACAGGGGGGAAAAAACTGCTTTCCTGAAATGGTAAGATTAAAAAGTTGACTGAATAGCTTTTTTAAAACTGCCAGGAAACCAAGTTCAGGTCTTTGCTTTTCTTGCGTTCTTGTTAATTCCTAAAGCAGAATAGGGAGTTGTGCTTGAAATATTTCGATAGATGTTAGTGGTGATGCAAAGTGTGACATGGAGGGAAAAAGGTAAATAGGGTCTTGCCAGGCGTACAAGTTAAAGAGAGAAAATGTTTCTTGTAGTTTAAGACTAGGCTACCACCACCTTTTTTTTGCAGTGTATTTGTAAGTCTTGACAATGTGCTTTTCATTCATTGTATCATCTTCCTGTCACGTAATAAGCTGTGCAACATTTAGGGGGTAGGGAAAAAGGAAAGGGCACTGTTCACTAGTTTAAAAAAACCTGAATTACTTTTTGTGCTCAGATACCTTGATTTATTTTTAAAAACCTCACATTTTCTTTCCTCCACCTGGCATGAGAAGAGGCCAATATGTTTAAGTCCTCATTCAAAATTGTCAGTGTTGTGGTATGGTAGGTCACAAAACTCGCTGGAATCTATGAAATCTTATGAGTATGAGTTCTAATAAATGCACAGGGTAACCCACTTACCAGTTTTAATACCATTTATTTTAAATTGAAATACTGTAGTACAGTTAGATTTGTGTATGCTGGTAGTATGTAGTTTGAGTTTTGCTTCTTCACATAGTTTTGCTTTAAACAGCAAGGACATTGGGGGAAAATGCAATGATATTTTAATGTATTTAAGCAAAAGTTTGTTAGGAAATTTAGGTGGGGCTGTCATAGCAACTATAATGCTATTTCACACAAGCATTAAGTCATTAAAATTCCATCATACATAGTAATACAAATCGTATATGCAGATTATGTCAGAAATAGGGTGCCTGTAGGAACCATAAACTGAATTTTTATTTGGGTATTTAAAAAATCTCAGCTATTTAGGCTTGCAAGAAAATATTTTCTGAATATAAAATGGTATTGCTGTTGAAATGTGGTGGAAGATTGCACATCTAGTGCATGTTTGTGAATTGATTAGCAGCGATGTGAAATTTTTCTTTTGAAGATAAGCTGTGGTAGTTTGTTACCCAGTTGTTGAGTTTGACTTTGTTCCCGAGAGACGGCAGTCTCAAGAGCAAGTAGTAATTTACCCTGGCCATAGCTACCATCGAGAATATCTCCAAAACAAAGAGTGCTAGTTCTACCAAGTGAGAGGAGGTGGACTATGAACTGGTTTACCTTTTAGAGGTCAGGTTGAACCCCGAGACATAGAATTCCAGTGCCTTTATTTCTTAAATCATTAATACTTCTTAAGAATAAAAAAAGATGAATATCCTAGTTGTCTCACTCCGGTGATGCAGATCATATGTATATACGGCCTAGTCTCTGTATTTAGAGAAATTAAGAGTTGATTGTTACTCCCCGTACCAATCTGAATTCTCTTGTATATGACAAATTGAATCCTTGCATGTGACGTGGTGTGCATTTAAAGAGCTGCTGATGCCTCGCCTTTGGGTATGTTAAAAGGATAATCAAAACAGATCGATAAATGATGACGTGTTGGGACAACATTTGCATTCCTGTGGGCTTGGACTAGTTAGCACAGTAAACATTGCCAAGGTACTTAATAGAAGGACATACACCAGGGAGGAACATCTTTTGACAGCCAAATAACATATAATTTGTCGACTTCAGGGGTTGGCAACCTTTGAGAAGTGGTGTGCCAAGTCTTCATTAATTTAAAGTTTTGCGTGCCCGTAATACATTTTATATTTCCAGAGGCTGGCAGAGGGAACCCCAGACTGGCAGCGGGCTGAGCCGCTCAGCCCCCTGTCAGACTGGGGTTTCAGCCACTGGCCTCGCTCAGCCTGCTGCCGGCCCGGGGTTCCGTCCATCCAGGCTGGCAGTGGGAGGCCAGTGGCTGGGACCCCAGGCCGGCAGTAGGCTGAGCAGCTCAGCCCTATGCCAGTCTGGGGTTCTGGCCGCTGGCCCCAGCTAGCTAGGGTGACCAGATGTCCCGATTTTTTTATAGGGACAGTACAGATTTTTGGGTCTGTCTTATATTGCCTCTTATTATCCTCCTACCCCATCCTGATTTTTCACATTTGCTGTCTGGTCACCCTAC
Source organism: Dermatemys mawii (assembly GCA_007922305.1). Taxonomy (NCBI): domain Eukaryota; kingdom Metazoa; phylum Chordata; order Testudines; family Dermatemydidae; genus Dermatemys; species Dermatemys mawii. Next base: position 21,455,011 of record ML677349.1, read on the forward strand.
AGCCAGCTGTGATCCTGGCCGCCGGCCCCACCCAGGCCTGCTGCTGGTCTGGATCCTGGCCACTGACCCCATTAGCCTGGGACCTGGCCACCAGCCCCATTTAGCCTGCTGCTGGTCGGGGGTTATGGCTGCTGGCCTCAGCCAGCTGGGGCCGGCTGTCGGCCCCACTCATTCCACGGCCAGCCTGAGGTTCTGGCCATCCAGGTAGGCAGTGGGCTGAGTGGGGCCGGCAGCCAGGACCTTAGCTGGCCGCAGAATGCCACTAAAAAGCAGCTTGTGTGCCGCAGGTTGCTGACCCTGATCTATTTAATTAGGACCTGTACTGTTAAGGCTAAAAAATGGTGGGAAACTGAGTTTCAAAGGCTTACAACTTCACTTACAAGGGTTTACACTTTGCAGAATCCCATGTTTTTATGAGACCTCCTTGCACTTAACATGTATTGTTACTTTTTTATTTTATAACATGCGTCCATATCATGCTTTTCTATGATAGTCAGCAAAAATCTGATTCTTCTCTTTGCCTGTCCCTTTGTTCCATGAAATAAACTAAATGAGCCCATCACCCAAACACACTTCAGATAATAGTCTGAGAAAAGAGGAGCATCTTATATAATACCTGAAGTCAGTGGACTCAGAAATGTCTGACTAGTGGAGAAGGAAACTCAAGAACCTTTCACAGTGAACAGACTGCAACCAACCAGCCCTCTGAGATTAAAATCTAGAGATGGTTACCAGTACTTCAGCTGACCTCATGTTTTGACGGTACATTGGGAGAGATCTTCCCTTAGCCAGGATCCAAGCCGTAAGCCTGTACAAATCAATTTCAATATCCTGAATTCTTTCTGGAAGCAAATAAGCCATTGAAGCAGTCTGAAAATAGGTGTAACATGATCACTGAGGGCTAACAGTGGCAAGCAGATGGGTAGCCTCATTTTGCACAAATTTTACCTTTCAAATAGCTTTTGATTATAGCTCTGTGTATAGGATAATGCAGAAATTGTGGTTTAAAAAAGAGTAAGCTTTTATGAAGTTCAACACAAAATGCATACCAAGAGATTCACTGCGTAAACGTATTTATTCCTCAAACATAAAAAGGTGCATACATTGTATAAAATGAAAACCTTACTTACAGAACGGCAAAACAAGAATGGAGACCTCAGTCTGACTCATGAGCAATACCACTCTTCCATCAGTTCTTACAAACTGGGAAATCTTTATTACCTTGTTTTGCTTTTTTCAATACTTGACCAATTACAAAGTTTGGATTAGGCTACAAACAGGCTCGAATGTTGCTGAGCTGGATGGTCAAGAATGCAGGATTGTGTGTGTGGTTTTTGTTTTTAAGACAATTGTGATTTTAACTTACCTACCATCTCTGACTTAACGCCAGAGCTTCCCACCTTTTTATATAACAAATTGTCACATAATCTCCTTCAAATACATTAATGTGTGGTTGAAGCTTGTAGATCAAAATTTCTATGCTAGAGTGAAGAAAATCAGAATTACATTCCATTAGCCATATTTCAGCTTCTTCTTCCTGTACTATATTCAATTTATAATAACTTTTTTTTGAGGAGATTGGGTTCATAGTTTCTCTGCATCATTTTTCTGTTTTGTTCTTCTGTGACTCTAGCTTTCTATAATTAAAACAAGACAGATTTCCACTGAGATTGACAGTAGCATTATCAGCCTCTATCTTGTCAAGTACCTCCAAAGTTGTCTTTAGTTGCTTTTATAGTTTAATTCCTCTCTGAAGTCCTTGATTGTGTGAGGGTTTTTGTTTGTAAATTAAAATTGTCCTTGTGCTCAGTTCATATTTCAATATACTAATGGTAGTTAGATGCATCTGGAGAATGTGCCTGAGAGTACTGAGTGTCACTGGGCACCGGTCCTCTTTCAGTCAGGCAACCATGAGGCTGATGGTTAGTGCAGAAATTTTTTTTGAACTTCCATCATGTGCTTTATGATGGTTCTATAAGTTATTGAGAGAGAACTAATGTTGAGTGTCCTGAACACTTAATAAGTCAGAAATTTATAATTGGTCCTTTCCCAAGATGCACCCTTCTTTTCATTCTGTTTTCATTGTATGAGCAAATGACAAGAGGCCACCTTTGTCATATTACACTTGGCACTGTTGAACGGCATCTTGGGAAATCTGACACGGGATTCTTAAGTTTTCATTTTAGCTGTGGAATCAGTAACACTGAAGTATGAATGCACTTTTCCCATATGGGCATTTGTAGCCATTATCTGGTTGGTCAAACAAGAGAAACAATCACTTTTCATTAATGTTGGTGACTCTGTCCATTTTTTTTGCTCTGCCTTTAGTTCTGACTCATTTTTCCCATGCGGTATACAGTAGTGGACCTGTAAGTTTAAATCTGGCTGGGGGAGTACATCTGGGGGAAGTGCTTCATTTGTTTCTTTAAATTATTAATGTTAGTTTTAATTTATCATACAATTAAGTAGAAGAAGGTTTCAACTTTTGAAAAAGCTTTCAAGTTTCTTTTCAAGTGGTTTCCTTTCAGCTGTTTTTATGGTATAGTCAGATTTCTGCCCCCTTCTCCCTCCCCATTGTGGTTATGTGTGGGTTTAACAGACTGCTCCTGATTGAAGCTAATGTTGAAAGTCTAGAACAGTGGTCTTCAAAGTGGGACGCATGCACCCCAGGGAGTGCGTGGGACTCCCCACAGGGGTGCGTGGTGTCCCCACGCCGCCGCAGAATCGGCCCCGGGGCACGGCTGATATTGGAGATATTCTATTTATGTCTGCCGAAAGCAGAAGCTTTCTATTTGACGGCATTTTGGCGGACATACCCCAGGGCTGTGAGAGGGGGAGAGAAAACAGAAAGGGGCCGCGGGGGGTAGCTTTGTGGCGCGCTGGCCTAGAATAGGGACTAGAGTATTATTGTGGCTACTTTTTGTTGTTGTTTTTGTTTTTTACTACGTATTAAGATGATGACATAGAAAACCCAGTTATGGGACCAAACTCATGAATATTTCGCAATTCCACTTCAATGGCAAAAGTTTAATTTAGTGGCAGTTCAGAGTTTGTGGATATCCCTGCCAACCACAGAACCATGCAGATGTTTTTCTTAAAATCAATATAGTAATTACACCATAGGAAGCAACCATGACTAACGTAGAGGCCAGTTCCTCAACTTGATATCCCAAGAAGATTCCCAATATAGAAGTAAAGTCAATGAGCCTGCCCAGGGGTTTTGCCTTTTAGGTCACATACACGCAAGCAGACATCACTTCCTCACTTGAGGCTGTCTTCCCTACAATTGCCTGAGAAAGAAGAGCCTGTATTTTTCCCCTCCCTTGGCGTGCTTTACCTTGAAAAGTGACAGCCAAGCCTTCTCCTTCCCCACTGTGCTACCAGAATGAATCATTCAACCTCCCTTCAAAATTGCGTATACACTGCAACTTTGACTAGGAAGTCTTCAAACCAGAACAAGAGTGCATCTCCAAATAGATTCAGCAGAACAGGACGGTAGTACAGATTCTGGTTTAAATCAGCAGTATTAGTTGAATATTTCTCAAATCCTCCCATTTATGAGCTAAAAAGGGTAGAGGAGATGATTGGTTGCCCAGATCTGACCATTCAGTTGTTGCCAGTTAACCAATCACTAGAAAGGTAAAAAACTGGTTTTCTTCAGGCAAGAAATGTCTGTTTACATTGGGGTGACCAGACAGCAAGTGTGAAGTATCGGGACGGGATTTTATGAGCCTATATGAGAAAAAGACCCCAAAATCGGGACTGTACCTATAAAATTGAGATATCTGGTCACCTTCACAATGGGCATCCCTTTATAGTCTAAGCTGAATGCTAATGAAGGATTGTGAAATCTTTGGAGGAAATTTACAGAAAAAAGTTACAAGCAGGTGAGCGCCTTGCTTACAGATAAGGATAATAATGAACTTTAGGGATTATAACTATAGCTAGTGGGTTTGCTTCATGAAAAAGGGATCTGAGCCAGATTTGGTTGAAAATACCAGGAAAAACTTTTGAGTGAGAGATCCTCCTATCTAAAGAAGGATATATAACTTGTTACAATAGAACTTCTGAGTTATGGACACCTCAGGAATGGAGGTGGTTCTATAATTCTGAACAAGATTTTAGACTTCAGCCACAGAGGAGTGTCTGTGGATTCTGACTCTCAGGGCTCTAGGAGGACTCAGGGCTTCTGCCCTGCAGGAGCACCAGGGCTCAGGACTTTAGACCTAGGGAGAGCACTGGGGCTTCAGCCTTGCAGCTCCATTCCTGGCTTCTGCTCTGTGGGGGGTTTGGTGCTCTCCATGGCTCTTCTTCCAGTTTCAGCGGTGGGAGGAGGTCACCAGGACTTGGGGCTTTAGCTACTGGGGGAGCGCTTGGGCTGAAACTAGCACTCCC
>ML677349.1:21459415-21587272 GCA_007922305.1 Dermatemys mawii
GTAGCTAAAGCCCCGAGCCCCAGCATCTCAGCAAAGTTGTGGGGCTGAAGCCCTGAGCCCCAGCACTCCCACTGGTTCTAAAATCCTGAATGCTGGTGCTCCTCAGGGTCAGAAGCCCCATACAACCCCCACCCTGGCCCGGACCCTGACCTCCCCCATGGCTGCAGCTCCAGTCTGTGGCTGAAGCCCTGAGCCCTAAGGCTGAAACCCTGAGGCAGTACAGTCCTTGATGTGTGTATATGTGGTTGGTTTGGAGTTTTTTGGTCTTTGCTGCTGTCTTATTGATTTACTTCTGGTTCCACATGATGTCTGGTTGACCAGTAAGTCCGTAACTCTGGTGTTTGTATCTTTTAGGTTCTACTGTAGTTAAGTTTATTGCCAAAAAACCTTATTTTTATTTTGTTTTATACTCAGCCATTTGTTCCTATTGCCCACTGGTTTTTATTTGAATCTCTGTTTGTTCTTCAATTATAAAACAAAAGAAAATGTAACTTGGGTGCAGTTCATAATACAGAAATGGTGGTCTAAGGTAAAATTTGGTAAAGTGTTTGTACGTTGTTCCTTTGGGAACAGAGGATCTTGGATTTCTGTGGGCAGTCAGTGATGAGAGGCTGGATACCACAGGTGAATGAATACTTTGAAGGGACTTAGGGCTTGTCAACAGATGCACTCCTGCCCCATCTCTCACAGTTGACTATACTGCACGCTAAACTGGTGATGCTGTGATCGAGGCAGCTGTGTCAGTTTAGCGGGTCTGGTGAAGATGCGATGAGTCGATGGGAGAGTGCTGTCCCATCGATTTAAGTACTCCATCTCCCTCTCCTGCTGACATAGCCCGTAGACAGTTGATGTCTACGTTGCTCAAGGGGGTGATTTTTTTCCCCACACCCCTAAGTGACATAACGTACGTCGACATAAGCAGCAGTGTAGACCAGGCCAATGACAGGACTGGTGTAAACCAGAGGAGCTTACTTGAGTGGATGATAAGCTTGTGGTGGTGGAGCGCTAACATCCAGCTAACACAGGCAAGACGCCTTCATGGGGGAGACAGATGGTAACAAGGTAACTTTCAGCCTTGGGTGCCCCAAGAAGTGCGTCAAGACCCTCTTTCTGTAAATACAAGACTAGTTTTCCCATTTTTAGAAGTTCAAATGAAAGGTTACATAAGTGATAAGTGAAACTTCCACAGTATGCCTAGGAAAATCCTGCCTGTCGTTTTAAACTTCCTGGAGTCTGAACATAAGGCTAATACTATCCTTTATTCATCAGTTTTTAGATATTATTGGTAGCTTGTGTTAGACCAACATTGCAGAAGTCCTTGAACCCTAAGTTTAAGAAAACAGAATTTACCTTGATTGATTTTATTTATTTTTTCTGTATTCACATTTATTCACCTCAGAACAATTAGACCTTAAGCCTGCAATTTATAACACATGAACAGTCAATGGGGCTCTGAACCCATGCAAGAGTTTAACCACACTTTGTGAATTGCAGGATTGGGGCCTAAGAACAATAGTTTCTTCTGTGTGTCATATGTGACCTACTATTACCCAGCTTTCTTTTAAGTTCACACCCTTCTGCTCAGCAGAGAAGCCATCTTTAAAGCTCTGGCTGGAGGTCTGGGCCCTTTGGGCAAAGTGTGTTGGATATTCTGCCCTCTGGAGCCTAACAATATTGACCTTTGTGTCATCTGAAGGGGTCAATCTATAGCAATGTGAATTCTTCCCAAATCATGTTGACTGACCTAGGACTGTATAAGCAAAATTGACTCTCCATGTGGCAGCATGTTTCTATATCCACCCAATTGAAAATTCTGCACATTTTTAAAATTAAAATTACTTTCCAATGCAGATCACGCAGGTTTGATTTGTTTTTGTATTGATAACATCTTCAGGGTGGGATGAACACTTGATCTGTTAAAGAGAGAGAATGACACTCTAGTATGAGAGCTATAATTTAAGGGTGATTTTGTAACCTTATTCTGTGTGAGTAGTTGCCAAGCCAATAGGAACTATAGATAGAATAGATTTAAAAAATCTTTCTAGAAGTACAAGGGTTGGTGAGATGTGACATGGGTATTTGAAAGAAGAAGTAGATAAGAATCTGGGAACTACAGACTGGTTAATTTCAGTTCACCTCTATATCGTTGAATGATATTCTGTTGGGGACGAAATAAAGAAAACAAGTAAAGGCTAGTTAGAGATGGCCATCAAGGGCTTACAAAAGGCAGGCCATACTTCACAAACTTTATTTATTTATTAGGACATGGCAGTGGTAAAGTGTTTAGTTTGAAGCAGTTAAATGTATCTAAACAGACATAAGTTTATTATCACTGTAGTTTCTGAGCTCCTACTTGGACTTCAACACATTATGGGTGGGACTCGCAAAAGATCTGTGTTGTCCTACTCAGGGGTAGCCAACCTGAGCCTGAGAAGGAGCCAGAATTTACCAGGTTGCCCCCCCCCCCCAGATCTCGGGGAAGGAAAAAAGAAAACATCCAGGCCCCCAGAAAATATAAACTGCTGGCATTTTCTCTCCACTGTTCATTTTGTGGAATAGTCCATATTTCAGCAAAGTTTTTTAGTGGCTGCAGTAAGTTTTCCCCCTGCTAGCATCTCTCTCTTTGCCTGTATTTTAAAATTCTAATTCCTTTCTCATTTCAACATTTATTCTCTAACTGTCCTGTCTCCTCCACTCTTGGCTTTTTTTTGCAGTAACTTCACTTCTAAAAAGACCTTCCCAAAATCTTCCTCCAGGTTTTCTCAGAACTTGGACTAGCTATGTCATCTGTTATCTGGAAATGTAAACTTGTCCCACCTAGCAATAGTTGCTAAGTGGGACATGGTTTCTAGCCTCCTGTCTACATAGGCTGTTAAGTAGATACAGAAGGTTTCTAAAGAACTTATGCACCCAAATCTTCAGCTTTTTCCTCCTCTATACTTTTCCCAGAAGCACTTATGATGGCTTTGACAAAAACAGATGGATGCACCAAAACCCAAAAAGATAGCAGTAAGGAGCTGTAATTCTCTCAGTGCCATTCCATCTTGTAGTCTAGTATACATGGCTGGGTTTTTAGTACTAAAAACATTTCATATCCAGAAATTTTCTGGGTGCTGTAGAATCTATGCCATATATGCTTTCTGCCATAGATCTGGGCAGATACCTGTCAGACCTCAGCCATGGTAATCTTGGTGCTTCTGAAAAAGTGCTGAATGGGTGCTTGCCTCATCTCAGGTGTTAGGGTGACCAGATGTCCCGATTTTATAGGGACAGTCCTGATTTTGAGGGCTTTATCTTATCTAGGCAACTATTATCCCCCACTCCATCCCGAGTTTTTTACAGTTGTTATCTGGTCACCCTATCAGGTGTTGACTACCAATGCTCTCAAGTTTAAAAATCAGAATGGGATATTTTAGACTACCAAGTAAGGCCACATCTGTAATCTTACATACAAAGCTACAGCTACCATTCAGCTAAGCTTTTTTTCTTGGCTCTGAAGCATAAATCTCTTCTTGATATGTATTTTCATGGCCCCTGCTTTGATCCCATTGGCTCTCTTTCTCATAGCTATGGCTTCTGCTAAAGCACAGGGTGAATCTGTCCCTGCAACTCTTCATGTTTAATATTTAGATAAAGCAGTCTCTTCCCTAAGGCAATGCAAGAGAGATGTAAGAGAATGTTGATCCAAGCCTGTTCCATATCCTTTCCTAATGAGGGAATAACTGGGCTTGGAGACAACTAAATGCACCCTGAACAGATGGCGCCATTTCTACAAGACTGACTCTTGTTTTCTTGGCTTACCGGCTTCAAATAGGTTTCTTAGATGTCCTCTTCATAGGCATGAAACTGAAATGCAGCTTCAGCAGATAGAGCTTTTTTTTTTTTTTTTTTTTTTTTGGTTTCTTGAGCCACTGTTGATTGAGTTTAATAATCTGTCTTTTCATTTCCTCTTAGTCCTTTACTTAAAACCTATTGGTCTTTACTGGTGCTGTTTAAATCTCTGAGAAAATATTTTGGTTGTTTCAAAACTGTTTCAGGCTGTTCAAGTAATCATCTGTCAAAAGCTGAAGTTTCTGTAGAGAACTAATTGGATGTGTTCTTTTCCATTTTCAAACCTGAAGGGAGAAGCGTAGATACAGGGTAGATTTTCTTAAAAGGAAAAGTAAGATGCATGGCTGCCTGTGGTAATTGCCCAACAATTGTGGGTGTTATCAGTCTGCTTGGCTGCTACAGCTGCATTTAACAATTTCCTTTCCATAATTTTTAGTTTATCAAAACTCTGAGATTTTTCTCATTCTCTGGCAACATGGCAGCCACCATCCTTCTGGCTATGGAGGACTAGACACCGTTTGGAGCCAGTCAGTACCACTTGATAATTTATTAGGTAGGCTGCTAGTCAACAGGATGAAGGAGAAATCTGGGAGAAGTAAAAGGATTTTATTAAAACCGAGTATATTTTGAGTTTCTAAGGTTGGTGACTATTCTATGTTTAAAACAACAGTATTGGAATTTAAGATTCCATGAGCTCACAGAAAGCCTTGTCACTATTGTATGTATCTGAACATTTTTTAAAATTCAAACATTTTGTTAAATTAGGTATGATTTGTCATAGCCAGAAGGCTTATGCATTTGGATTCTTTTCTTTAGTAGACTAAAAGAACAAATGAGAGAACCTTTCAGGGTTTATTCTAGTGAGATTTCTCAAAATTATCTTGTTTCTGCCTCCCCATTGCTTTTTTCTAAGAATGCATCATTTAGATGTACCAGAATATATTTTAAGTTTACTAAACAGTTCTGCCAATTTGCTATCTTGCTGACTTGACAGATGGGGGTTGGGGAGGAGGGGAAAGTCCTTGTTCCTGAATCCAATCACTGCATAGCTCTGATACTGTTGAGTACCATACGGACAAAAGCTGAGTCAGAGCAGAGAAGCAATCTGCGCTATAGGCAGGCATGGCCCAGTTCAGGATTTTAGACTGCATGATCAACCACAACTGGAGTTTGATATGTAACCTGTACTGTGCTTGGAGCGGCCAGGTTTGTCTATTCACTATATTTAACTATTTGTGAAGAGAGGATTTTATAATTATTTTGTCAAAAAGAAAAAGCTCAAACCAACCTTCTCCTCCCCATTCCCTAAGAATCGTGTTAGAAACATCTGGAAAGCAAAGCTTACCTTTAACCATAGAGTAATCCTTTGTAAATGGTATATTGTTGTGTGTTGCATAAGCTTTCTCTATTTCTGCTTTTTTTTTTTTTGAGTCTTGACTAAACTGTCCCTGCAGAGGCTTCAATTTTGAAGGTTTAACTTTGTAAATTGCAGGAAAGAATGCAGCATGTAATGGATAGATCATGAAAGAGGGGAAATGCAAAACAAAAACACACACCCTCCATCAACAACATTTTTTAAAACTCTTTAATTTGCTATTCAAACATGACTCTCAACTTCCTTGACTATTTTGATAAAGGGAAACCCTGGTCTCTTCTGTTTGTTTGGGATAGAAGTGCTTGTCATTGCAAGACAAAGCTCAGATACACAGAACTATGTTTTAAAAGCACATATTGTAAAATAAATGAACTCCCCCAGGAGACGGTCTAGTTTTTCATAGGGACAGCGTGGAGCCTAAGAGTATTCTTTATGACAGAACAGAGGAGAAGCCATAGATTGAGTTTTAGAAGATATTTTTGTTTAGAGAGAGAGAGAGAGCAATTTTTCATTATTTAAAATACTGCTATTCAGCTGTCATAATATTTTCAGAGCAGTCTATATTTTGATTTGATTATGCCTGACAAACTTTGTGAAAGCCACTGAAAATAGGACTCCAGGTAATGCACTTTTCATGATCATTCCTGTATAATGTAGAGAAAATAGTTGCTATTCATTTGTATAAATCAATAACTTAGCTTTCTGTATACCTTGATGGTTCAAAAATAACTCTCAGGCTTCACTAGCCCCTTTCAACTCCTCTTTTAAAACTATAAACAGCCTTGACTACCTTATTTATACTAATATACTTTTTAACTAGCAAATATATTGTTGCATGTTAATTAAATCACTTTTTGTAACTGATACAGATTTGTGCAATAGCTGTCAACATCTCTAGCTCTGTGCTAATGTATTTTTAAAATCCAATCTATTGAAAACTTTTAATATTTGCAATTAGCTTGATTAGTTGCACATCAAATTATCTAGTAATTTGCAGTCGAAAATGTAACTTTGCTCTTCTACCTCTCCAATACTAGTTATTTATTTAAGAAGCTGCATCATAGCTGGGCTTTTTTCCAGGACACTGAGTTTTCTCAGGAGGTTGTCTTCGTATAGCGGGGAATTTCAAGGAAAGGGAAACTTCAAGTATTATGGTTTCAAAGACTCTCGAGCAAAAAACCTAATGTTATAATAGTAATAGACTCTAGGTGCTCAAAGTAACAAAAAATAACAAATGTTTCTATTAAGTTAAAATATACACATAAATGGGCCTCTTTTCTATTTGGTTTTCATATTTCCTACAGTGTCTCATTACATTTCTGAATCTGTTTTGATTTCTTATCTAGTTTGCGCAGAGGTGGCAAGAAATCATCTGCTTAGAGTTCTGTGTGAAACACAAATCAAAGCTGACAACTACTATCTGTACTCCAGAAATCAAGAAGACTAAAGAAAAGGGGTGGGATTGTGTCACATGGTTTATTTAAACATTCTGACTAAATCATAGGTTGATTTTAACATGTATAAACTGTGTGGGGATTAGTTTTTATGACTGACAATAGAGAAAAGTAAACAGAATAAAGCAAGCAGGGATTCACATAGCTGACAGAAGCTAGAATCCGTTTAATTTTAGTTTATTGCTATAGAGATACAATGTTTTTCTAAATCAAATTAGGTCTTTATTTTGAAATTTGAAGTAAGATGCTTTTAGTAATTAAGCATAACTAATGTATTAATTTAGTTGAGAAATACTGCTGAAATGCTTTTGTCTTGCTAACTTTTTGTTTAAAAAAAATATGGAAGAATTCTGCATCGCTTTTCTCATAAGTGGAATTAAAATCCTGTTGTCGATGGTGCATTCTAGTGAGCACTTTTTCATAGCTTTTCTCTGGGCCTTCATGTAAATAGTCTTTTCGTATGGATTTGGATGGTCCCTACTACAGCTAACACTAAACAATATGTGGCAGATGCTTGGACCTCCCCAGACAGGGACCTGGACCCCCTGAACATTGTGGAGCCAAGCTCTGTTCAAGCTCCCTACTTCATAATGTTTAAGGAGAGTGCAGGTCGGAAAGGAGATGAATGGGGGCAGGGTTAGTCTGTTGGACTGTGGCTGCATGTATTTACCAGCTATTCCTCCCACACCATGTGAATGGGGAGCACAGCACTAGGTTTTGCTATTGTGGCCTCCATGAACAGTTCTGCATCCCAGTGTGATTCTATTGCCCGTGACCCCTGTAGAACTCTAGAGTAGTTCCTAATCCCATGAGCTGTGTGTTGGCTGTAGGTTTGCACCGTCTGGGGAAAAATATTTTTGTTCTGAGTAGCCACTTAATATATTTTCGAGAAAAAAAAACAACTTGCTAGGTTTAGTAGTAAGTATATGCAATTACTCATTAATGTAATGGAAGAGACATCTGACCCCTGAAGGCCCCTTTCTCTATTACAACACTGAGGTGTTTCCCTTTCCCCTGCCCCAAGACAGGAAAATACATGAATATGAGAAAGGCAAGGGATATTTTTCTGCTTTGTACTAGGTGTCTAAGATTTTAAGAACAAGCATTATGGTCTTATCAAAAATGGAAGTTAGTGTAACTGGGAACTAGTGGGTCTTATGTAGATCTGTAATTGTTTTTACTTTTGTTAGGTTGTATATTCTGAATACATACTGTATGTGTGTGAAAATTTTTATTTTAAAATATGTAATGTTTGACACTAAGATGTAAACGTATAAGGACAAATTCTTCGCTGGTATAAAACTGTGGTGTTCCTCTGACTCCAGTAGGTTAGAGTTTTCACTGCAAGCCCTGTGGGATGATGACAGTTTCACAGGGTGCCACTTATGTCTTCACTTGAAAGCTGTCACATCTCATTTTTAGTTTAATGTTAGATTATGCCAAAACAAATTAAGCATTTTTTTCTTTCAGTTTTTTTGTTCCTTATTGGGCCACATTTTGGCTTCTCCCCCACCCTTTCTAAAAATTACCTCATTTCTCACTGTGTGCTGAGATCTCCTGCTGCTCCTTTCTTGCATCATGTCTGACTACATCCATCTCCAGGGAGATGGGTAGTTTCAACAGTGGGAGATGCACAGACTGCTTAAAATTTCCACATGATTGCAAAATTTAAGGATTAGTTAAGGGGGGGTAGCAGATGGCAACCTTGTATCATGTGGGAGATTTGTGTCTTCTAGAAACAGATTTACATGCAAGCCTGTTTGTGTTGTATGCATCTCCAAATGCATCAGTATAATAGATTATTAATCCCAATGTTAACAGATTCCAGTGTTTCTGACAGGACTAATAATTCTCAATCTATTTTTTGAGGACTTAGCTTTTATCTTTTGAATATTATTTTAAAATTCACAATGAACTTGAGTGTTACAAGGAATCTGTGAACATAGATAGACTTGAAGTCTCAGAAACAAAAATCAGTAGATTGAAGTGTGACCTGAAGAAGCTTTGTCTTTTGACAAATGTATGGAAAATGTACCTTTACTTTTCAGCAACTGACTTGGTTCTCTCTAACATGGAGGTGGAGGAACTGGTCCTCCATGGCTTTCAGGAGACATAATTTCCTTAGCCTTTAAGAGGCCTATGGCCCCGCAAAGATGAACTGCATAGACCAAGTATTTGAGTTGATCAATATCTTTTCCATAGTTGATCACAGGGGTGGTTTTTGAATAAAGTGAGGCTCTTTTCTTTTTCCTTGCTCCCTTCACAAATATTTGAGATCATGAATTGAATCCCACATCAGTGAAGAACACAGCCCCCACTAGGCCATGAGTCTCCTGATATAACCGCTTTAATTAATTTATTGAGGAGCAGAGATTCTGAATGTTGTTTCTATCAGTTTGGAATTCTTCACTGAAGCTAATCACACGATTTCATTGTAAAGAATAGGCCTGACTATTTGAATGGGTGGAGTAGGGGTGTTTCTAGTATATGCAAAAGTAGGTATATAAAGGAGTCTTGTTATGCTTGTATTATAGGTTGGACTAATGCATAGAATGTTGTGGCTTTTTAGTGTAAAACAGATCGACAATATAATAGTTCTGTTCATTGTCATGGGTTTTCTTTTCATATAAAGTGCTGCAGTTCCCTCTGCTTCCAAATTTTGTAAAGTAATTTTGGAGAAAGAGAATGAAACCGTGCAGTAGCCTAGCTATCACATTGCATACAAGCTTTAGAAAGTAGAAATGCTGCAGAGATTGCTGCACTGCAGGGGTACTCTTCTTTAGGAGAGTCTGTTAACATTAAAAAAGATTTACTAAATTAATCATTTCTCCATTAATCTAAAGGATAACAAAATAATAAGGATGGTTAAATTCCTTTTGGGATTGACTGCAGGTTGATGGCTATTTTGCAATTTTTACATTTTGTATTGGATATTTTCATACAGTATTCATATTTTTGCATTCTACCTCCCTTCTCTTCAACAAGAAAACTATGCATAATGCATTTTCTCCTTTGCTTACTTGTGAAAGGATTTTTTTGTATTTGTTTTAGAATTTTTTAAAAAAGATTATTCATTAAGGGAAACAGTTGGAGGTTGAATTCCCTGTTGGTGGTTTTGTACCTGTTACAAAAAGTATTATTTGATGTTTGTAAATACTGGAAAATAACTTGGTAGCAGTAAGCAGTTCAAAAAACAGTGATAGCCATGCAAATACACGTAGACTTGATTTTATATATGTTAAATATATTTTATTAATACCATTTCCTTTTAAAATAGACAGTCTTTTCTGGCCGGCATCCCAAGTGTAGGTTTATCCATCTCTGCCTTGGTTGCTAATAGAGAAGCACTTTCAGCACAAACTATTTGGAAGTGTGCAACTTCCTTTTGACCACATCAGAGGTAGTTGAAAAAGCTTTTGGTTTTACAGCCTGCCGTGCACTGGTGCAGACCACTTCCTTTCTCCTTTTTGTCTCTCTCTCTTTTTATACAGCTATTTACTTACATGACATGTCTGAATACTGTTGGCATGAAGAGTTGGAGTTCCCAGGTGGATTCGGAATTAGGGTCTACTGTTTGTTCCCACGAACACATTTTAGTAAGGATGCCCTTAGGTTAGTAGTTCCCAGAATTTAACAGCCCATGCTGAGGCACAGGCTGCTTCTGGCAATGCAGCCAGTTGGGAGACATCTGGGTTCTACTGTTGGCTCAGTGTAAATCATTATTGCATAGAGCTATCCATACGAAGCACACAGAAGCTTAAAGATAACCTGCTAATGATTTGTAAAATATTGGTTTGGATTTGTGCACTTTATTTGGTCCACTTTGTATGAAGATGATCTGAAAAGTTGTGTGTATTGTCTTTTTATGTGAAATATTTTATTAAAAAACATCCAGAATCTACTAATCTTATTTAGTTTAGTTGGACAGCTTGTTGGAAGGCTCTCGGAATGCTAGCATATTGTTAAATTAAGTTCAAGAGTCTATCCTGCAGTCTGGATATCTTCACAGTTCAGAAAACATTGTTTATTATTAAATGCAATATTAAAGGCAAAGTATTTACTGTAAACTTCAGCATCTCATTTGTATTATGGTAACTACACAACAGGAAGTGGTGTTTTGAGATTTGAAAGTCCTCCTTTCCCTCAGGACTTCAAAAAATGTCTCTTGAACTCTTTTTAGGTAAAGTATACTTAAACTTCGATTGTTCAGCTCCTAATTTTGATGGTTTAGTTTCTGACTGATCTGATAATCCACAGAGATTCAGGGATTTATCTTCTGTTTAAAATGAAACATCTTAGTAAAGCTGTGTGTTTATATGTTACAAAATAATCTAGTTTCTCAGAACTTATGTTTAATAAAGATAAATTATTCATTATGTAACTACATTTTTCATGCTGATCAAATGCAAGTGAAGCTTCTTTAGAGAGAAGTCACATTTTGAAAATGACGTGTATTCTTCTATATTACTATCCTATTCAGTTCACAAGTAAAAGTGTGTAGGAGGTCTGCCCTCTGTAAGTCATTCTTGTCTATAGAAATCAACATCATTTTTCCTGTACATATTTTTTTTCTTGTTCATCATACAGCTTCATTTTATATTGAAAAACTTCTTCTTTTCTTTCCAAAAAGCTTTTTCTAAAGGAATTTTTGGTGGCTAGAGTGTGATTTTTAGGGAACACAGAGGGTGTTTGGATGATTCATGGGACTAGTAATGTGACATGGAGTTCTTAACTTGTAACTAATTCAGATCCTTTTCTGATCATAGCAGTGGCTGAAAATTGCTTGCATCTGATGGCTATTCATTGGGTGACATTAAACAAACAATATTTTGTGACATAAGTGCTGCTATTGTTATAATAAATACTTTCAGACCCATTGTTGATAGTTTCAGAGAGCTAAAGATTGAAGATGGAGAATTAACTTCACTGAACATGCTCTGTGAATAAATGTAAATCTAATATCTTTCATAGACTTGAAAGTCAGAAGGGCCATTGTGATCATCTAATCTGACGACCTGCACGTTGCAAGCCACAGAACCTCACCCACTCTTGAAATAGACATCCTAAACTCCGGCTGAGTTACTGAAGTCCTCAAATCATGATTTAAAGACTTAAGTTACACAGAATTCACCATTTACACTAGTTTAAACCTGCAAGTGATCCATGCCTCATGCTGCAAGAGAGTAGACCTAGGGGAAAATTCCTTCCTGATCCCAAATATGGCAATCAGGCCCTGACCATGTGGGCAAGACCTACCAGGCAGATACTACAGAGAATTCTCTCCCAAGTAACTGAGAGTCGTCCTCATCTAATGTCTCATTTCCAGCTGTTGGGGATTTTTGTTACTGGCGGTTGCTAATGGGCCACATGCCATTATAGGCAATCTCATCAATGCTAAATTTTGACATAAATTTAAGTTAATTCCTTTGCAATTTTAACTTAATTCAGTGTGGATTGAAAACTTGTCTCTCTCACCAACAGAAGGCAGTCCAATAATAGATTGCTATGTTACGATGCTGCTTCAGGTCTTATAGGTTTTTTTTACTGATCAGATTTCAGTTTCAGAATAATTTAACTTCAGTGATCGCTAGTAATTCTGATATTTCTATTTGCTTAACTAGGCCATTGCTGTCTACATAAATTAATTGTGTGTGTGTAAGACACTCTTGTAATAAACAGTATTACAGTAACTCTTCACTTAACATTGTAGTTATATTCCTGAAAAATGTGTCTTTAAGCGAAACAATGTTAAGCAAATCCAATTTTCACATCCGAATTAACGTAAATAGGTGGGGATTAGGTTCCAGGCAAACTTTTTTCACCAGACAAAATACACACGCATGCGCGCATGCACACACACACACACACAAAAAAAAAATATACATTTTAAACAAAGAGTTTAATACTGCACACAGAAATGATGACTGTGAAGCTTGGTTGAAGTGGTGAACTTAGAGGCTAGAAGAGGGTGGGACATTTCCCAGGGAATGCCTTACTGCTAAATGATGAACTAGCTTTTGGCTGTGCCCTCAAGGGTTAACACATTGTTAAAGTAGCCTCACACTCATGAGAGACAGAGATGGGAAGACACCCTGTGTGTGTGGGAGAGAGAGAGAGATGCACATTGCCCCTTTAAGTAAGCTAACCCCACTCTTAAGTACATTGTCTTTTTAAGTTGATCAGGAAGTTGAGACAGCAGCTGTTGCCCCAAGAGCTCTGTCTCTCTCCCTCCATGTCCCCACCCTGCTCTGTATAGAGAAGGGGCAAGCGGAGTGCAGGAGCATGGGGCCATCCTGACATTAGCCCCCACTTCGTGCCCGCCCGCACAGTAAGCAGAGGCTCCCGGGAGCAGCTCCAAGGCAGAGGGCAGGAGCAGCACACGATGTAAGGGAGCATTGCGCAACGTTAAACAGTCATGTTCTCTAATTGATCAGCAACGTAACGATGAAACAATGTTAACTGGGATGACTGTAAGTGAGGAGTTACTGTACTTTAAACTTTTGAAAAATATTGAAATACATGACATATCTAAATATTTACCTTACATTTAAATGTGCAACATTCACACTAATGTGATTTTTCTCATTTCTATCATTTGTCTTGCCCAAAACTTTTCAAATGTACCACCTATTCTGTACTAACTTGACATTTATCTCTCCATTACAACATGGGAGTTAAATAATTGAATCCCTGCCGTTTGGCTTGAAATATTTAGTAATGAAAAGTTTTTCTGTGTTCTGAGGCCAGTGGTTCAAGTAAGATCCTGTTTGCCCAGTTAATGGGTTCAGACCAGCTCTGTCCTTCATGGATTGGTTCTCTGTTTTTTCATGAGCATTTAAGAGACTTTTTGAGAGGATACACCCTTATATACAAGGCAGTCTGAGGGTTACAATTTAAAGCATTTATCAACATTGTTTACAAGATCCAATTTATTGAACTAAGGGGGAAAAAAATCACACATACAGAAACTGCATAGTAAGTTAGTGATATGAAGCACTTAAATAGCTAACTTGATAGCTGTGCTAAAAGGTTGACTAATTTAACTAAACCTATGTCTATAAGTTTCTTGACCTATCTGATCACCTCATCCCCCCGTCCTGGATTGCCCATTTCCACCACACCAAGCACAGGTTTCCTATCCTCACTTTCAATGTCCTCCATCATTTAGGCTTCAAGTTGCCAGGATAACTTCTTATAACATTTACCACCCTCTTTCTCTGCTGGTGACATTGTCTTGATCAACCACTTGTCCACTTTTCCAACAAGCGTCTCTCTCATGCTGCCATGACTCCCTTTATGCTTTGGAAGATAGCTTCTCACTAAAGTTCACAAATGACCACCTGAGTCTCTCTTAAATTCTCCTTAAAACCTATGTTTCCTGTGATGTCTGTAGGTACTGCTACTGTCAGAATAATGAATACTGTACAAATAATATACAAATAACTTTAACATATGCTTGGGGCTTTTATGGGATTCTCCCTTTGGCATTAGTCCAATTCCACCTGACTTCAGTGGGCCTTGGATTAGGCCCACAATATGCAGAATTTTCGTGTTTAATTCTCCACAGTCGATTTTAGCCACAGATGAAGAATGATGAGTACTGCCTTCATTCACGTCTCTTGGGGAAATAGCCCATGCAGAAACCTTCTTTCCCTGGATAGCCTTTCTTCTCTGATTCAAATTAATTCTAATCTCTCTAATTCTTGTAGATTAAAAAAATTGTAGAGAAAAGTATTATATTGGAGACCTAGCCCACTTTTAATCTAAAAGGTAAAGCTTTAATATTCTTCTTTGAGTGCTTGCTCATGTCGATTCTGTTCCAGGTGTGCGGGTGCCTCGATGCATGGTCATCAGAGATTTTGCCTTAACGGTATTTGTAGGGTTGACAGTGGTGCTTCCTCAAGTACCAAGCTCATGTGCCGATATATGAGGTGCCACCAACCATACATCCTCTCAGTTCCTTCTTACCGCCTGTGGTGGTTAGTCAGAGTGCCTTCCCTTGCATTGCAAGGGCTAGTAGTTTTTCGCCTATTGACTTAAAGCTTTGTAAATAGTTTGCGTATAATATTTAGTGTTAAGAGTAGTTTAGTAGTTAGCAACTAGAGTCCCAGGTGGGGCGCGTCCCAGTTTCCCAGGTTTAAGGCCTGAGCAGATTGCAACAGGCCTATGCCTATATGTGAGCCACATAACATCTTCCTTAAGTGCTTAAGGGAGTCAGAAGTTAGGGACAAGTGCCAAATTTGTAATAACTTCCAGCCCCACACACAAAAAGAGCAGGATATTCAGCTAATGTTTTTTCTCATGGATTCTGTCCTGCACTTGGCCTCTGTGCAGCCCCACCAGGACTCACCAAGTTCTGCGGCCTCACTGCGCAGTGTGCCCCCGGCCTTGGGCTCTGCCTGGCACCGTTCTCCATTGCCAGTGCCCAAAATGAAGTCCAAAAAGCATGGATTCCCAGCCCTGGACAAAACAGGGCATGGTCATTGGGCCACGCACTTGTACCTTTGACTCCTGGAGTGGCATGGGACCAAAAAATCTGATGGCAGTGACGCTTTCCCAGGCTCCCCGGTGCCGAGAGAGCACACAGGCTGCTGCCCTCATCACTGATGCAGCATGTGCATCAAGAACCTACCAAGGCTCCCTGTGAGGGCAAGACATCCATTAAAACCCCTCGGGGAGCAGTGGAGCACCGTTGATCCCCCCTCCCAAGATGAAGCAGCACTCTCCTTCTCTGCCACGGATCGCTGGAGTTGCGGGCAAGACCACTGGGGCTTGCCCTCAATTGCCATGGTCTCGACACAGGTCACCCAGAGCAAGACACAGGTCTCTGCATTTCCGATGTCTCTCACCTTGCTGCTGGTTGTCATCTCAGAGCAAGTTCTGGTCACCTGCCTCCTGGAAATGCTCCCTGTCATGTCTTTGGTCCCCTTAATACTGGCATCAATGACACTCTGGGCACTGGTCTCTGACCGCAATGGTCAGCAAACAAACCAGCAGTTCATGGCCCCACTGTGGTTGCCAGAAGGGGATTCCTCCAGTGTGGAAGCCCAGTTCAGTCCCTCACCTAGACTGCACTGGTGAGAATGGGCATCCGAGGCCACATTGACATCTATGGCACTGACTTGGTAGCACAGCCAGTGGCCAGTACAGTGACCTTATTGGCGTGGGTGGGGAACATGGGTTATGGCAATGCCCCCTTCACATCACTCATTGGCTGATGCCTCGTAGTGACAACTGGCGGCACTGATGGAACTGGGCTAAGTGCATGAGGCACACTCAGTGGTTAGAGTCAAAAGGAATTGCACCCATCCCTGGGCCTTCCTCCTCTGGGTGGAAAGATGCCCCAGAGCCTCCCTTAGATGTGCAGTCATCACCTTTGTCCCCAGATGAGGCGGTTGCCGGACCCTTGAGGGTCAGCCTGCCGAACGATTTAAAAAACCACCAGGCTCTGCTGCATCAGGTAGCTGACAACTTAGGTCTGGAGGTGGCGGAAATGGCTGAGAAGACACACACCTTGTTTAATGTCCTGTTAGCCTCTACCCCACCCTGTGTTGCACTACTGGTGCGTGACGGTGTTCTTAAGATTGCCAAGGGCTTCTTGCAAACTTTTTTCCCTCCATTTCTCCCTCCTCAAAAAAAGCTGAGAAGATATATACTTTGTTCCAGCCAAGGGATTTGAATATCTCCACACCCAGCTTCCTGCCGGACTCGCTAGTGGTCTCTGTGGCTCATGAAAGAGTCAAATGGGCATACTAGCTCAACCTCCCAAAACAAAAGAGGCCAAACGGTTGGATCAGTTTGGAAGAAAAAATTATTAGTCAGCCAGTGTGCAGTTCCAGGTGGCAAACCACAACTTTAACATATGGGACTCCCTCCTAGAAAACCCTCCACCTGAGTGACCTACCAGGCAAAGATTCATGTGCTGGGCCTCGGATTGGCACGTCAGGGCTGAGAAGGCCTCATTTCAAGTGATCCTGGACTATCTTCTGCACCTTAAACTTCAGGGCTTGTCCCTGTCATCAGCCAGGGCCCTCCTGGTTGCTATTTTGGCTTTACACCCATCATTCTAAGACAGGTCAGTTTTCGCTCACAACATGGCTGGCCAGTTCTTGAAAGGTCTGAATCGTCTTTACCCTCACGTCCAGGATCCTGACCCTCCCTGGGATTTAAATTTTGTGCTATCGAGGCTCGTGGGGCCTCCCTTCAAGCCTCTGGCTTCCTTCTCTCTTCTCTTCTCCTCTCCTGGAAGGTTGCGTTCCTGGTGGCAATTATATCCACCTGCAGTGTGTCTGAGATCAGGGCACTTGCGTTAGAACCACCCTATATGGTGTTCAATAAGAACAAGGTCTGGTTGTGACCGCACCCAGCGTTCCTGCCCAAGATAATCTCCCAGTTTCATACCGGTCAAGATATTTTCTTTCCGGTCTTCTTTCCAAAGGCCTATAATTCTGAAGAGGAGCGCAGGTTACATGCCCTGGATGTCCGGACAACCATAAGTCAACACAGCTGTTTGTTGTGGAGGCAGACAGGATAAAAGGTTGCCAAGTGTCTGCGCAGAGGCTCTCGTCCTGGCTCTCAGCCTACATCCAATACTGTTATGAACAGGTGTGTGTGACTTCACTGGCAGTAGTCAAGGCGCACTTGACTAGAGTGCAAGTGTTATCAGCAACCTTCTTGGCTCAGATGCCAATCCAAGAGATCTGTAGTGCTGCAATTTGGTCACCGGTCCGCACATTTTCATCACATTGCACACTTACCCAGCAGGCCCAAGACAATGCTGGCTTTGTTAGAGCAGTATTACAAGCTGTACAACTGTGAACTCCGAGCCCACCTCCATGAAAACTGCTTGTGAGTCATCTAGAATGGAATGAACGTGAGCATGGAAAAAATGGTTCCCTTCCTTTTGTGGTGTTCTTTGAGATGTGTTGCTCATGTCCATTCCATTACCCGCCCTCATGCCCCTCTGTCAGAGTTGCCGGCAAGAAAAAAGTGGGAGGATGTAGAGCTGACAGTACCTGATATACTGGCGTATGAGGATGCCACTCGAGGGGGTGCCGCTGCTAACTCTGTGAACACCGCTAAGGCAAAAATCTCTGACTGTGCACGCGCACACACCTAGAATGGAATGGACATGAGCAGCACATCTGGAAGAACAACAGTCACAAAAGACAGGTAACCGTGTTTTTCAGCTAAAGTTGTGGGGCTTGTCTCGCTAATTGGGGAAAAAACATCTGAGTGATTACTTGGTCAAATACCCAAAGCAGACACAGAACACTAGATTTGATTTTGGAGGGCCTCATAGGTTTTCTCACACTAACCTTTTTTGACTTTAGCTTTGAGGTAAATAAGCATGAAGTGGCATTGGCTTGGAAAATCACAATGCGTGAACATGCAGCTGGATGAAGGGATAAGATTTATTTATTAAAACTATATAATTTGAGCTATAGTTATGACATCTACATAAATGTTTGGGGTTATTCTTAAATACATGTTTTTGTTTATGCTTGGGAGAATGGGGTGTAACAAGATGGAATTTTGACTTTGCTACTTGTATAATTTTGGGTGATGGCATACTGAAACATCTGAGGGGTGAATCACTCTCTAGGAATGAACTCAAAAACAGAGGTTGAGTCAGTATTTTCTTGAATAGCAAAGAATTAAACCTCTATAAGAAGCCTAACAAATTAAATGCCTTTCTCATTTCCATTGTCACATTGCTCTAAATGTTGTTGTAAAGTAGAAGTTGGATTTGCTTTTTGTCTATACTTTGCATAGCTCCTTTTCAGGGACAGAACATTTAACTTGTGAACCGATTATGGCTGGGCTTTTACTAATTTGTCTGTTTTGTCAGATTGAAGGTGATTGTTGGAGGAAAGTAAAGAAGTTAAAAAGTAAAAACTGATCTGATTCAGCAGCTACTGGTCTGGTTCAGCAACTGCTGCTCTCAGAATACCAGTTCTGAGCACACTACATAATAAAGAACAGAATTATCAGACAGAAGGATGCACACTATATTGGGGAAGAGTCAGTGTGGCTTTCATAAATGGAAATAATGCCTTCTCAATCTATTAAATCTTTGAGGGGATCAAAAAGCATGTGGGACAAGGGTAATCCAGTGGATATACTGTACTTGGACTTTCAAAAACCCTTTGACAAGTTTTTGAAGCAAGGCAAGCAGTCCTAAAGTAAGAGGGTAGGTTCTCTCATGAATCAGTAACTATTTAAAAGATGGGAAATAAAACTTAGGAATAAATGGTCAGTTTTCACAGTGTAGAGGGGTACATAGCGGAGTGCCCCAAGGATATGTATGGGGCCAGTGCTGTTCAACATATTCATAAATAATCTGGAAAAAAGGCATCAGTGAGGTGGCAAAGTTTGCAGACAACATAAAGTTACATAGTTAAGCCCAAAACTGACTGTGAAAACTGAAAAAGGGATCTCAAAAAATTGAGTGACTGAGGAACAAAATGGCAGATGAAATTCATTGTTGATAAATGCAGAATAATGGATTTTGAAAAACAGAATCCGAAATATACATATAAAATGGTGGGTTTAAATTAGCTGTTACCATTCAAGAAAGAGATCTTGGAGTTACTGCAGATGGTTCTCTGAAAACATAAGCCCAATGTGTAGTGAAAGTACACAAAGCTAACAATGTTAGGAACCATTAGGAGAGAGAGAGTTAATAAGACAGAAAATATGCTGCTGCTATAGAACTCCTGGGTATGCCATATCTTGAATGCTGCATGCAGTTCTAGCCACCCCATCTAAAAAAAGATATATTAGAATTGGGAAAGGTACAGAGAAGGGCACCAAAAATGATTAGGGGTATGGAACAACTTCCATGCAAGGAGAAATTAAAAAGACTTAGACTATTCAGCTGAGAAAAGAGACTACAGAGGGGAGGGAGATATAATAAGTCTTTAAAATCACAAATGATGTGGAGGAAGTGAATAGGGAAGTATTGTTTATTCCTTTGCATAAACCAAGAACCAGGGGTCGCCCAATGAAATTAATAGGCAGCAGCTTAAAACAAATATAAAGAAATACTACTTCACACAATGCACAGCCAACCTGTGGACCTCGTTGCCAGGTGACATTGTGAAGACCGAAAATATAGGTGGGTTAGAAAAAGAATTGGATAAATTCATGGAGATTAGGCCCAGCTATGGCTATTAGTCACAATGGTCGGGGGACAACTGCATTCTTTGAGTTTCCCTAAGCCGCTGATTGCTAGAAGCTGGGACTGGACGATGGGATGGATCACTTAATAAATTTCCCTATTCAGTTCATTCCCTCTGAAGCATCTGGCACCAGCCACTCTCGGATGATGGGATACCATTGGTCTGACCCAGTTAAGCCATTCTTATGTGAATTACATGCAAAGACAGAATGGGCTATATGTACAGTATATGTATGTGTTTGTGCTGTGCAAATATCTGAAACCCAGGAAGCAGCCCAGTATTTGTATTTGAGTAAGTTGAGTCAGACAAGATTTGCAATCTATATGGATCTCCCTAAATTAGTTCAGTACAAAGTATTAAACTCTAGCACTTGGTTGGTTGGTTTGTTTGTTTATACACTGACTTTCTGAGATGCATATAATTTAAAAATAACTATCTTCAGGATATAACCTGAGATTTAATCTTTGCTAGAACAAGTCTTAGCACATTTTGCATATTAGTCACATTTTGAGCTTGATGATATGATGATCCTGTTTGTGTAGTTTGTCTTGTAAATTTTGTTTCTTGAAGATGGATTGTCTCCAGAAAAAAAAGCAAAATTGCAAAGTCTATATTTTTATAGCACTTTTTTCTAATCTATTTTAGGCGTCAAAACATAAAGATGGAAAAGAGCAGAGTGAAGTTGTATCGCCATTGGAGGAGGAAGAAACGTTCTCTTGGCCTGGTCCAAAAACAGTTGTGTTAAGGAGGACGTCTCAGGGTTTTGGTTTTACCTTAAGACACTTCATTGTCTACCCTCCTGAGTCTGCCGTTCACTTTTCTTTTAAAGTAAGTGAAATGAATGAAGGATATTTTTCAAAACACCTACATGTTTCAGAAAGAGAACATTTATTATTCTTTTTTTTTATTTCTTAGGAATGTGTGGCAATTAGGATAAATGATCCATTTCAAAATAATAATCTCCTTTTAAGATAATGAAAGCTTTCCTGTTTCCATGAATGTAAATGTTACAGTGAGATGAAATACCTTCATGTGTACTAATAAATGTCAGGCTCATTTGCTCTCTTCTTCAGTACAAACTCCTTGACTTGCTTTATTCTAGCAAAATGTATACTTTCTTAGATAAATTGTTACATTAGTCTTCTCACTTAGGTCACAGAACAAAGTCTTCCTCCTGTTTTTAATTCTTTCCCTTCCAAAATATTACAGCCCATCATAGAATATCAGGGTTGGAAGGGACCTCAGTAGGTCATTTAGTAAACCCTCTACTCAAAGCAGGAGCAATCCCCAACTAATTAATCCCAGCGAGAGCTTTGTCAAGCCTTACCTTAAAACCTCTTAGGAAGGAGATTTCACCACCTACATAGGTAACCCATTCCAGTGCTTCATCACCCTCCTAGTGAAAACGTTTTTCCTAATATCCAACCTAAACCTATCCCACTGCAACGTAAGACCATTACTCCTTGATCTGTCATCTGGTACCACTGGGAACCATCTAGAGCCATCCTCTTTGGAACCTCCTTTCAGGTAGTTGAAAGCAGCTATCAAATCTCCCCTCAGTCTTCTCTTCTACAGACTAAACAATCCCAGTTCCCTCAGCCTCTCCTCATAAGTCATGTGCTCCAGCTCCCTAATTATTTTTGTTGCCCTCCGCTGGACTCTTTCCAATTTTTCCACATCCTTGTAGTGTGGGGCCAAGACTGGACATAGTACTCCAGATGAGGCCTCACCAATGCCAAATAGAGGGGAATGATCACATCCTTTGATCTGCTGGCAGTGACCCTACTTATACAACCCAAAATGCTGTTAGCCTTCTTGGCAACAAGGGCACACTGTTGACTCAAATCCAGCTTCTCATTCACTGTAACCCTTAGGTCCTTTTCTGCAGAACTGCTGCCTAGCCATTCAGTCTCTGCAGAGTGCATGGGATTCTTCCTTCCTAAGTGCAGGACTCTGCACTTGTCCTTGTTGAACCTCATCAAATTTCTTTTGGCCCAATCCTCTAATCTGTCAAGATACCTCTGTATCCTATCCCTATCCTCCAGTGTATCTACCATTCCTCCCATCAATGTGGACCTGAGATTTTATTTTTGAATTGACAGAAACTGAAAATAATTCTGTGAAAAGAATAATTGAAATATACTTTTATTTTAAAAAAATCTTCTGTTTTAAAAACATTTTGTAAAACTTGAATGTATTGTTGCCAAACTTGGCATATTTTTGACATAAAACTATTGACACATCTGTTGGATCAATTTTTTTAAAAAAACATTATAACCAAAAAGTGTTTGTATCACAGTGTCACATTTAGAGAACAACTTGGAAAAAGAAGTAAACAGTACAAGGTAGGAAATGCAGCCATTGGCTGTTCCTCTGGGCCCTGTCCTCCAGGCAAGGAGCGAGTCAAGAAAAAAAAAGTTTTGGCTCCTAGTTCTCTGTTTGGCTCTTCCTAGGCTCTGCTCCCCAGTTGTTTCCTGCCTCCCAGCACAAAGGTGTAGCTGGAGTTTCCTGGCTGAAGCTTTCTTTTGTATCAGCGTGCCATGGGTGGCTACTAGACTCGTTATAGAGTAGAAGAAACTAGAAAGGAGAGCTTTGCCATTCTTGCTCCAACTCACTTTAGCAATCTGTGGTTGGCATTGTGTGCCTGAGCCCTTCCACTGACAGACTTGTCGAAGCCAGCCAGCAGCAGAAATTGCTAGCTAGCAGGAATCAGGTGATCATGACATGTTTCCCTGTTCTGTAGCACAGAATGATCAGCAGTGGGTAAGCCAAGAGATTTCTCTGGATGGATTCCAGTTTGAAGCGGAGATAGAAGGGAGTGAGGAAGTTTTGGCCATGCTGAACAAGGTTTATGTAACCTTGGTGTTTCCTCCTAACAGATATCATTTCTTGCAGTCTCCAACAAGAAACCTCAGCAGGTCACTTCTCTTCACTTATCCAGCCTCTCCAGTCTTCTCCAGAGGCTCTTTTGGGTTCTTTGTGGGTTCTTAAACATATGCTTCCAGGGACATCCCAGAGGAAGGGGAAGTGGTGTGACAGGCAGGGAAGGAGGGTGGAGGTGATCTCAAGAGTTTCACTGGAGTTGGGAGGTTGCTCTGAAGGGGACATACCTGAAGCTGTAACCTGAGATGAGAAGGGGGAGGAGAGATGACACCTAGAGCCTGGGGAAGTGAACAAAGGAAGGGAGAGACAGCTGCAGAGGTTTGAGGAGTGGAGAGTTGGCTGGGGAAGAGAAGGGATCCCTAAGATTGGAGTTTAACCTGCCTGCCCCCCGACAGGGCCTGACTAAGGGGTCCTGTTTGTACCTACGAGCTCTGATTTGGACTGGGTTCCTGTCATCCCTAATAAACCTTCTAATCTACTGGCTGGCTGAGAGTCCCTGTGAATCCAAAGGAGTGAGGGTGCAGGGCCTTGACTCCCCCACTCTCCCTGACAGTGGATAAAAGTAGATCTGTCCCACTCTAGTTGTATGTCTTCATCTCCTCCTGCCTTCACTTCAGACAGCTTTTCAGAGAACCAAAGGAATATGTCCCCAGTGGGTGAGCTATTCTGGCACCTCACATCCTAGCCCCTCCCCTGCTGCCCTCCATCCCTCCCTCACAGCTTTAGTGTGCCGTATGGGCACTGCTCTGGCCCCCGGCTCCTCCCGGGCAGCACTGCAGTAGTGTGGCTGCAGCAGTGCTGTGCACTCCTGTGGGGGCAGTGTGTCTGGCTCTGGCGGGCCATGCGCAGCCAGACAAGCCGCTCTGAGCAGCATGGTAAGGGGATGGTCAGGGAGCAGCAGTTCTGAGGGGATGGGGAACAGGGTGGATAGAGAATGGGAGTCCCGGGGGTCTGTCAGGGGGTGGGAGGGTGGATTGGGGTCAGGGCAGTCGGGACAGGGAATGGGGGGTTGGGTAAGGGGTGAGCTCCTGGGGGCAGTTAGGGTGAGGGGGGATGTCGGGGGTGGTGGTCAGAGGACAAGGAGCAGGGGGGATTGGGTGGACCGGGGTCCTGAGGGGGGTGAGAAGTGGGAGGGGGTTGGATGGGGGCGGGGCCAGGCTCTTTGGGGAGGTATAGCCTTCACTACCCGGCCCTCTGTACAATTTTGCAACCCCAATGTGGCCCTCAGGCCCAAAAGTTTGCCCATGCCGCCTCTATTTTCATTTCATTTTATTGAAATATAATTTTGTAATACATGAATGTGAACAGTAAAATGGATCGGTAGTACAGTGGAACCCTGCAATACCGTGCCCCGCGATAGCACAAATCCGTTTATAACGTGGGGCTCACGATGGCGGCAGCGGGTGGTACTTTGATGTCGCGTGACCCCACAATACTACGACCCCACGTTTACTGCGGTCGATGTTTTTGAACCCCGACCGTCATGGTATTGCGGGGTTCCACTGTATTTGTGAAATATTATTGTCATTTTACATATATATTAAGGTTGTACCAGAGGCCCCGGTCAGGATCAGGGTCCTTTTGTAGTAGTGCTGCATAAATACACACAAAGTCATGGTCCTTTCTCAAAATAGCCTTTTATTTGAGAAGGCAGGTGATGTAAAACAATTGGGAGAGGGATAAATCCAACACAAAATTTATATACTTCTCTTTCCATAATATGTTGTTGGAGAGATTGGGCATCAGCTGTCCTCATCTGCTTTCCAACTAGCCTTTATGTACTGGCTGATTTCTTATTAGCATCATGACAATGACTGGTCTTGAGGAAGTGTATGGTAGCCTTAGGGATCAGTTCAACAAGGGCATTCTATGTGTTAAGAGGCAGTGTGAGAGGAGATGTAAGAAGCTGACAAGTGAGCAGGCAAGGCTGGGATCAGTGTAAAGGTGCTAAGGGGCAACATGATGGAGCAGAGAAGATTATAATGTAATGCATCTGAAATAGTACATGCTAAAAAGTTTTGCAGGATATATGTGAGGTGAATGTAAAAGTGCTTTTAAAATTCAGAAGCACTTGCATTATCAAGCACTTCATCTACATTTTTTTAAGGATTGAGATCCTTGCCTTGATATCATACAAAATCTATTTAATATTCTTTTGCAGGTGTTTTATGACTGAACTGTACATGCCAGATAGATTTCCAGTTCTTCACAAATAGATACCAATTTTGTAATTGGTAATCTATCAGTGTTGTTTTTACTATATCCTATGTTAAGCTGAATCCTCTCATAGTTTGGACCCATACTTTTATAGCCTTGGAAAATGAGAATCCAAATACTTAATGTCTCAAAATGTGTGGGTTTTTTTTTTGTTTTGTTTTGTTCAATGAATTGGGGAGAAACTAGAAAAATACAGATGTTTGCCATTATGTAATTCTATGCTGCAAATCCTTTTGGGTGATCATAGTTCAAAACATGTGGAACTGTTACAGGAAGGGAGAGCTGTAATAATGACTTTACACTAGTTGTTCTCTGATAGTGTTTTTACTGAAATACTGAACAGTCAGTATTGTACAAAAATGCAAAGATATACAATTTGTCTATTTTCAAAATTCACCTAATTGATACAATTGTTATAGTATATCTGCTTTTTAGAGAGAGACACATGACCCTTACTAGCTCAATCCTTTTTTAAAGTTAAATTTTTGTGTTGAGGTTTTTAAAGCTTCAGCAGACTCGTTGGTAACTGTAATGACAATGTATTGTGATGCAGATTCTACTGAACTGCTGTATCACAATGAGAGGTGTGTTGTAGCAAGAGGGACCTTTCTCTGGTTTATATTGTACCACTGTATATTATAAACTTTCAGGCAAAAAAATCATTAACTTGGAGTAAAAGTTGGAATGGAAAGTTGTCATTACAGGGAAACAAAATAAATAGGAGAAAGGTGTAGATTTTTTTGTGCATTAATGGAAGCAGCCTGGAAATTTGGAACTAAGGCTCCACTTAAACAGATTACACAGGTAAGATTACAAGTAGTTGTTACTGAACCTCTATGTGGACTTTATAACGTATTCTAGTCAGAAAACTGACAATGTAAAAAAGGCAATTACTTATTCAACTTCTTCTTCCTGAGTATTTTCAAGTGATAGCTGCATGCTACACTGACACAACTCGGTTTTTAGTTGTTAGTATTGAAAAGTCAATGCAACTATGATAGAAGGAGTATCATTATCAACCAGTTTGTCAATTAAGCTATTCTACGTGTTGAAGTGTAGAAAGCTTGATGTTTAGATTTCAGGAAGAGTTTGCAGGATTTGCAGTTAGAAAATACTTCAGACTTAAACTGAACCAATCATTTGAATCATTGATAGACAAAAAATGTGGAACCTCACTGTTCAATTTTAGATGAATTGCACGTTTGCTGTACAGCTTTGCATTTTGTTATAATGGCTTCTTGAATCAAATAATACAATGTGACTGCTGCTGTCTGACATATTGAGGAAGTAAGACGAGATTTGTTTGTTTAAATATACACCTTACCAAGATTTTTCAGTAATTAATGTCTAATTTTTAAAAGTACTAAACATGTGGCCACTCTCATGAACGTCAGACCACTTACTGAGGTGTCTAAGTGTGGATTTATGAGCCTAAGGAGGCACCCATTTTTAAAACCTCGTTCGTACGTGTTTTCTTCCATTTGGTAAATCTTACATTTTAATTGTATTTTGTTTTTGTTTGGCAGGATGAAGAAAATGGAAGTAGAGGAGGTATGCGTTTTCACTTTTTTTTTTTGTTTTAGTATTCCTTATTTATCATTCATCAATAATGTGATGGGTGTGCATTGTAATGACTATTTAAGATCTCTGACTTAAAAATCAAGTGTGTGACCATGCAAGTGTATTTTTTGGTCCTCACACAGCTTTAGAGCAGAAGTTGATTAAACACAAGAGGCCATGTATTCAATCACCCTAACTTTTTCTTAATGTGAAAAACAGTGTTTTATGTAAGTATGAAGTGTACTATATAAAACTTCATGGAATAACTGTAATGCTGAAGCTCTCATGTGAGTACTTTTGTGAGAAACCAACTGGCTTAGCTTTTTAATGCTTAGGCCATGATCCTTCATTACGATCCACACAGCAGGTGCAGTCCTGTTGATTTCAGTAGCACTCCACAGAGGTACAGTGGTCCTCCTGTACAAATCACAATGCAGGACTGGAGTCTGATTCTCTGTTCAAACCATTTTCTCTATATATTGTTGACAAGTAATAATAACTTTATGACTTCTGATCAGTTTGTTCTGGTGAAAGCAAGCCAGCACTTGGAGAGGTCAAAATATAAATCTAGTGCATAACATTGGCTGGGACTGAAGTAAGCTAAAATGTACCCAGAAATGTGGCATGTAATTTTTAGAAAAATAGCTCCCTATGAACCTAAGTACATGCCCTTTAGAATTTTAACAGCATTAATTTGTCTTCTCATCAGCTCTAGTATTCATTCTCATTTTTCATTCCCTCTGAAATCAGACCTGTTGAACATAGTTTAGAGAGATTCAAGAAAATAAATGTATATGTAAAAGATTATACCCTGCACTTAAGTTGGAGAAAAAAAACATTTATTCATTTGTTTTTCTGCCAGTTTCCATTTTTTCAACCTTTTTGTGTATAATTTTTTTTGCTTCCCCTTTATTTAATTGCAAATATTAACTTACTTTAGAAACCCGAGCAACATCTTATTCCTGCTTGATTTCATTTTTCCTTTGGCACTTGCTGTTGTCTATTCCCTGCCCTCTTCTTCCTCTATTTTCTTTTTCCTTCCTTACATTGATACGTGGTTTTGATCTGTGTGATTGCAAATTAAGGGGTCCTAATCAAGATTTCTTTGCTCACCTGTGACTCCCATGGATTACTGAGAAGTTTTAGGGAATGCAAAAGATTTATGATTTGGCCCAAAGCAAGTGACTGAACACGTCAAGTGTTTGGATCAGCATTGAGTTTAATGTACAAGTGCAGCTCTCTGAAGACAGATGTATTCCAGTACAGATCTCTCTGGAGAGCAGCATGCTTTGTTAAAGAGAGTTAAAAAGACACTATCTCAAACTGGTATTTTGTGTGTTTGGTGTATGTCTGTGGTGCCTCAGGAGCAGACTAGGGAAGGAACTGTGACTCTCCTTGACTCTCCTTTTCCTCTACTGGTCA
Source organism: Dermatemys mawii (assembly GCA_007922305.1). NCBI lineage: Eukaryota > Metazoa > Chordata > Testudines > Dermatemydidae > Dermatemys > Dermatemys mawii. The sequence continues at coordinate 21,487,342 of ML677349.1, forward strand.
AGCAGATTATTTCTGTCATCCTCCCCACTGCCCCCCACCTTCCTGATCAGCCGCATTGTCTAGCATATTATGGGGTGGAGCCAAGCCTGTGCTCATTCTCTGACCACATATTCCCTGCCAATCAGTGCCGGAAAGGAAGTAAGAGCCATATGGAGACTGTGTTCTCATCTGTGCTAGGATACATGGGACATGCATCCTGCAGAGGAGAGTACCACCCCCTTACTCTCTTGACATAGGCACAGAGAGCAAGGAACATCCTTACCTTTGGTGCTGAAAGGAGTCGGTCCTGTGCATGGAGCAAATACAGAGCATACAATAACGAATGAACCACCACCCAGAAACTAAATGCATTTGTTCTTGACAAGGTGCTGCAGCACTCCCCCGTGTAGTCATAGAGACAACCTGCTCAGCTAAAGGCTTAGATCAATATTTATTTACCTCAAATTTTGTTCATTTGAGTAGCCTTCTGAGATTTCTCAGTGGCCAGTACCTGATGCTTCAGAGGGAAGGCAACAGTCCCCAAAAGTACTCAGCCCATTATATAGTATGATACAAAGTGGGGACAAGATTCCTTTTCAGAAAGGTTGGGTTAACAGTTTACACTAAAGTTGTAAGATTATTTATTACAGCAACTTAAAATGTATTTAGGTGCCTTGCAATACACATCAAAGACATGAACCCTGTCCTGGGAAGATGACATGTGATATTAGAGGTAGTATAACAAGGGGAGTAGTAAGAGGGAGTTGATGGAGAAGGAAAGGTGAGCAACCATGTGATCTTACTGATGCTACCCAAGAGCCAGTGTACAGCATAGTGAAGATTTGTGTCTGTATGAGAAATAAAAATACCTACAAGTCTCTGGATAATTTTTTGTTCACTTAATGGATTAAATGGGCCCCTAAGAAGGGACTTGAATCAGGATAGGGTAGTGACTTTATAGAGCTACTCGGGGAGATTCTGTGTAGCCAGGGACAATGTGGAAGAAAGTAGGGAAATGGTTTTGTGTGAGAACTGGATGAATTGGAGTTGGTATTAGGATGACCCGATGCCTCAATTTTATAGGAACAGTCCCGATATTTGGGGCTTTTTCATATATAGACTCCTATTACCCCACACCTCCATCCTGATTTTTCATACTTGCTGTCTAGTCAGCCTAGTTGGCATTGTAGTTGGGATAGAGAGTAGTGAAATAAGAGAGACAAGATTGGAAGGACTGTGGGACATTATTCACATGATCATGTCAACTGGCAAAATTGTGTGTTCTTAGCTATCCACTTTGCATGGATTATAAAGTGGTAGTGTGGGAATCCGAGTGGGTGGATACAATAATGAAGAAGGAAAACAATTAAAGCATGGATAAGAGGTTTGTTTGAACTGAAAGAAAAGATTGATCATAAAGAATTAGTGGAGGATGCAATGACAAGATTTGAGCTGTCTAGATGTGTGAGGGAAAGGGGAGGATCCATAAATTATGTGCATAACTTTTATTAAGAGTGGGGAAAAATAGTGCTTTTGAGAGATGTATGTTGGAAGAAACCTGTGTACTCACAAAAGCATTCAGGAAGCATTCAGCAGCTTGGAAAAAGAGGAATCAGATACTCAGGGTGAACCAAAACAAAGGTTCAGTATTGGTGGGTTGGCCTTTGGGAGAGAGCAGCAAAGGAATCAAAACTTAAGGGGAGGGATTTGACTACAGAGTCAGTAGAAGTGAGGAAGGGAAGTGAAAATAGCAGGTCATGAATGGTGATTTGATGATCACAGACGCAGCAGGGGCAGTGTGTGTGGCATTAAATATGATTAAGTTTGAGGTCAAGGTTATTTTTTAGTAAAAGTCAGACAGATTGTAGGCAATAAACAAAAATTAATGGAAGCCCATGACCTGTCTGTAGTGGGGCCAACCACCAGGAGGGAGGCTGAAGCCTGAGTACCACTGATCGTAGGGATATGTGTGTATGTGCTTATAGCCCAGAACTTTGCTTCCGGGAGAGGGGAGAGAAGAGGGCAGTCTAACAGCTCAAGGCAAGGAAGTTACGGAGGTACATTAGTCATGGAATTCATGACCTCTGTGACAAAATCATATCCTTAAATATAAGTTGTGGTTGCGGGGAGAGAACACAGATGTGGAAAGATTCGAGGAGGCACAGTATTAGCTGAAGATAAAGTTAAGGTGACTAGCCAGGCTTGCTTGTTTTTATCTTAATATGTGATAAAGTGTTCATTTTCATACAGTGTTGCTAGAACACTGTTTAGAACCCTGCACAGTATAAGGCAGGAAACTTGATCCAAACAGCAGAAGGGTGATTACTATTTCAGCATGTTCTGCACTGATATGTGTATGACATTAGACGTCAAGAAAAGCAAAAGGCACAGCACATTGTAGAGATCATCCTTGATTGTATTTGCTTTTTGAATGGGATAGTCCTAGGAGGTTAAGATGTTGGACCTACTGCTCTGAAGTCTTGCTTTCACCCAGAGTGCTCTGAAATCTTGCTGCAAGAAAGCTCAAGGCAGCCTAAAGGTGGACAAGCAGGTGGGTGCAGTTGCCAGAGTGAAAAGGGCTTCTGCAGTAGTGCTGAAGCTGTTTCAATTTTATGTTACTGTTCCCAAAATAGGAGAATAGCCAGCATGCACGGGATCAAATCAGAAAGCCTATACCCCTATACTATTTGTAACTGAATGAATTAAACAGTTTCACTTAATGTCTTAAAGTAGAAATCAGTAGCAAATTTCTATTAAGCAAGCTTTAAGCACTAAGATCATGTTAGTTTAGTAAAATTATGATGTGCCAAAATTAAGGTGTACTTACTTACCCCTTTGCAAGGAATCATAAATAAATGGCCTACCTAAGAGAGCAGGTAATTTAACATGGGATGTTACAAGAAGTTGCTTTTGCACATGCAAATTGATGTATGTTTGAGTCGTGGTAGAGTATCTCATCTGGGGGTCACTCAAATTTGTTATAATTTTATGGAACAGAGATATTGGGAAATACGTAATACAAAGGAGCCATCTAGTGGCAACTTCATTAAATAAGTTTAAGCTTAAGGAAGAGTTTTTTGTTTTATATTAAGGCCGTATTATTTATGACTTTGCAGTAACATGCTTGCTTATTTTTCCTTTAGCACATTTATATTGCTTGGCAGGATAAGTTAGCAGAGTAATTATAAAAGGAAATATTTTTTCCAGAGTTGGTGTTTTTATGTTTCATGACTATCATCAAAGACTTGAAAGGGATTAGAGGGGCAGCATAATGAAAACTTTTTTTGGTAGGGTAGGAAAAGTTAGTGCAAAAACTTAGAGCGGAGGTTATGTAGATACTGTACTCTAACACTGATTTGGAGAGATTTTTTTTAAATATGAAATTGATTAGAGTAAATGTTCTCTGCATGAAGATTTGACTTAGTTATAGCTTTCTTAATTTAAAGGGTTGATTGTAAACATGAACTTTTTTGAAGCATTCAGGTAGTATTTTTGCTTGAAGCTTAACTTGATCAAGGATTAACCTAATGCTATATAGGGGGTCCCTGGTATACGTAGAGATTGTGTTCTTGAAAAGGGCAATGGATGCATTGGGTCCCTGGTATAGGTCTTCCCCCTTATCCGTCGTTTTGTGTATTCGTCACTCATCAGTAGGGGAACATGTTCCGATTCATATCGGTCCCGATCCACATATCCAATGCTTCACCTTTTGCATGGCTTTTCTGTGGGTGATTAGCACCCACCGGCAGCCGACACACCCTTGGCACCTCCTGTCTGCCGAGGGCCCTATGGGCAGCCAATCAATTCCTCCCCCTCTTCCCAGCACCTCCTGCATGCTGTGAAACAGCTGTTCCTCAGTGATCAGGAGGTGCTGGGAAGGAATGGGAGGAGTTGATTGGCAGCCCACAGATACTGTGGGGTGGAGATGGGGTGCTGGCTGCCGATGGGTGCTAAGCACTCACAGAAAAGTCACGTAAAAAGTGAAGTGACGGATGTGCAGGTTGGGACTAACAGAGATCAGAACACATTCCCCTGTTGATGAGCGAAGGACATGCGAAACAACAGATAAAGGGGAGACATACATCAGGAACCTCCTGTAGTAGTGTTTGTTTCAGTTATGCAAAGTGGATGGGTGGCTGTGCAAAACTGCCCCATTGATTGTTGAGATATCTTTTTTGAATGGAGGTCCTCCAGTTATTCACCGTTTTTCTCCATTGTCAGGTCCCATCATCTTTTTATAAGTAAATAAAATAACTTCAGAATGTTAGGTGGTGTTTAGCACTTAGAGATTTAACCACACAAGTCTAGGAGTTGCTGAGTACCTTCAGTGAGGAGGTGAACATCCTCAACTCCCACTGACTTTACTAGGAGTTCTGTGCACAGCACCTTCCTGACACAGATGACATATTGGGAACCTCAGAATAATAGAAATTTAGGGCTAGAGGGGTCTTTGAGAAGTCAGCTACTGCCCCCTGCTGTGGCAGGACCAGGTAAACCTCGACCATTCCTGAGAGGTGTTTGTCCAAACTATTCTTAAAAACTCCAATGATGGCGCTTCCACAGCCTCCCTTGGAAGCCTCTTGCTGTGCTTAACTACTGCTATAGTTTTCCTAATATGTGCCCAATCTCCGTGGCTGCAGATTAAGCCCATTCCTTCTATTCCTATCTTGAGTGAACAACTGTCCTCTTTATAACACCCCTTGACATATTTTAAGACTGTTATCATGTGCCCTCATGTCCTCAAGACAAAGTGTCCATTTTTAAAATCTTTCCTCACTGATCAGGTTTTCTAAGATGTTTGTCATTTTTGTTGCTCTCCTTTGGACATTCTCCAGTTTGTCCATATCTTCCCTAAAGTGTAGCACTGAGAATTGAACATAATGCTACAGTTGAGGCCTCATCAGGTCTTAATAGATCAGGACAATTATTTCCCATGTCTTACATTCAACACTTCTATTAATACACTCAAGAATATTAGGCAATTGCAAAAATCACTTGCGTTGTTTGCTCCTATTCAATTTGTGATCCATTGTTACCTCCCAGATTCTTTGAAGTATTTTGTGCTCATCTTCATTAAATTTCATCTTGTTCATTTCAAACCAGTTCTCCAATTTGTCAAGGTAATTTTGAGTTCTAATCCTCTCCTCTAAAGGGCTAACAACCCCTCCTAGCTTGATGTCATCTGCAGAGTATAAGCATGTTCTCCTCTTCAAAATCCAAATCATTAATGAAAATACTGAATTGTACCAGACCCTGCACTGCCCACTAGATATGCCCTCCCAGTTTGACTTTGAGTACCATCTTTCAACCATTTGTGCACCCACCTTTTAGTAATTTAAACTAGACCACATTTCTCTAATTTTCTATGAGAAGGTCATGTGGGACTGTCAAAAGCCTTACTAAAATCAAGGTACATCACATCTTCTGTTTTCCTCCATCCATTAGGCCGGTAATTCTGTCAAGAATTTGATTAGGAGTCGAATACACATCTGATGATTGCCATTCTTTAGTTAGCAACATGTTTTTGATGGGACAGAATGGCAGCTACTTTGTCAGACTAGGCCCTGGTCTTCAAGAAATTCTTTGATTCAGGGTAACTTTGGTCTTTCACAAAATTCCCATTCCATTCTTAAAAATATTACCAATTGCAACACACATGTCCCTGGAATTCCAAATCCATTCCCCATGTTAGTTCTCTATTTCAAATGGAGGGAACATTCCTGTGAATGTATTCATCTCAAAAAGCCTTCCATGTACCACACTAGAGAACAGAAGTAGTCGACATAAACCATACTGTCTGTTGGCTAATGATTGTGCACAAGAATTTATAGTTTTTGAAGACTGAAAGGACCATTAGATTATCTAATCTGAACCTGTATAACCTAGAACATACAATTTTCCCCCTCCAAAGTGCCCAGTAACTCATGTTTGGCTAAAGCATGTTTTCTAGAAAGGCAACCAGTCTTGATTTGAAGATATCAAGAGAAACTGTCACTTCCCTTCAAAGTTTGTTCCAATCATTAATCACCTTCACTACTAAAAACGCGTGCTTTGTTTCTAATATGAATTTGACCCTATAGATGGAAATTAAAATCCGACAAAGTTGTTATGCCTTTCTCAACTAGATTAAGGAGTCCGTTAAGTACCTGGCATTTCTTCCTGTGAAGGTATTTATACAGAGTAATAAAATCACCTCTCAGTCGTCTTCTTGATAAATTAATCAGATTGAGCTTTTTAAATTTCAGAGTGTAGGGCATTTTGTTTACACATCCAGAGATTGCGTTAGCCATTTTTGGTACAATTTTGCACTGGGACCTCATGCTTAGTTGCTTGTCCGGTATACCTCTTAATGCTTTTCAGGGTCACTGCTTTCCAGGATGCCATCCAATATTCTCTAGCTATGTCCTGCATACTTTGTTTCTAGATTTATAACTTTGCCGTTTGTTTGAATGGGCCCAGTTTACCAAATGATCCAGATTGCTATATCAGCAATCTGTCCACTTCATTTGCTGTCATCTGTAAATCTTGTCAGCAGTGACTTTATATTTACTTCCAGATCATTGATGAAAACATTATCTAATGCTGGGGCTGACACTGATCCCTATGGAACCCCACTAGAAAAGCTGCATTCTATGAGGATTTCCCATTGACAAGTCCAGTATCTATTTCTTAATAGAGCTGTCTGGAGGACAACAGATTTGTTTTGCGGTAGCTTTCATGGTTTCAAAATGATTCATTTCACATTCATTCTTAATCCATTCAATATGTTTTCTATGATATTCTATAGCACCAATTTTTTAAATCTGAACATTGTGTAATAAGCCAAATGCCTTTCAAAATTAAGTATATTAAATTTATGTAATTCCTTTAATCAACCAGACCTCTAATCGCATCAAAAAGTAAAATCAAGTTTGTTGGGCAAGACTGATTTTCAATAAAACCATAGGGATGTCAGACTAATGAGTTATAATTACCCAGGTCATCCCTCTTTCTCTCTTGGGAATATTGGCATAACATTAATATTTGTCCAATATTCTGGAATTTCCTTGGTATTCCACCTTTTTTTTAAAAAAGAGTTTTCACTGCACCGGTGATCTGAGCCAACTCAGTCAGTAATCGAGTGCACAGTGGTTGATCTTCATTATGAGTACATCATCCTGCTTCTTTCCAAATACAAAACAGAAATAACTGATTTCCTTGAAAATCCTAAGAAAATTCAAGCTTTGGTCAGATTGTGCTAAAAATTTGGGGTAGATACAATGTGTGTTCTTTGGGTTTTATTTATTTATTTAAAATAGAGGTTGATGCCTGAGTCCCTTGTCAGACATTCCATTTTCTTACCCAGGATTGATGTCAGACTAACAGGCCTACAGTTACCCAGGTCGCTTGATTTGCCCTTTTTAAAATACTGGCACAACATTAGCTTTCTTTCAGTCTTCTGGAACTTCCTCAGTGTTCCAAGACTTTTGAAAATCATCATTAATGGTCCAACAAGCTCCTCAGCTAGCTTGCAACAATTTTCACTCAGGTTTGGCTGTCATTTCTCTTCATGAGACAAGTATGCTGCCCACTTGCCTCCTAAGTGAAGGATCCTTTGTTTCCTTAAATCCTCAAGATATAGCCTAACAATCCTTTCTTTGGTCATAAACAGGACAACCCCTGCTGTGTTCCTCCACTCTTGTAGATTTTGTACCCTCTTCTTTTGTCTGTCACTCAGTATGCAAACAGACCTATGTTATGAAGCATACAATTAATAAATGGCCAGACAGGGAGATAGGTGTCTGTCACCTCGGAAATGTTCCTTTCAGAAAGCGGGTACGTCACCACCTTTCTCAAGAAATGTTCTTTCTTAAGAACATAACTGTTAGTATAGATATATAATTCCATAAATATTAACCATACATACATTTCAGTGATTTTGACAACCAGTTGACTACTGGCTCTTGGAGAAACCTGACATGCCACCCTTTGGTGAACTATTATGCATATGTCTGACCCAGAGGATTCTTGTAAAACTCAATACCCTGCCATTTGGCACCAGGAGGTCACAGGGATCTATCTTGGGAAGCAGTGACTCTGAAAAAGATTTGGGGATTGTGGTGGATAATCAGCTAAACATGAGCTCCCAGTGTGATGCTGTGGCCAGAAGGGCTAGTGCAATCCGTGGATGCATAAACGGGAACCTCAAGTAGGAGTAGAAAGATTTCACCCCTGTATTTGGCACCAAGGTGACTGCTGCTGGAAAATTGTGTCCACTTCTGGTGTCTACAGTTCACAAAGGATGTTGATAAATTGGAGAGGGATCAGAGAAGAGTAATGAGCATAAATAAAGGATTAGAGATCATGCCTTAGTGACCGTCTCAGGGAGCTCAATCTGTTTAATAAATAAAGAGAAGGTTAAGGGGTGACTTGAATACAGTCCATAAGCACTTACCTGGGGAACAAATATTTGATGATGGACTCTTCAGTGTAGCAGAGGAAGGTATAACACAGTCAAATGGCTGGGAAATTCAGAATGGAAATATGGTGTATGTTTTTAACAGTGAGAGTAATTAACCATTGTAATAACTTATCAGAGATCAGGTGGATGCTCTGTCACTGACCATTTTTAAATGAAGAGTGGATATTTGTATAAAGGATATGCTCTAGGAATTACTCCAGAGAAATTCTGCTGGGGTCATGTAGTAATTTTTGTTGTCAGAAAGGGGTCATGATGCAATGAAGTTTGAGAACCTCTGGGTTATTTCCAACACCAAAGGGTCGGTCACTTAACCCAGGTCAATGAATTCTCTCAGTCACACACCAAAGACAATGCTGACAGCCATTTTCTCTAGTAAACTAACTAAAGTTCTGTTGGTTAAGAATAAGGGCGAGTTAGTAAGAGGTTAAAGTAGGTAAAACACATTACCTTCTTCTGTAACATAAAGGTAAATTGTCTTCTCCCACGTGGGTTCTGATAAATAGGAAATGCAGACCCAGTCTGTGATTTCATATTGTTGAACATGATGGCCCTTGCTTTGAGGTTAGCCACTACTTTCATTTACATTTTCAAGGCTCCAATCGCATTTGACGGGTAAATGTAGTTACAGAGGAATACATGATACACATTTTAATGTAACAGCACACACCAATCCTTTCTTAATCTTGATTAAGTTTACACATCAAGTAAATTCTCATTTTAGTACTAATGCACACTTTTGATCTAGGGTTAATTAATTACAGGGTGCACATAATATAGAAGTATTATAATAGCAAACTACAGATGAAAACAATACAATCAACATCATCTTTGATCTTTATCAGCATGTGAGTGAATTAGTTTGAATGTATACCAATGCATATTAAATATTCACATACAAGTGAATTGTCTTGAAACTCTGGCATGTGCTGGCATCTGGCCTGTTAGCATCACTTTGTGGACTGCACCCTTCTAAAAGAGCTCGCTGTTACATGTGGCAGGGAAAGGATAGAAGATATACTGTGAATCAAGATGTGTAAGACTTTTACAATATGCCGTGGGATTGGATGGTAATAGGCATTAATTTTCATTTTCCTGAATAGTGTGGAATGGAGTCACCTTTCAAAAGTTTGGAAATCACAATGCTAATACATACTATAAAAACCTCAGATAAGTGTTATTTTACATCTTGAAGAGAGATTTGCTGTTTGTTTGTCGTTTGCCATCCCATGTTGATTAGCCATGGTTCCATACACTCTCAAGTAATGTCATTCTTTACCATAGATATAGTTAAAATCGGTAAAACAAGGAGTTTAGCAAGTGGAACGCTACTCTCTTGATGTCCCTGGAGTGCTAGAGTATGTCTACATTGCAGCTGGGAGGATGCCTACTAGTCTGGGTGGGCACTAACTGGTCGAGTTAGTATGCTAAAAGTAGCAGTGTGAATGTAGCATGGGTGGCAGTACAGGCTACCCCAGTGGTACTCAGCCAGGGATGTGCAGAGATCTTCCAGGGGGTACATGATCTCATCTAGATATTTGACTGGTTTTACAACAGGCCACATAAAAAAGCACTAGTACAAACTAAAATTTCATACAATGACTTGTACTACTTTATATACTATACACTGAAATGTAAGTACAATATTTTTATTCCAATTGATTTATTTTATAAGTTAAAAATGAGAAAGTCACCAGTTTTTCAGTAATAGCGTGCTGTGACACATTTCTATTTTTATGTCTGAGTTTTTAAGTGAGGTGAAAATTGAGGGTTCGTAAGACAAATCAGACCCCTGAAAGGGGTAAAATAGTCTGGAGAGGTGGTGATGCACTGGACAAGCCACACTAGTACAAGCCTGCCTGACTCCTCCTTGCCGCAATGGCCACCCTACTATTTTTAGTGCGCTTGCTTGACCTAAGCCAGCAAGTTTGTCTGCCTGGTCTGGGAAGCACACTCCCAGCTGCAGTTTAAATGTACCCCTGATGTCAGCCTTAGCTTTTATTTTTCTATATTTTGATGAGATGAGTTAAAACCTTGGTGTGTGTGTGTGGACGGAGGGTGATGGGGGTGGTTATTTTTCAAGAAACTTGTTTTTATATTTAATTTTCTGCCTACAAATAGTCGCAATTGTACGTGATGGGGTGTGTGGGCATATATGTATGAAGTAGAAATACAATTTAATATACTTAGTGACAGCTCTGTTAGGAGTCATATGCTCAGTGTTTCTTACTACCTTTTTTTCATGTGCTATTCATTAGAAAATGATGAAAATTATTCTATCCTGAAGTCGCACTGTGACTGAAATAATTTAGTGCAGTAACTGCTGGGTCTGAAAGGAATGACTAGCAAATATTTATATTATCCCTTTTCATTCATATGAGAGCACAAATTTCACGTTTAATCCACACACGCATACAGAATTCCTTGGACTGTTGACAGCATACTCATTGTCTGACTGTACTCAAAAATTACTCTCCTGGATTGCATTAATCCACAAATGTTTCTAAACAGGATTGTAACACTTTGTGAATTATTATTGCTATGTATACAGTAAGATGTATGTCAGCTATATGCACTATATTGTAGTTGCTGGGTGTATTAAGTTTGAGGAAACACAGGTAATGTTCTAATATCTCTACCAAGAGGACAGAAAGAGCACCTTGATTTTCTCATTTGAATTTTGGAAAGCAGGTCAGGTGTATTGTCTTGGGCTAATGCTAATAGAAGCTGAAGTTGGCATTCTATGTATACGTCCAGACTGTCATTTCGACCCTCAGGAGGAGTCCATGTGGAGTTCTTCTTCTTCTTGTGTTGCTGGTGGGATGGTGTCTGTGCTCTGTTCTACGTTGTCTTGAAAGTATTCTTTGAGTCTGAGACGGCAAAAGTAGGCTTCCAGATCACTGCAAAATTGTATCTTGTTTGTGGGGGTGGTGGGGCAGAATGAGAGTCCTCGAGACAGGACAGACTCTTCTGCCGGGCTGTGTGTGTAGCTGGATAGATTGATGATATTGCTGGGTGAGTTAGGGGTACCACTGTTGTGGCACCATGTGGCAGGTAGGATTTTAGATAGCTTGCAGTCCTTTTTCTTTTGTAGAGAGGTGAAGTGTGTAAAATAGATTACACAAATAGTATCTCTGATGATGACACAGCACAAGTGGTTGTGAAGCTCTGTGACTTTATCCTCACACACAATTATTTCAAATTTGGTGACAATATACCCAGAAGCCTGCTGCTGCAAGACAAACCCAAGAAAGAAAACAACAGAACACCACTGGTGGTCACCTACAGTCCTCAGTTAAAACCTCTCCAACGCATCATCAGTGATCTACAACCCATCCTGGACAACAATCCCTCTCTTTCACAGGCCTTGGGAGGCAGGCCAGTCCTGGCCCACAGACAACCCGCCAACTTCAAGCATATTCTCATCAGCAACAGCAAACCGCGCCATAACTCCTCTAACTCAGGAACCAATCCATGCAACAAACCTCGATGCCAACTCTGCCCACATATCTACACCAGCAATACCATCACAGGACCTAACCAGATCAGCCATACCATCACTGGTTCATTCACCTGCACATCTACGAATGTAATATATGCCATTATGTGCCAGCAATGCACCTCTGCTATGTACATCAGTCAAACTGGACGGTCCCTACGAAAAAGGATAAATGGACACAAATCAGGTATCAGGAATGGCAATATACAAAAACCTGTAGGGGAACACTTCAATCTCCCTGCACACACCATGAAAGACTTACAGGTCAGCATTTTGCAGCAAAAAAACTTTAAAATCAGACTGCAAAGAGAAACTGCAGAGTTGCAATTCATTTGCAAATTTGACACAATCAGTTTGGGACTGAACAGAGATATTGAATGGCTAGCTAACTACAAGAGCAGTTTCTCTTCTCTCGCTGTTCATATCTCCAATTCAGCTGCTAGAGGAACACCTCACCTTCCCTGATTAGAGATAACAGCTGGACCCACCCTGTTATCTTTAACCTGACTCTTGCCTACCTATTTATACCTGCCCCTGGATTCTTCCACTGCATGCATCCGACGAAGTGGGTATTAGCCCACGAAAGCTTATGCTCTAATACTTCAGTTAGTCTTTAAGGTGCCACAGGACTCTCTTTGTCACTTCTATTAGTAAATAGTGATAGCTGAGTGGTCTTTCTACTGAATTCCTACTTTAGCCAGAGAATTGAACAAATTTATTTCAGTATATTGTGCTATATTATGGCACACACAAAAAAATGAGGTTGGAAATCTAATTCCTACAAGATATTTTTGGTATTATAGTTCATGATACTCTAACTCATTCCATTTTCTCTTCTATTTTTGTGTAGCAGTATCCATAGCAACTGCCATCATTTCAATTTCTCATCTTTCCCTAACAGTGAATGCTACCTGTAATATGTGAATTGCTCAGTTTCCTCTCTTGTAAGGGAACACAAACTGATGAGCTAATATGAGACCTTATCTTTGATTTCCTTGGGATCTGTGAGTGCTTAGTACCCTAAAAATCAAGCTACCTGCTTAAGAACCTACTGATAGATTTGGGTGTCTACATTTAAAGTATTTAAGTTATAAAAATTCTGACCTGATATCTTCTGCCTCGCTTTGGGTAGGTTCTGGTATGATAAACGAGAGAAAGTCAAGAGTTCTTTCTTGTTGGGAATATTGTGTTTTCTTCTGCAGATATAGAAAGTTGACTTCAGTGACAGTTCTTTTTCTGAATGGATTTAATTCCACCCTCAAACTTTGTGGCTTTGCATTGATACCATGCTTTCAGATGTTAACCCGTTGTATGCTGTGTATGAACCAAGGACAATGGTGATGAATGTAGGGAACTGAAAACTGAGGAAGAATGCATTTTGTGGGAGTGAATAGGTGGGGGAGTACGCCTTCTGGATGGAAAGGAACTTGGAGTCTAGGAAAGGGGGAAGAGGAGAGAGAGAATGATCACTACTTTATCCCAGGAGTTGGGAGACAATATTAGCCAGAGGTGTTGCCTGCATTTTTGAGTGAATTTACATTTAAGATTTAATTTTCAGTCTGAAAAGATTACACACCATGAGATTAGCTTTTTAATCCAACTCATGATTCTTGAATGTTTTAGATTGGTAACCCTCTTCCAAAATTGCTAATCTGGATGTTCAGTCTACATTGCCAAAGCCATCTTCCACTGGTTCCAGTGCTTAATAATACTTCAGTCTTTTTTTAAAAAGATTTATTTAGAAAATGTCACCATTGTTTGTAGCACAGATGGGCCTTCTGTATCCTGATGGCCGCTACCTGTCATGTGAGGGTCTATGGAACATCAACCAATGGTCATTCATAGCTTTGTGCCGTGTTTGGCTTTTATTAATGGTCTTATTTAAAAGCCTTATGATTTATTTCCACACAATGATTTTAGGTCCCATGCTCATCCTCTGTAGAACTGCTCTGTTTGAATAGGAAAAAAAAGAAAAGTAGGTTTCCAGTTTTATTCTTGTCCCGAAGCTGAACTGCACATTTAGGTATATTCAGTATTGGGGTTATATTTAAAACTCTGAGAGGAGATGGCCTGGGGCTTCAGGTATCAAAGATATGAGAACATTTATTTTGTGGTAAGCTGGAGTATAAATCTATCCTGCACTGGTCTGTCGCACACTAACACTCTATGTGGACCTTGCTAATGCTCACTAACACCTAGTGTGGTGTAGATTTCCCAGCCTTCCGTGCTTGCCACAAACTGAATGTTTATGTAGACTAGTGTGGGCAACCTACGGCCTGCGGGCCAATTCTATCTGGGCTCCTGGTGGGGGAGGTGGCTGCTCCTCCCACCCCCACTGGAGCCTCAATGTGCTGCATGAGGGGCTGGGCTGTGCGCTCCAGTGGATCAGCGCAGCAGTGTGTCTGGCTTTGGGCCAGAAACGCTCTTCTGAGCAGTGTGGTAAGGGGGCCGGAGGCGGGGGGTTGGATAAGGGCCAGAGGGTCTTGGGGGATGGTCGGGGGACGGGTGGGTTGGATAGGGCTTGGGAATTCCAGGGGGCCTGTCAGGGGGTGTGGGTGTGGCTAAGGGTCAAGGCAGTCAGGGGACGGGGAACAGGAGGGTTGGATAGGGGGCGCGATCCTAGGGGGTGATTAGGGACAGGTGGGGCCTCTGGAGGGGGCGGTCAGGAGACAAGGAGTGGGGGAAGTTGGATGGGTCGGGGGTTCTGAGGAGGGCAGTCAGGGGCGGGAATTGGGAGGGCCCCAGCGGGGGCCCGGGCCAGGCTATTTGAGAAGGCACAGCCTTCCTCCATATAATTTTGAACCCCAATGTGGCTCTCGGGCCAAAAAGTTTGCCACCCCTGATGTACACAAACCCTATGTCATAACTGTAGCATTTTATCCAACAAGGGAAAATAAATTTATAGTTTAGAGACAATATCTATATTTAAGAGTTCAAAATGTGGGACACAGGCAATTCTTGTGGGGAAAAATCAAGGCTAACGCCATATGGTTGCCACTTTAATGGGGAAAAAGATTATTTTTGGGGGGGAGGTGGGTTGTCTGTTAGGTAAGCTATCTAGCAGAATGGTGGCAGAAGCAGAAGGAAGACCTGTAACAAAAAACCAAGCTCTTAATTTTTTAAACTTCACACTGAAAATATTCAAAACTCCAAATCTGACTTGAATCATAATAGAATATATTAACTTTAATGTGTGTCACAGAACTGGCATAAAATGTTTTGCTCCGGAATCATTTAAATGCTGTTTTTTAGCTATGAAATCTTCTCACTTATCTTCCTATATTAGGGACCTTAGAGGTTATTTAGCAGGTGGTGCCAGGGATTGGGGCTACAGGGTTCTGTCCCATGGAGCCCCTGAAATAGGCTCACAGATGCCTGGTCAAGAACTGCTACTCTAGAGGGTCTGTGTGTGAATACATATAAGAGGTTGAGTGCAGATGGCGTGTTGAATACAAATTAAGTATCACAGGTGCAGATCCAAAGTTTTGTGTATCTGCAGGGCTCTCCCCATTTTTCCAGTCTCCAGTGGCCTGGATTAGAGTTCAGAGTGGTAGCTGTGTTAGTCTGTATCAGCAAAAAGAAAGCAGAGTATTTGTGGCACCTTAGAGACTAACAAATGTTGTCATCATCATAAATACGTTGGAATATGAACGAGAGGCTGCTAGACAGCTCTCTAACACCACATTCTACAAGCCTTTACCCTCTGATCCCACTGAGGGTTACCAAATGAAACTACACCATCTGCTCAAGAAACTCCTTGAGAAAGCACAGGAACAAATCTGCACAGACACACCCCTAGAAGCCTGGCCAGGGGTATTCTGTCTGCTACCTAAGATCCATAATCCTGGATGCCCCATCATTTCGGGCATTGGGACCCTGACAGCAGGATTGTCTGGTTATGTAGACTCTCCTCAGGCCTTATGATACAAGCACTCCCAGCTACCTTTTGAAACATCACTGACTTCCTGAGGAAATTACAGTCCACTAGTGATCTTCCAGAAAACACTGTCCTAGCCACTATGGATGTAGAAGCCCTGTACGCCAACATTCCACACAAAGATGGACTACAGGCCGTCAGGAACAGTATCCCAGATAATGTCATGGCAGACCTGGTGGCTGAACTTTGTTCTCACCCACAACTATTTCACATTTGGGGACAATGTATATCTTCAAGTCAGTGGCACTGCTATGGGTATCCACATAGTCCCACAGTATGCCAACATTTTTATGGCTTAGAAAAATACTTCCTCAGCTCTCATCCCCTAACGCCCCTACTCTTTTTTTTGCACTACATTGATGACATCTTCATCATCTGGATCCATGGAAAAAATCCCATGAGGAATTACACTAGGATTTCAACAATTTCCATCCCACCATCAACCTCAGCCCGGACCAGTCCCCACAAAAGATCAGCTTCCTGGATGCTACAGTGCAAATAAGCGATGGTCACATAAACACCACCCTGTACCAGAAACCTACTGACCACTATGCTTACCTACATGCCTCCAGCTTTCATCCAGACCACATCACATGATCCGTTGTCTACAGCCAAGCTCTAAGATACAACCACATTTGCGCCAATCCCTCAGACAGAGACAAACACTTACAGGATCTCTATAACAAACGTTCTTAAAACTACAAAACCTACCTGCTGAATTGAAGAAACAGGTTGATGGAGCCAGAAGGGTACCCAGAAGTCACCTACTACAGGACAGGCTCAACAGAGAAAGTAACAGAACACCACTAGCTGTCGCCTTCAGCCCCCAACTAAAACCCCTCCAGCGCATCATTAAGGATCTACAACCTAGCCTGAAGGATGATGCCTCAGTCTCTTAGACCTTGTGAGACAGGCCAGTCTCACTTACAGACAGCCCCCCAGCCTGAAGCAAATACTCACCAGCAACCACACAACAAAAACACTAATCCAGGAACCTATCTTTGCAACAAACCCCATTGCCAACTCTGTCCACATATCTATTCAAGGAACAACATCACATCAGCCACAGCATAAGGAGCTCATTCTCCTGCACATCTACCAATGTGATATATGCATCGTGTGCCAGCAATGCCCCTCTGCCATGTACATTGGCCAAACTGGACTATCTCCGTGCAAAAGAATAGATTGGCAGAAATCAGATGTCAAAAATTAGAACATTGAAAAACCTGTCAGAGAACCCTTCAGCCTCCCTGGACACTCAATTACAGACGTAAAAGTGGCAATTCTTCAACAAAAAACTTCAGAAACAGAGAGAAACTGCAGAACTGGAATTAATTTGCAAACTGGACACCATCATATTAGGCCTGAATAAAGATTTAGATTGGATGGATCATTACACAAACTAATAACTATTTCCCCATGCTCCTTTTCCTCCTAGTGTTGCTGTCAACTGTTTTTGAAATGGGCTATCCTGATTATCACACTAAAAGTGATTTTTCCCTCTTGCTGCTGATAGCCCACTTTTACTGATTTCTTGTTAGAGTTGGTAAGGCAACCCCCATATTTTCATGTGTGCGCGCGCTCTCTCTCTCTCTCTCTCTCTCTGTGTGTGTGTGAGATCTTCCTACTGTATTTTCCACTCCATGCCTCTGATGAAGTGGGTTTTAGCCCATGAAATGCTTGTGCCCAAATTAATTCATTAGTCTCTAAGGTGTCACAAGTACTCCTTGTTCTTTTTGCTGGATTAGAAAGTGCGCACAGGTTGTAATACAAACACTTTGATCTGTCTGGATTGTCTTACTGAAAAGAGAATAGGCTCTTACCAAAAGTGTACATGGCTGGGTATGAGGCACTAGAATGAATGTCCTTGGATGTGGTGATAGGCATGCGTGCCAGTACATCACTGGTGTATAAATAAGCAAATAAACAAAGAATAATCTTTTTTCCACTCGTGATGAAATAACATTCCTATGGCAACTGCAGAAGTTGCTTAGGTAGAAAAGTAATATTACAAAAGTCTTCAGTCTATTTTTAGCTTTTAAAATGTAATCTACTGCTTGAAAAATAAGGAATTACCCACTTGATATCCATCTGCAGACCACCAGCAAGTGTTCCCATAGACACTGCTGATCCTCAAACTGCAGTATAGGAACAGTTCACTATTACTCTTCATTTGCCAAGTAAGCAATTTTGTATGTGACTGCAATCATCAAGAGATCAGTAACTACAAAACATGCATAACTGGAGGACTCTATAGCCCTCCTCTCTTTGGATAAAGAGTGGCTTCCCAGGAACGGGAGCACTCTGCAATGTCAGATTATATGGGGTGCAAGCTTCATAGATTTTTATAGAGGCCCATTTCTGCTTGTCGGCATGCTTGGGGAGGAAATGAAACTGGAGGGTCCATTTGCATCGATTTCCTTTCTTTCCGTCTTTCTTTCCCCAAGTCAGAGGATTTTGCATGTAAAAGCCCAGGTAGGCTAATTTGGCTATGGGACTTAAAGTAAACTCAATGTATTTGACCCTATGCCAAACTGGTCCCAACTGAAGGTCATTCCAGGTGTTGCTTATAAACCTTTAAACACCTCTGTTCCCTTGCAGGTCGTTTATCTTTGTGATACTTTTTCTTTGGCTGAAAATAAACTTATTAGAGACTAATTACAAGGCAACTCTGTGAATCAGATGACAGCAATAGAACAACATATGGATAATCCTGCTTTCCATCTGGACTCTCAAAAGATGGCCCTGTCCCCAGCAGTGTACCAGGAAAGATTATCTTTGTTCTCAGGGCTGTGACTGAGCAATATGAGAAAGTGATTTTCCCTTGTCGTGGTGGTGAAGGAGGTGACTGCTGGTAGCCTCACCTGATAAGCTCTTAGCTAATCTATGAAGTTTTTAGATCAGGTAGGGTTACAGGAAATATTGTTCAAAAGAAACTTCCAACCTACATGCCTGTAATCTTAATTGTCCTTCATCCAAACCAAGGTGGGTGACTAATTCAAGAGATACGACAATCTCACGATTATTCCTTTAACTGCGGCCTTACTGTGATTAAGGAGGGCACTAGCAAATCTTATGAGACTGAATATTCTCAGTCGGTTACAATACTTATGTAAAATTACAAGAGAGAATGTCACAGCTTTTCTTAGAAAGGACTAAGTGGATCCCCTAGCTTGTCAGCATAAGTTGTTTTTCTGTTTCATCTTCCCAGTCTTGGTTACAAACTTATTCCTTAGGTTTTTTTCCCAGCTTCGGTCATTTAATGCGTCTTATTAAAGTGACTCCCCTGATGCTATGGGAATCAATACTATGCTTATTAAGCAAAAGAACTCTTGTTAAATACCTGTGACTCCCATTTTCTTGGAGTTTATTCCTGCTGGCATTTAACACTGTCATTAGAATGAGAGAACGTCATGGAGTGATTTTTTTTTTTTCCTCCATAAGGGCTCCTCTTCATGCACTGTCAGTTTATCTACACTCCGTTAACTCCTCTGGAGTTTAGTGAGGGCAGTCACAATGCAAAACAAAACCTGAGCAGTGCAGAATGTTTTGTATTAGCAGCATAAGGCACATGAGTTCTGACTGCTGTATTTGCTCAAGTGTCAGCAGCATTCAGGCTTCAGTCTACACTATCTGATGGGACAGTTGGGTCCATTTTAAAGCACCATTTCACTTGAGCTGGAGATTTTTGTGTAGCCAGAGTTGGGTTGCAGCAATGCTTGAATTAATGCACAGGCTAATGTTGCCATTCAGGAGAGCACTGACTGAGCCAGAATCAGGAGACAAGATGTCTCGATTTTATAGGGACAGTCCCGATTTTGGGTCTTTTTCTTATATAGGCTGCTATTATCCCTCCACCCCTCATCCCGATTTTTCACATTTGCTGTCTGGTCACCCTAAAAGACTGGCCATCCAATTATGATGACTGAAAATCCAATTCATTTTAAGTTGTCAGTAATTTGTAAGAAGATCCTAACTTTGAGGCCCTTTCATGGGAACTAAAAGTTGTGTTTCAGAGGGAGCCGGGGTAAACTGGGGTCACACTGCTGTCACACTCCAGCAGAGGGTGTCTGAACTCAAGGTGGATGAGGGGTTGTATAAGACACCTCCATTGTGATGCTGGTGCAAGGAGCAGTTCTAACTGTGAGTAAGTAAGGTTGAGACCAGTGAATGCCCTCTGTAAGCTAATTTTTATTTCTCTAAAGAAACTGATTTTTTTATTTGTCTGCATGTTCTTTATAAACTACCAGCTTTTCAAGAACACTACAGTTTCACTACTGTGAAATGCAGAGTCCTGCCTGTGACACTTAGTTTAAAAAAAAAACTATATATTTTTCACTGGGAATAGGAATTAAATAAAAGAAGATGTGTTGAAACTTTGATTATCTTGTTTATGGATAACTGAGTAACAACTTCAAAGAAAAAGAGCAATGAACTTTGATCTGTGATACAGGAAATCTGTTTTAGATGACATAGCATAAGTTTGTGTGTGAAAGAGAAACTATATCAATTTACCTGTGTTAGGCATGTCACTTTTTAATGAAAAATGAGGAAGAGCAGCATGTGAAGGAACTGGAATTTAAATGTCTGATACCTAAATTAACCATGGCAAACAGTGTTTAAAAAAAAAATTGGATTTGGTGACCTGTACTTTCCATTAAAGTCTCTTGATGTATGTTTGTACATCGTCTTCTAAGGTTATCTTAAATTGAAGCTATTGTTTGTCGATCTTCACTGTGCAAGGCCTTCTGATTTAATTACTGCTCTATAAAAGTTCAGAATAATGCTGTCCATTCAGCTGACTCACCTCTTGCAAGCAATTTTATTCAAACTATTTAAGTAAGGGTAACTTTAAAAGCCAGTTTCCGCATGGTTTAATTTACCTTCCCAAATCATGAAGGGGCAGGAGCCTTCTGGTGTATTGTTATACCAGTTACATTTTCTTGCTCTGCTTTTGTGATGGTTTGTGGCCAAACTCAACATTGGGACAGTAAATATAATTGTTTGGAGAATCTTTACATATCAAAGCAATGCAAAGGGAAAAATAGTTCATATTCAAAAGAAAAATGTATATGTATTTGCTCGTCCAAGCTCAGTATCTTTTTACTTCCGTATTTTTATAACCTATGATAAATTGTTTGGCCTCAATGTATCAAATGAACAGTTTTCAAATGACCCAAATGGTTAAAAATATGGTTCATGCTGAGGGGCTGGAACTATCTAGAAAATAGCGACTCATAGGTACACTCACTCTCTTGCAGGTTTGAGTGTTCTTTGTGGAGACTTGTAAGGGACAATGACTTCAACTACTCTCTGTTCCTTTTTACTATTTATGTGAGGTCTTGGCGAAAGTGGGGAAGGATGTTGTGTAAGTGTGAATGTGTAGAGGCAGTACACTCAGACAGCTCCAATAATAGGTAAATGGTCTTTCTTTCATGTGACAATAGTCAATGTATCTAGTGCCAGTTTGAAAAAATTGTGAGAGAGTTTGCGTTAGTCTTTGCTACAGGACAAATTGTTCTTAATTTGTGGGTGAGAGAGGGCAGATGGAGGCCATGCTAGAAAATCCTTGTATCTGATATACAGTACTGAGAAATTCTGTGTTCTGCATTACATGGTGAGAATTATATTTGCAAACTTTCAAGACAGTGGGTCAATTGTGAAATTCAGGATTTCCTTTTTTGTGCTTTGATATCTTAAAAATATTCACTTGGAAAGGGTCAAGTAGTACTTAATACAAGTCCTGTAGTTGAATTACTTAGCAAGAACTTACTTGCCTAGCTCAGCCTAAATGGACAGTGTAAACACAAACACTAAATGCTTTCGTATTTTTATAGTTTAAAAAGACTTAAAAGTTTATCCACTTTAATTTGATTTGATGAGTTAGGATTGTATCTCCAGCTATTTCTTAAAGAAGAAGAAATTCTGTATTTGTAACTTTGTTAGAGATTGCATTTTAAATTACAAACCTACAGTATTTTGAGGCATATGCTTCTTGCAAAGCTCATGCTTGTTACTAATGGGAAGTAGTTTTCATTTGTGTCCAAATGTATAGTAGACTAAAGAGAACTGAAAAGTATGCCTTTCCCAGTGTAAGTCTGGAAAATGTAGTACATTGTTTTGTGTCTAAGAAATAAAACTGTATTCCTGCTAAGTGTCCTGTGTATGATGCTACTGTGTATATTAAACATAGTAATATATTTACAAAAAAGATGATCAACTCTTCAGTAGGATTGCCAGTTTTGGTTGGATGTATTCCTGGAGGTTTCATCACATGACATAATCTTTAAAGATTAATTCCTGAAGACTCTGGGCCAATCCTGGAGGGTTGACAATCATACTCTTCAGTAACAAAGAGTCTTGTGGCACCTTAAAGACTAACTAAAGTATTAGAGCATAAGCTTTTGTGGGCTAATACCCACTTCGTCGGATGTATTAGCCCACGAAAGCTTATGCTCTAATACTTTAGTTAGTCTTTAAGGTGCCATAGGACTCTTTGTTACTTCTGCAATTCCAGACTAACCTGGCTACCTCTCTGATTTTTGTACTCTTCAGTGTTTTCTCAGATGTGGCCACTGTGGCTGCAGGGGCTTTTCTTGAGGCCACAGCTTTCTGGGTGGTGAATGGGGTGGGCACCAGTGTCACTTTCTCCAGGGCCGCCAGCAAGGGTTTGGGCCTTGCTCCTGCTGGAGAGACAGATGCTGGAGGAACAGGCAGCCAGTGAGCTCCCCACCTTCCCAGGGATGCTGGGCTCAGACTTCAGCCACGGGGTGATGAGGAGCAGGCTTCAGCTCTGCAGGTTCAGGCTCCGTCTCTGGGCACTGGGCGCAGAGCTTTGGGCTCTGTCACTTGGCCACCCAGCAGCAGGCTCCAGTCCCTAGGGCTGCACGGCAGTGGGCTCCAGCCCTGGGCTCACCTCCTCCTCCCACCTCCATGGTCCCTGTTGCCTTTCCTAGCCTGATGTCCATTTCCCGTATCATCCTTGGCCCTGCTGCCTCCCTAACAGGGTTTAATTGTCCCCCAAGTCTGTTGTGACTTTGGGGACAAATTAATAAGTGTTTGCTAATGTCATTTTCACAGCAGACTTAGTAGCTCGCTGGGAGGCCATGGAAAGTGATAGTAACATACAAGTATCACTTTTCACAGCAGCAGACTTACTAGCCAGCAAGTTTAAAAAAATAAAATGAAATACAAAGCAACCCAAAAGCAAAAGAAACAACTAGAATGAAAGACAAGAACGTGCAAAGCATCTTATTTGTGTTTCTATTCTGTTTAGGTCCAGTAAAGAATAGACACAAGTGTACATGATTTTTTTTGTTGAGTCTGGAAAAAAAAACACCCCTACATAAATAAATTACAATGATTTGGAAATGTATATGTGCATATTTATTTGTGTTTTCCTAAAGTTAATTAAACACTAGGAAAAAAAATTGTCAGAGCAGCCACCAGCAAGAATTGGTGGCCGTACTCTGAGGCCACCAAAAAAATTGAGAACCCATCTTTAGAGGAGCTATGTAGTGATAACATTACCTGGACAACTGGCTCTTTCTTTCCCTCTTCCATGCCTTGTAGAATGCTGTAAATATCTTGTTCATCTGTGGTATCCTGATATTTAGTCTTGCTAAATTCTTACTTAAAGCAGAATACAGACTGACTTTGGGTCTCTCTTGGAACATAGACTTTTTTTCCCCTGTGAGATCTTTTTGTACTGTT
Organism: Dermatemys mawii; assembly: GCA_007922305.1. Lineage (NCBI taxonomy): Eukaryota > Metazoa > Chordata > Testudines > Dermatemydidae > Dermatemys > Dermatemys mawii. The sequence continues at coordinate 21,510,928 of ML677349.1, forward strand.
TGGATTCTGAGGTTCTGTGATCCTCTGTCTTGTTATGCATTATTCAGTATGTCTATACTTAAGGGAATTTTTTGGTGCCTTGTAATTGGCTTTATTTAAATTATTTTTCCCCAAACACAAAAAGCCACTGATATTTCCATGTTTGACTTGTGATTTGGGTAGTCTTTTACTGAATCTTGTGTTAGAGCTGCATGAGTTGTGAAATAGTTACTTGTGCCATTAGTTTCCTACCACACCCTGTCCCCAAAAAGGAGCAGTGGAACTGTCCTCCAAGTGGCCTAGAGAGCATGTCTCTGAAGCAGCCAATCAGAGGGAAGCTGCAGAGAAGCCAGTCCAACCCCAGAAGGCCCATACAAAAGGAACTGCAGTACACAACAGGAGGAAGTTTCTGTTTGAAGCCATAGGAGCAAGGATGGTGTTCCTGGCTGGCTGAGGACTGCAGAACCTCAAACAGGTCAGTTGCTGTCAGGGACCGGGGGAGCAAGGAGGAGCTCCTAACTGGAACTTGGTAGCTGAAGCCTAAAGATAAGAGTGAAGGGGTCATTGGGGAAGTGGCCCAGGAAATCGTAGCAGCATCATGAGTAGGTCAAAGGTTGCAGTGGGTGGCTGCTATTGGTAGGGTCCTGGGCTGGGATCCAGGAGTAGTGGGCAGGCCCAGGTCCCCATTGGCCACAGGTGGAGGGACTAAACCCTTGAGGAGGGAGTTGAACTGATCCCAGAGAAGGGACCGAAGACCTTGAGGAGAGTCAGTGATATTGGACTTCAGTGTACTTCGGTGCACCTCTGGAAGGTGACCTGAACTGTTTAGTGACTCAGCAGGAGAACTGGTGTCAGAAGGGCCCAGAGAGGGCAAAGATGTCTTCAGGGAGGGCATGGACCCGTACCAGGGCCAGGACTGTTTAAAAACTGAGCCCGGGGAGAGTTACAAGAAGAGCCATTCCGCCCAAGGGATACTGAGAGAGGCCTTTGTTGGACTCTTTATCCTGGAAGGGGTTTGTTTTGTTCGTTCCATATACTGTATAGACAGTGTGTGACTTGGCTGGAGGGCTGAGTTACAGAGGACCTAGCACAGTTGCAGAGACTGAGTGGAGGCACATGCACTCGGCCAGGGGGGTACTCACGCGAGGTGTGTGCCACTCTGTTATAGTGTGAATCACAGGTAATGATGCAAATTCCTTCCAGCACTCTAGTGTCTGGCTCAGGGAACATACTGAATTCTGTGAAGAGAGGGGCTGTTTTAACATGTGACTGCTGCTGTCTGGAGAGGGCATCTGGGATTTATTTGATCTTCTCTAAGAAGCTTGTTAATAATTATTCATGTGGAATGGAGCTGGCTTCTAAGTTTGTGGACTGAGACTGAGTCTCTGAACTGAAACAGTCATTCACAGACCATTAAAGTTCTCCAGTGCAGGATTTAGCTGCTACCGTGGCAGAAGAGAGAAGAGATTTTAGTCTCAGCTACTGCCATAGCCTAGGATTTTAGAAAACATTGTCTAAAATATTGCCACTTGTTTCCTTCCCTCCTCTGTCACCTGACATCAGTATTTGAGAACTAAATATACTTAAGGGTCTGAAGGTGCCAGTGTGTCTGTCTGGCAATGGCTCATGAGTGATCCAAGAGACCTAGTCTTATTTACATTAAATTCGTTTTACATTGCTCTGGCAGTGTAAAGCGGCTTTAGTGCAAATGAATCAGGTCAGTAGCATCTTACTCGGTCTTCCATTGTTTGGCTTTTCAGTTGTATATGGATTTTATTGAAGATGCTCTGGAATTTATCTGGGACTATAAATTTACAGAGGCAGACCGTGGTGATAGTCCCTTCTTCCAACTTGTGTGCCTGTAGATTGATCTGGTTTGAAGGAGGTGGTGACCTTTCTGGGAAAAGGGATGAGTTTCTAATATTTCCTATTTCCATTTCTAGGCCAAATAGTTAGTCAAGTGTGAGACCAACTCTGTGAATTGGTCCCAAGAATACCTGTGAAGCCCAGAGTGGAGTGCTTGTGTGTAGAAGAGGCGGTTTTTGGCCACCATCCGAGATACTGTAGGTGTCAGTGCCGTGTCATGATGAGCTTTGGGGACTCCACTATTGTCAGATAAACTCCAGCTCTCCAGGGAATACTTCAGTCTCTGTGCTCTATAGATTGTGATTATCTCCACTGATTTACAGATCTGGTGGATACATGCGAAGGATTCTGTTTTTCCAAGGGATCTTTCTCTGCATTTGATGTTGAATGGGAGTAACATGGCTGGTTGACCCTTTGTTTTGTGTATTCGGATAGAGACAATGTATAGAGTGACTTGGGAGGAGGAGGCGGTGAGCCAGCATTGCGCCTCTGCTGCCAACTAACCAGGAATTAGTAAAAAGGACAAGATGGGAGCCTAGTCTGATAAAAGGATGTGGATGTCAGATCTGTTGACTACTGATCTTTCATCCAGGGCTGTGGAGCGGAGCCGGAGCCCTGCTTTCATCACATAATATGAGTTTCAGGTCTGAGCTATTGGCTGTGTTGTGCTCACCTGAAGGGGTGGTTACAAACTGAATGTCGTATATTGGTAGTAAGTATCTATCGGGATATTTTCTTTGAGTGTATGTTTCCAGAATTTGTGTGTTCTTTTTTTTTCTTCTCAATTATGGGATTGTGTGACTTGGGGCAAGGGAGGAAAATGGCGATACTGGTGATCATGGGATCTGACCTTACAAAAGATCACCCATTTAGAGGTGCTGGCCGCTATAAGCAGCTGGAACAACTTGTTCACGATCTTAGCTTGAGCGAGTCATTCTTTGCCTTGCCTTTTGAGCTTGTCCAAAATTGAAGTATTAGCATCTCTGAATGGCCATAAAAGGTTTAGCAATGTTTTAATGTCTATATTTTAAGGAGGAGGTAGAAAATGCCAAATGTTGTAGATATTTCTCCATGAAGACTCTTTCTTGTCTGAACTTTAGAATGAAATGTATTATAGCTCTACCTTGAAAATCACATTATAAAGCACTCCAGGAATGATCAGACAGATGGACTGCTTGACTTCTGACATAATCTCCTTATATATTGTGACAAAACTCTGTCCTTATCTTCGTGGATCCTGCATTTCCTGGTGGATTTTTACTAGCCTCAGAGGCTCACTGTGACCCTCCATGTAGCCCTTCTCTCTCTAGAGACAAGGTCTCAGCCTATTGAGCCATTTTCATCACAAGCCAGTGAGGAGAAGCTATCCTTCCTGGTACAGTCTCTATTGTCTCCCAATCTCAGAAACTAATTAGGGGAGGCAGAAAAGGGGGAGCCCAGGGCCGCCCTCTAATCAGGGCTCCAGCCCAAGGACCCTAATAGTGTCAGCTAAGATGGCTGACCTTTTATCCACAAAACACAATACAATTCCCTGGGCTACTTCCCCACAGCAGTCACTGCTTCTTCAAACTCCACTTCACCTTTACCTCAGGGCCTCCTTCCTTCAGTATGATATGTTGTCCACCGCTCAGTCTCACCAACAGCACAACTTCCTCCCACAGCTCCTGACATCCACACCCACCTGACTAACTGGGAGGTTTTTAACTGGTTTCAGCCAGTCTCTGATTGGCTTCAGGTGTCCCAATCAGGCTAGCTGTTTCTACTCCTTTCTAGAAGGTTCCATTGGTACCAGGTATTTGTTTAACCTGAGACCAACATATCTATTCTCCAGCACTTTCCTATAGCCATCTGGCCTTGCCCCATCACAATATAAAGTGATCTCCTTTCATAAAGCCAACTTTCTTGATCTGTGGCAACTTAAAGTTTTATTTGTGGTTCTGCTATCACTTATCGTTGTAGTTGCTTTTCATTGGGAGTTCAGGGTGATCAGCAGTTTGCAAAATTGGACTGTTAGAGCTTGTTTGTTTGTACACCGTGGGCCAAATTCAGAGGCAAGTCTGAGATGACGTAATTTACTATATTTCACTCCAGATATCTTAATTTGTTACAGTTGTAGTACGCTCCATCTCCTTATTTTAATTTATAGATGCCAGTCACTATTTCCTGCTACACCCTTCTGGACTTAATATGGCTACTGCTTCTTAGACTTTCTTAGATTTGGAGGACCAAATGCAAAAGTGATGTGTAAGAGAGGAAGTAGGTGGGATATTCATGTTGTTTGTGAATGTGCACAGTGAGGAGGCAAGAAGGTTATAAACTTCACCAGTTTAGATGCCCTGAAACAAACCTGTGAATATCTCACTTCATCTGTGAACATGTAATATATGTATAATTTATACACACAATCACTATGATTAACCTTGATATGCACCTTGCTTTTTGAACTTCCATCTATGAAATTTTTTCAAAGACTTTTGGTCAGCTTGTCTTGGGAATCTGAGAGTTGCTGTTAGAGTCAGTAGTTTGGGGTTGTTTTTTTTTTTTTTAGTGCTCTCAGGATACTACAAATTCTAGCCTTTCTTTTGGAGAAATACCTCATTTTTTTCAAGTTATAGCACTGTAATTCTGATTGTGATTTCAGTTAGTGTAGTTTCATAAATCTGCCAGATGGGAATTTGGGAAACAAGGGATGTCCCTTATCAAACACCATGGTCACCAGCATGAGGATAAAATACTAAATAGATGAAAAAGTAAAGCTGAAAAGTGTCAGTCTTCTGATTATATTCATGTGCTACAATTTTGCCAATACAGTTTTACAGACAATTCAAAGATCTTCAATCTAGCCAAAAGAAAGCAAATGGTTTCAAATAGAACAGATGTTCATGCTCTGTTTGCCAAATGAATTGAGAAATAATTTGGATCCTAATATTTAATATGAAGATGAGTATGGCATGATTGTTTTTTCAGAATGTTTTTAACAATTCTGCATCATAATGCAGCTTAATAAAATACCTTTCAAAACATGTGCTTTTCTTTAGGGAAGCAAAGAAACAGACTGGAACCAATGGATACCATATTTGTTAAACAGGTTAAAGAAGGTGGACCTGCTTTTGAAGCTGGATTATGCACAGGTGCTGTTCTTTTATAGTGCTAATTTAATATAAAAAAGCTATAACTTTTCTGCAGTCTTGTTGTCTTGATTATTGTACTTTCTGGACTCTTACTCGCACCTCTCCCTCTGTGGACTGCCCAAAACACTGCTACCTAACCATTATTTTGCTTGTTTTGTCTGATTTAGTCCATATATTCTTTGAAGCAGAGAATGCATCTCTTTGTAAAGCACCATTTAAAGTGCATTACATAAGGCTAGCCTACACTAAGAGCATTTACACCTAGATATACCAGTATACTGTACTGGCAAAACACTCCTGGTCTGAGTGCAGCCAAACTTGTGTTTTATACTGATTATAGTAAATATCCCCTAGTCCCCACAAGCAAAACAAGCTATATAACAATGTTATAACTCTGTCTGAACTACAGAATTCTGCCTGAATGTCTAAGTTGATCAGTCTCTCACCTCTTCACACTCGTGACCATCATAGCTATGCTGGCACAAGTCTGGTGTAGACTTAGCCTAAGTTTTGTAATAATTTGTGTTTCTAAAAGTTTTTCTTTTCTGAAGAATTTAACTACAGAAGGAACAATGGTACAAATTATACAACTACAGATCACGTAGCTGGATACCATTGAAAATGAGAATTTCTATCCTTAAAAGCATGGCAAACACTATACTGCACAAAAGCAATATATGTGAGTAGAACACTCCTGATATGACTGTTGAGATTTTTTTAAAATTGTGTATATGTATTGATTGCCTGGAATAGGGTCATTTTGTAAGTTTTTCAAAATAAGTAATGAAAACTAGGGCATTATTTAGAAATTTAAAAATCACAGCTCTAACTTTCCAGGCTCTGCAGCACATCCATTTTTTTCTCCTTGCTCTGGTATAGTTTTACAGTAGCAAGCATTCTCTGAACAACAATGGCATCATTTAGTGCTGGTATATAGAGAGAGATGTTTTTGCTTCGTAAAGTGCAACATATGTTGAAGTTGTACAAAGGGAACATGTTACTTTTCTGACTGAAGATGAAATTCAATATTTGCCAGATTGAAAAGGATAAAATCAATACAGAGAATATTTTATGTTCAGACTTGTAAAAAGGTAGAGAATACATTGTAAATACCTTTTAAAAAATTACCCAAGTGTCCTTTTAAGAAGACTGCTGATGGTCATAATATCTAATTAGGTCATGTTGCTATTTCTGTTAAAAACTTTAGATTGAAATGTATTATAATGGCTATATCTTGGAAATCACATTATAAAGCACTCAGAGAATGGTCAGCTAGTTAGATTGCTCAGCTTCTGTCACAATCATTTTATATATATAGTAAGTATCTCATGTTATAGAACCATCTTTTCTTGGGTTGTTCCATTTCAGTTTATGGTTATGCTAAAGGGGTTAAAACATTTTGAAATCTAGTATGAACTTAAGTAGTTAAATTTTGTGTTATTTTTGTCAGTTTGTATTTCATTGCTGGAAGGCACTTATTTTGTAGTATTGAATGTCTCATTCACAGCTCTAATTGGACAGAAATACCCAGTTTGTCAGTGGATCAGTTGCCTGGAAAAGCTAAGTAGGGCTTGCTGTAATATAGAGACTTGTGATGATCTTGTAAACTTGAACGAAAGGATATCCTAACTGCAGAATGGCTTAGTTTAAACATTTTTCATAGTTTGATGTAGTTTTGTATTCATAAATCTAGTTTGGTTGTTACTGAGCAGGTCCATAGCTCTCATGTTTGACACTGAAAGTGTTTTACCTCAGAGATCACATTCTGAGAATCCCAAACATGGTAAAAAGCAATTATATCTATACCGGTAATGGGCCCAATTCTCCCATGCTTTGCTCCTTATACAAAGTGGGTATAAAACACTATCAGAACAGCATTTTGCACTCACTTGACACAAGTGTAAATGACTCCATAACATACAAGGCAGGAGAGAATTGGTACCAGTATGTTTAGATTGATTCACAAAGTTGCCAAAAAGTATAGAAGTGGGTTTAATAATTGGATAACTGTAAGAACAACTTTCACTTACTACTTCTCACAATAAACACACACACTCCTTCTGTCTACCCATGACAGAACAAAGCTCCTTCTTCCTTATAATTTTCCTTCAATCACTCCATTCCTGAGACTGATTTGGTCTTGAGTGCCAGTTAAACTTCCAGGCAATTCCTTTTCTGAGTCATTGGACATTTGCTCCAAGCTGATCCACATCACTTCCGCTGGTTCCGAGTCTGAGAGATGAATTGAAAATCATGAGAGAGCAGGCTAGAAACAGAAACTCCACAGGAAGACAGGCAGTCTAAGGTGTTCATCATTATTCGATATTCCTATGTGAAAACAAGAAGTACCAAATAAGTGGACAAGGTTTGAAGCTAAATTAAAAAAAAAAAATCAGTTCCTATTTTCAGTGTCAAGAGCGAAGGATCTGATGGTTTTTGAAAGAAGCCCTGCAATATGGCTGATCTTCTTAGAACAGGACTAAAACGCCTAAATATGTAGCTCTTGGCCTAAATAATTATGACATTTGTTATCTGTAAACTTTTTTTTGTAGCTTGAGAATGATTCAAGCATTCCAGACTAAACTGTGGTTTCAGAAAAATCCAACACTTCAGTGGAATTATGTAGGGAATTCACAGTGGTCTACCTACTTATCTGGAGTTTGGCCTTCTACCAACCAAGATTACTCATCAGTCATGTGGATTACGAGCCGCCAGGATGTTTGGCATCAAATTCTCTTATGTAGTGTTGCTTATTGTTCTTGCTCACCTTTAGGAAACTACTTTAGCCAGCAATACCAGTTCAGCAAAACAGTCAGCCGAAACAAGGACCCAAATGCACTGTTCAGAGTTTACATTTGTAAACCTCCAGTGTATGATCCTTTGTTCACCATGTGTTGAAAATCATATGTACAGTCTAAAGCAGTAAAAAGAGGAACCATTAGGTCCATTTCTGGATATGGAGCTCAGCTGGGTTAGACCTTCTTGATGAGGACAAAGTTCTGCATGATGCCGCCAAGCAGGAGAGGTGATCACTCAAGAGTCTTCAGAAGTCATGTACTTCAAAGAGTCTCTAGTATGTATTTGTAATTGGTTAACCTTCTCTACAGGGTAGTCATAAAAAGAAGATTCTATCTAAGAAAAATAAGAGTTCTTCCTCTCTGCATTGTTAGAAGAGTTCAAGCCGCCTTTTCTCCTGTTTCAAAGCCTCTTAAATGTTGTTGTCCTTCTTTAAACATTTTTCTATTTGTTTTCTTCTTTTGAGAGAAGACCATGATGTGCACATGATTACTTTATAATTCCTGTATTGTGAAGGGGGTATAGCCTCTTAGCTCTGCTGTGATAGTGATGAGGTTAGTTTGTTTCAAAACTGAAAAGGAGCCCACACTACACAGATCTGTCATGTTTCCTTTAGGTTAAGGTGCCATCTATCCATGGCTGAAGAGTGAGATAAGATTATAATCAGTGGGATGCAACACTACCTGGAGAAGTTTAAAGAAACTGCAGTTCAATTTTAAGTTTGATCTAGGTGGCAGAGAATTAGAACACTAGACCATGTGGATAGATGGATTGGACATCAAAAAGCTGAAAGTATCATATAAGTAACACTAGCATTTTAAGGAAAAGAAGGAATTGGAGCAACTTTAGAAACATTCTCTCCTTGTTGCTATCACGGCTATATTTTAGAACAAAACAATATTGCATGCCTGTTGAAAGGACAGTTGCTACTGCTGGAGGTATTCTGAATCCAAAATTACCAATTTTTTAAAGTCTCTAAACAAAAGATTACTGGTAAATTAATTTTTTAAAAATTAACATATTTCAATATAGAGAAGTATCCCTCAAAAGTTGTTTCGGAGGCCAAATTTTTAAACTAGCCTCTTATATTATTTGTGTCTGGTGGTGTATGAGGAAATGAGTTGTTTAAGGGCTGTAATTTGGGAGCATAGAATTCAGTACCACACTTGAATATTTGGCAGGAAAATTTAAATTTTTGTTTTTAATGTACACACTATATCTACACACAAATATTTTTAAGTAGCAAAGAATATGCTTGTAGTTTTTAAAGCAAGATACATTTAAATTCATTACATTAGTGATCCTGATGATTGTAAAGTACTGAACCATCCTTTTCAAATGAATAGAGAAGAATCCAGAGACTTGGAATAGAAACAAATATGCTGTATGTTTAACTTTTTATTTATTTTTTTTCCCATAGGTGACAGAATTGTAAAAGTTAATGGAGAGAGTGTTATTGGGAAGACATATTCCCAAGTAATTGCTTTAATTCAGAACAGGTAAGATATTTGTAAATTAATCACTTTTGAGTGCCAACTTAATATATTGATGCTAGAGGAGGATGACTGTTGCATTATTCTGCAAAAGTGTGTGTCAGCCATTGTGTATGTGCAAGTTTGTGTGTGTGTGCAAAATAAAATCTCTCCCACCTCCACAAACAGTATTGTACTCACAGGAATTGCTGTACTGGATTAGAGCATGGTCCATCTAAGCTAGTATTTGTCTTTAACAGTGGCCTACACCAGATGCTTCAGAAGAACAACAGAGTAATAGCTTAATAATCTTCTCCATGAAGGTCTCATTCTAATCCCCAGTACTTGGAGGTTGATTTAAAAAATGAAGCATGAGGTTTTATATCCCTTCAAAATTTTTGTTAGGATTAACTGTTGTAACTCTGGATATTATTGTATACAGTGCTGTTGTAGCTGTGTTGGTCCGAGGATATTAGAGACACATGGTGGGTGAGGTAGTACCTTCGTGTGAAGAGTAGCTCTGTGTAAGCTCAAAAGCTTATCTCTCACCAACAGAAGCTCGTCAAATAAAAGATACTACCTCACCCCCCATGTGTCTCTAATCCTTTTTTTGAATCTTATTAAATTCTTGGCCTCAATTACATTCTGTGGCAATGAGTTCCACGGTCAAGTGGTTTTGGAAAAGGATTTTATTTATCAGTATTGAGAGTGCCACCTTTTATTTTCAATGGATGTCATCTTGTTCTTGTGTTGTGAGGCAGGGAGAAAGAGAGCTTCTGATTTACCTATTCTATTCCATTCATTATTTTATATATGTTTCCATGTTTCCCCTTCGTTCTCTTGTAAAGTTAAGTCCCCATCTTTTCAGACTCTTTGTGGAGAGTTTTTTCCATGTCTTTATTTTCTCTAATCACGCTCCTCTTCTGATTTTGCAATACTTTCTTTAGATGGAATGACCACTACTTTGCAAACAGGATTCCAGATATGCTGTACCTTTCTTGAGTTGATAGTTAATTTAGAGCCATATGAGATGTCTGAGTAATTGAGATTTTTCTTTCTGGTGTTCTTTACTTGAGATTCATTAACACTGAACTTAGTTTTCTGCTATATTGTTAATTCATGTAGTTTGGTTAGGTCTCTCTAAAGCAGCGTTTCTCAAACTTCGCAGAACTGCGACCCTTTTTTAGTGAGTTGCTTCCTTTTGCGACCCTGGAGTGTCCACCAAAAAGCCGCCGAATTGATTACTTCCGCATTTGGCGGCTTTTCGGCGGACATGCCGAGCACACCCGACGCCTGACGAAGTGATTATTTCCGTATTCTGCAGCACTTTGGCGTACAGTCAGGAGCGCTCGCCATGTCTGCCCAAAAGCCGCCAAATGCGGAAGTAATCAATTTGGTGGCTAATCCGCGGTACCAGGCGCTCGCGACCCCCCTGGAAGCGGCCGGTGACCCCCTGGGGGGTCATGATCCCCCGGTTTGAGAACCGCTGCTCTAAAGTTACTCAGTCTTCTCTGCACTAGACTAACCTAAATAACTGTTCTTTAAATTTTGCAACCTTGTTGCTCAGTCCACTTTCTTCTTCTTCTTCTTTTCTTCAATAAACGTCAAATAACACATTGTTACCTTCTTTGCCATGATGAAAACCAACCATTTATTTCTATTGTGTTTCCTGTCTCTTGGGTAGTTTTTTGACACAATTACTTTGCTTCTCAGTAATGACTGCTTAGTTTCTGTGGTAGCCTCTTGTGAGAGACTTGATCATAGGCCTTTTGAAAATTAAATTAAAACATCTGGTTCTTTTGCATCTACTATTTTACTGACACATTGGAAAAAATTCTTAGAGATTAGTGAGAAATTACTTTTCAGAAACTATGTTGGTTACATCCTAGCATAGCATGATTTTCCAGAAATGTCAATATCCCGATTTTAATTATGCTATTTCAACCCAATTTAGCAAATCTGACTGGAAGGTCTACTCATTTGTAATTCCTCCAGTCACTCTTAGAAATAGTTTTAAATATAAATAATTGGCAGTTCTATGATATAAGAATTGTTTTTAACGAGACACAGCATATTTTGGTACCAGCTCAGCCACTTCATATTTAGACTCCTTTTAAAAGTCTTGGATGTATACAATCTGGGCCTGGTGGCTTATTACTTTTTAAATTATCCCAACATCCCTTCTTGTGGCTCTTCAATCTCTTATAGTACCTCATCTTTATTTCCAGAAAAGATGTAAACTGAGTTTTGAAAGGTAAATGCCTGTCCTCATTACTGAATGCTATGGTCTTCAGTAGTGTGGCTTTTCCATAATATAGGGCCCAAACCAGGGATGGGCAAACTTTTTGGCCCAAGGGCCACATCAGGGTTTTGAAACTATATGGAGAACTGGGTAGGGATGGCTGTGCCTCCCCAAAGAGCCTGGCTTCCACCCCTTCCCACTTCCCGCCCTCAGAACTCCCGACCCATCTAATGTCCCTGCTCCTTGTCCCTTGACCACCCACCTCCCAAGAACCCTGCCCCTAACTGTTCCCCTGGGACCATACCCCCATCCAACTCCCCACCCAGCTCCCTGTCCCCTAACTGCCCCAACCTCTATCCACATCCCCACTCCCTGACAGGCCCCCCAGGGTCTCCCACACCTGTCCAACCCCCCCCATTCCCTGTCCCCTGATTGCCCCCCTGGCTCCCCAAACCTCCGCTTCATGCAACCGCTCCCTCTCTCCTGACTGGCCTCCCGGAACCTGCTTCCCCTTATCCAACGCCCCCGCTCCCCAACCCCCTTACCATGCTGCTCAGAGCAGCAGGAACTTGCTGCCGCCCTGCCCAGTAGGAGCAGCGGGCCAGAGGGTAGGAGCAGTGGGCCAGAGAGCCGGCAGTGTGGCGACTTGAGGGGGATAGGGGGCTCGCCTCCCCGGTCAGGAGCTCAAGAGCCAGGCAGGATGGTCCCCTGGGCCATAATTTGCCCACCTCTGGCCCAAACTAACACTTGTTGATGTCAGTGCAAAGATTCCCGATTGACTTCAGTTGGTTTAATCCACATACCTTTGACTTGGAGAAGTCAACTGCATTCATCTAATGGCTTCGAGGGCATGCAGCCTCTTTCTCAGCCTCTGGTAAGAGATGGTAAAGTTTGATTTATACAAGATATTCTTTTTGAAGGATGAGAGAATTGCTCTGCAGAATTCCCAGAGTGAATTGTTCCAAATGACACACGTCCTGAAATTGCTCTTGAATCTAGGTCTTGCACCATTTACCAAAATTTGCCAACCTATTAAATTGGCCCACCAAAAATATATCTTTATTCACTTGCATACAAGCAACTCAGAGATGTGATTGGCACTAATGTAAAAACCTGTAAAAGAGAGAAATTATTTTACTAGTTTCTGTTGAAAGTAGACCAAGAAACAGGAGACTCGTATGCTGGTTCACCGTAATGATTTTTTTAAAAGTCATTTGGGGATTGTAAGAGCCATAGCCCCATCCTTGAATTCTGTTTCCTTTTTAATTTTTCATAACATAAATAATAAGCTATGAGAACTATACACAAGATTAACAGTAGCCACAAAACCATCAGAACTATGCAGAAGATTGAGTAGCCACACACAAAAAACCCCCATAAAATGTGGGTCTTCACACTGGTCTAGATTCTGTTTTAGTGCTTCCTGTTTGATGCCTCTTCTGATGCTGAGTCGAGAATTTTAAATTTGACTAAGAACAGCAAATGTGATATAAAAATGAGGTTATTTGCTTGATCAGTGCTTTCCATAGATATCTCTAAGAATTAATAATGCTGTACCGAATATTTTGTTTCTGTCACTTCCTTTGCATCGGATACTTCCAATCAGCATTATATAAGTGATAATCTTGCATACACTTTTATGTGTTAAGAAAATGAAGAAAACAATTTTAAAGAGTTCCTTAATATCTTGACACCTGGAGTGAAGATTTTGAGACTTGCAGGTATATTTCACAAACTGAAGATTGGGAGGTCTCAAACCCCTCTGCCACAAGGTTCATATAAATGAACAATCACATTTAGATCAACTATTTTAAGTGAAGCCTCTTCAGTGACACTTTAGTTTACAAATGTTGGTTTTCTTTTGGTGACTCATTAGAGATCTGTGTTTAAATTTTATTTGAATGGAAGAAAAATCCCTTTACGCTGTTCAGATAAATGAGCATGAAATCAGTTGGCGAGAGTAAGAGAGTGGCTTGATATTCTGTTGTATGTAAGAAGTCCCCCTACCCTCTTTAAGAGCTAAATGGATGGGAACTTTGCATTATCAGCTAAGTGGCTTTCTGATATAGTCTAAGTTTCTGATGTTGAAGTTGGATCTGCATAGACAAACCCTGGCATAATTTGCCTCATGGGGCTCTGCATGAATCCTAAGGTCAGTTCCAGTACTGAAGTCTATATTTTTCAGGAGCAATAATGTAAAACCACAGTACCTCTCTCCGTTCCTCCTTTTCCAGCTGTTATTTTAGAGTTGGGGGGAGTCATCCTCAAATAGTACAACAGAATATTGTTTACACTGTTCTTTTTAAAGATTAGTTTATAACTTTACTGCTTATATTATCAGATAAAATGGGAAATGTAATTTTTTATTTTAATGTGTCAATAGTCATGTACCTGTTAAACTTCTGTTCTAAAAAGTCTTTGAAACTTATTTTTAAAGACTTTATTTTTATGGTATGCAGTTTATATGAATCTGCTTCTGCAATGATAAAACTGGTTTTAAAAGTTGAAGAAACTACCATTTGGCATAATGTACCATACATTTTCAAATGAATATTTTAGGAAAAAAGCTTATGAAATCCAATTTCCCACATTATCCTCTTTTGTAATCCTACCTTTTTTTGCCTGTAGTTAGTAGCAAATGGATAAATGATCTACAGAACAGAAGCATTTTTCATATGTAAAGAATAACTAAGCATGTGTTATGCCTTCAAGAATGAGTCTGCTTTTGTGGGAAAATTTTATTAAATTGAGTTCTGACCTTTTGTTGAAACTTGAACAGACTGGATCTTCTGTGTTCTGGATATGAAAGTCTCTGGGAGACTTTCACTCTCTGCAAGGACCTTTTTTATTTTCTTTTGACAATGCTGAAATCTTGAGTTTCTCCATTTTCTGAAACAAGGTGCATGGCATTTATTTCTAATGCCTTTAGTTGCCCTGTTGCATTTAATTTTTCTTGACATTCCATTTCAATGCAGTAAGCAGCAATTTTTCCAGTAAATGTTCATCAGCCATAATTAAGTCACATAAGGTAGGTTGTAGATCATTTCTAATATCATTGCATAAGACAGTAAAGACACACTGTGAAACTGACTTGGAATCAATTCAGCCTGTTATGTTAGTGTAGAGTGCCTTCTCTGATGCAAAGATGAGGATTTGTATCAAGATCTGGGCATACCAGGAAATGCAATGGAGATTCTTAGGGTACCTCTACCCAGCAAAATAAAACAAAACACCACAACAGTGATTCTGAACTCAGATCCACTGATTTTTGGCTTGTGCTAAAATGTAGACACACTAACTCAGTGTGGAGCCCAGTCTCTAAAATGTGCTGTGGGGAGGCTCTCAGAACCTGGGTTCCACCCCGAGCCTGAATGTCTACATTGCTATTTTTTGCCCTGCAGTGCGAGCCCTACTCAGTAGCCCTGGGTTTTGAGATTTGCTGCCGTGGATCTCTTTTTTGCGGTGTAGATATATTCATGGTTCTTGAGTTGCCTTAGTTTTTGATAGAGCTCATTGGCTTTGTTTCCAGAATAACCCCTTCATAGAATTGGCCTTTGTTTGGGAAACATGAGATTACTGTTTCTCTCCAGGTAACTTCTGAACGTTAGTTTGAACTAGCTGCGTGGATTACAGTTTTATCATTTTCTGGCTCTGTCTGACCCCTCTTTAGTCCATTTTCAATATAGAATTCCAGACCCATATATGTACCTTCACATTCTGAAACCAGTGGTCAGTTACTTTAGACTTTGTTAGTTTTCCTGTGGGTTTAGTAATCTAGATATAAAGACGAAAGCTTGACATGAGATGCCAGTAAATAGCTGGCAGTTCACCCGTTGTCATATGTCTCCTCTGAATGACTGTACAAGTTTTAGCTGATTCCTCCAGAATGAGGTTGAAGCACAATCATGGGACTAGATGGAGATGCTTGCCTTGCTACTATCTGTACTGTCTTCTATGCCAGTTTTCAAGACTCCTAAATTAACTTTCTTAGACAGTGGAGGAAGGGGTAGTTTTACTTGCACAGTATTCACATATTTGCAACTTTAATTTTTGTCCAACACAGCCTAGGCAGGTACCATAGTTCACAGGTATCCCACAAAAAGCAGATTTTTTAAAATGATAGTATAGGTATCTTAGAAACACTCACAAGTGGCAAGCTGCTGTGCATATAATCACTCTTACCTGCTAGCCAAATAAGCTATGATGGCAGATATTCTGCATTCCCATCCTGAAAATGGTCAGATTGTTTAGATCACAAGCTAAATATGGTTCTTTATAAAAGGTTACATTTGAATGCAAAAGGAAAATTTGAGTGATGTGATAATATTGAGAGGGCCCTACTATCCTTGCTCCAGCTTCCTTAACAAGAGAAGTTTATTTTATCAAAGGTATTGTATTGTGTAGTGTAATATTGAAGCAGGAATATTTAATTCTGTTGAATCTGCATGGTATAACATATCTCTAATGTCTAACACATTGCATATACAAACAAACCTTGGTAAGTAAAATTCAGAATGTATAGGGGAAAAATGAGTGAGTTTATTGGTCATGCTATTATTGCCATTATGATTTCATCTCTAGTGAAGAGACTTATTTGAAAGCATGTTTTAACTTTTAAATGGTGAGTACTTGATAAGTTATGACATGGGGAAGGAAGCAAGCAGACCATATCTTAACCAGTGTCATTCTCCTTGTATTAAATGAACATAAAATCCCCTTTTCAAAATCCTAAGTAATATATTCTATTGTTTTCCAGTGACTGCATACTGGAACTTAGTGTTATGCCTAAAGATGAAGACATCCTTCAACTGGTACGTTGTGTTTCTGAAAATGAAAATAAGATATACTGTTGAAAAAACTCATTGATTTGCTGAAAATATTTTGAACAATATATGCTGCTTTCTGAATACTTTAAATATTTGAACATTTGCTGTTAGGAAGTAATTGGAATCTCAACATTTATTTTTCTGTTACTCCTTAAGTCCCACTCTACTTGCTCATTATCTTTGAAATCTCAGAATGTGAAAGCACCAGTAGTAGTTTTTAGGATGGGGGAAAAATACCTCAGTTCATAACATTTTCCCCTAAATTAGTAAAATACTGAAGCTATACTAAAGAGATATTTTAGAAAGCACAACTCTGACACGGTTGTCTGACTTTATTTAATGTAGGTTTCTTAGCCCTCTCTCAAGTTTTAATGTTATTTTAAGAAAACTGCTAGATTTTGTGAAAAAAAAATTTTTTTGCACAGAAAGATACAGAATTTATCTTTGCACTCGATACAGAATTTAGTTGCAAGTGAGAGGTCATTCCAGATTTGAAGAGAAGTATAAGCGTGCACTGTGTAAAGGATGCAACTGTCACCTGAAACAAAACAGTGAAAATTTCCATGACAAAATGTAGCAGTTGCATATAATTTGAACAAGGAAAACGATATGGGTTGGAAAATAAATTACTGGATGTACAGTACTGCACATCTTTCCAAATAGTTTTCCAAAACGTGTTTACTCAAACTGTTGTAAATATTTTTATGATGGATCAGAAAGGAGATTGAGACCCCACTGTGCTGGGGACTGTTAAACAGAGGAGATGATCCATGTTCCAGAGGGCTTACAGTCTGAACACCCAAGAGCTGAGGGAAAAACACATGAATGAGCCTGGTGAAGAATTGGCACAGCCTTGTAAATTACGTGCATTAGAGTTTGTGTTAATTGGGGCTATCACTAGGGAGCAGGAAAAGGCAAAAGATCAGAAAAGACTTGGTTAGCTATTTATAGCAGCAGGGCTTTTGTAGGCATCACACAGTAAATGAATCTAAATTTGAAGGGTGCCTCGTGGTCAGAGCAACAAGTCAAGAAGATCATTTTAGTAGCAGTGTTTTGAATAGACTTGAGATGGGGAGTAAGGCTAGAGTAGTCAAGGCTAGGAAAGAGGAGATTTCAGTAGTGAAGACATTAGATTATGGATATGGATGGCAGGTTTTGGCTTTGTGGACTGAGAGCGCGCGCTGGATATTTGGGATTATGTTGTGTGGGAATAGGGGCAAGATTTAAAAATGGTCTGAATGAGCATATGATGCCCAGGTTATGTCCTGAATGACCCGGAGAATGATGGCGGTATCCATAGTGATAAAGTCGGAAATGGGGGAGGGGTGCAGTGAAGAGTTTAGCTGTTAACTTAAACTCAACATAGGGCAAAAACTGTACACCTGTGAACAGATGCCAAGGTGAGACACTCAAAATAACAAGAATGGATGGTTCATACCACAGAAACGTCCTTCAGAATTCAACTTTTTTTTTCAAAAATTGTTATAGGTAGCTTAAATCGTAAATACTGTCTGTAACTCATGTTGTTCATTTAATTTTATTTTACATTTGCTAGTGCAAGAATGGACAATGAATTCTTTCCAAAATTTGTCAAATGTAAAGTTACATTAAGATTTCACTAAACTGAAATGTTGAATGCTAAGTTTCAAACTAGAGAATGCTTCGTAGCATAATATAAATCTTACAACAAAGGGTTTTAAAATTGAATAACAGATCTTTAACTAGTGTAACACGCACTGTACTACTGTAATGAAATTTGACTTCATTGTTGCTATTTGAGAGGAGTTCTCTCTTAAATTACAATAATAAAATATTTAGTGTTTAATCTCTAGATTTAAGTGTTCTGCCAATGCATATATGCTAATGTCCATTTTTCATGGTTAGAAATTAAGCCTCAAGTAACTGTCCCTGATGACTGTATTCTGTAACAATTTATTAGTTAACTTTTTCTTACACAATTGTTATAAAAATGCCTGTGATTAACAAAGACTTGTGTAACATGTTGCTGAGGATACCCACAGTTGTGAGCTACTGTTACCTCTCTGCCTCAGTAAGAGCGAGAATTGCTGGTGATTAGATTGTGCATCAGCTCCTGGCCACACTGGTCTGTCTTCCTCACCAGAATACTTCTCAATGCTTTCCTAGCACAAATCTTGCCGAGCAGGTAACAACTGGAGAACTCTAGTTGGTGAGCGCCTCAGACATTTCTCTGCAATGCACAGCCTCTACCATTGTACATTTTCAGAAGAAATTAAGTTTGTTGCTCTTTTAAAGAGTTGGTACATCTCGGTTTATTAATTTAACTGGGGTAAATATGACCTTCCCTTTAAACAGAGAACTGAATTGGTTTACAGTAGAAATAAAACAAGTTTATTAACAAAAGAGCATGGACTAAGAAGTGGTACCAAGTAAGAGAGAGAGGATGGTTTCAAGTACGTAAAAGTAAAAAAAAATGCATCCAAAAGTATAAAACTTAGCCTAGCAAGACAGTCTTTGTTCAAGATTATTTCTTGTACCCACAGTTTTCTCCCCAGTTTTTCAGTGGCCGGGACCATCAAGGAGATAAAGCAACCAACCGATTTGATTTCCTTAAACTGAAGAATAAAGATGAAGTCTCTCTCTGTTTCTTATATTCCCAAAAGGATTGCCTTTGTTTTACAAATCAGGAATCTCCTAGGGATTGTCTCCTGTATGTTTCTGGGATGCAGGAGCTACCTTAATTCTCTGTGTCTCAGGTTCAGGAGCAGAATAACCCCACTGGTTTAGATTCATATGTAAATAGAGGTAAACCCCCTTTCCTATGGCTGTCTTGTCTTAAACATGTTATAATAACATCATACACAGAGAATTTGTAACTTCTCATATAACATTAATACATGCACTTTACAATATTAATAACCAGTGTGTTAGCTTTTTTATACCTCCCGAGCCATGTTTTGTACAGATATTATTGCAATACTGTGTAGGGTGTGAATATGGGGTGCTTAGGGTCACGATTGGCAACAAATGTAATATAGATTATAAAATGTTGGAAGTTACCTTGATTCTTGGATAGTTTTCTTTGTGTGACACACAAACCAAGCCCCATTTAATATTCTGAGTTTGAAAAAAAATCTTGTAAAGTGTGTGATGTGAAATTTTGTTTAGGTTAGTTCTCTCTGGGAGCCCAGTGTGACTATCTGAGAATCTATTATTCCCCAGATCTTTATGGTGCTCTCCTAAAACTCTTGGGCCAGCTGTCCTGTCAGAGTAGAAGAGCAGAGTAAGGCTTTTTTCAAATCCATCAACACAGCTCAGATTTAGGTCCCTGTCTATCTTTTTCTTGTACCCCTAACTCTGACACTTAAGATAAGCAGCACTGCCTTTGTAGATCTCCCAGGCACTCATCATGAGAGTTATAGTTTGAACCTATACCACTGAGTGTTGGCAGTGTCAGCAGAGATGCCAAGAATCTCTTGAGCCATGGAGTCTAAAATATCTTCTTGCCCCTAAAGTCAGTTCCTTCCACGTCAAGGTTGAAACATGTTTCTGATCTGATTGTTCTATCCTTTGACCATGTTACATCCGTTTGGTGGATAAAAGAGGGCTTGGGTCTCCAGGACTGTCAGTACTGCACATCATTTACCAGAGGTCTTTCTAAAGAAGCTTCCTTTTCCATTGCTCCAAGGCTGAGCATATTGTGCTATCACTGAGCACCAGGATGGCCTGCTGAAAGAGACTACTAGTAGGAGCAGTTTGCCAACCAGTCAGAAACCTCAGATCATTGTAAATATTTCCACTGTGACCTTAATTTGTCCGAATCAAAACTTCAGTGGGACGTAATGTTATAGCTTTGTTGAAAGAGTTTCTGTGAGAGGGTGCAGATTGTGCTATGCCAGAAATGGTTAGTTTTTTTGTACTTCACAATTGTTTTTACTTGTGTGTGTGTTCCACACACACACACACACACACACACTCTCTCTTGAATGAAGGTTAGTAATAAAATGATTAGTTATTAATTTCAGGAAGTTTCATTGATGTAACTTCATCCTTTGAATTAGATTTAGCCATTTAGAGATTTCTTTTGTTTCTTATAGAGATGTTCTTTTGCCCTAGCTCCCAGGTTCAGTGAAGGACCTTCCTCCCTTCTTCCCAGAGCAATGCACTTTGGGGATTAGAGCATAGTCTTCTTCAGAATAATAGAACAAATGGAACGTCCTTTCCTTTGTCTATGGGGAGACAATCTCTGAATGATTTTTAGAGTTACAATCTGCATTGCCTTTCTGACTTCTAAGAATTGTATTTGATGTTAAGTAACCAATTTCTTAAGTTGTGGCAAATCAGCCTTTATGGTTAAAATAAAAAGTAAAGTTCAACCTTTCAATACTGATTCTCTAATTACCACAGAGAAAAAAGTCAACTCAAACCCTTTGTGTGCAGTTAAAAAAAAAAAAAAAAAAAAAAATCATCAAATTCCATGATGCAGACCTTCAGGTGGCAGTGTTTTTTTGCATCGGAAGCTCTTGTAAACTTTTGTAATTAAACACAGGTATATTTTGTAGGAAGCTTCAGAGTTAATGATGTAGTGGTGGCAAATTGATAAAAGGTTCATTGTCTAGCTGTAAAAAGAAAGAATGGATTATATTTTGAAAATATTTGGTTGTGGTAAACATTAGGGTGCTCAGCAATATGATCAATGTGCTCATGACTGATTATCGGGGTATGTATTTGAATAATGTGTCATAGTTTTTCTGTACTTTGAATAGTATTTTATAAACATTGTTTTAAGTCTTCAGAAATATCCATGGTAGTGTGTGAATGTAGATTTTTTTCATTCAATTTATTTCCTGAAAACAGGACTCTGAATAATCCATTCATAGTAGCAATTACGAAGTTTTCCAAAGCAAGTGTTACCAGTTTCTTTGGCATGTTTTGCTTTCCTTATTAAATAAGGGAATTAAAAGTGAAAGCCTGGCATTAGTGTAGTCCATGACAAAACTTTCATAGACTGGGAGTGAACAGGAAACAGTGTTTCCTATCTGTGACGATGCTCAACTCACCACTAGGATGGCACCACCTACTGGTCACTCTGAGGAATAGCTTGCCACGTTGACACCCCTTCCTGTGGTTGCAAATCATCTCTCAATCCCTCCTCCACTCTGCAGCCCCTCTCTCACTCCATGAGCTTCAGCCTCTTTGTGACTTGGCCCTCTGGCCAGATCACTCTGTGTATTTACCTATTCTTGGGTAGTCTTTCAAAGTCATTGCTCAGAAGGACAGTTTTCTCTTTCAATGTCTCATGGTGCTACTCCCCCAGCAGGTAGTAGGCGAACCCAGGCGCACCCTCAACTCTGCATTCAGGCTCAGGGGCCCTCTAGTCAGCAGCCAAGGTCCATTCCGTTCTAGACCTTGGTGCCTTTCCCTGAGCCCTTTCCTTACCATCTGGCACTCCCCCTCTCTGGGTTTTCCAGCTTTCCCAACTCGTTCCTCCTACGGAACTGTAGGCTACCTGCCTCTGCAGCCTCCCAACACTCCCCTCTTCTCACAGGGAGTGACTGCAGCCTGTTTCCCAGCAGACTCCTATGCTGCCAATTTTCTAGCTTCATAAATCTGGCCCAGCTTGTTCCTCCTCAGACAGGTTCCCTTACTGAGCTGGGATTGCTTAGCCACCTGATTTCCCACAGCTGTGGTCTGCTGAGTTATTTAGCACTTTTCTCAATCTACATTAACCCATTCAAGGCAAGTGTGGGGGTGAACTCACCACAGAAACCTATAAAAACTTTCAAGATTTTAAAAAATCCTTCCCATTTGGGACCATTCAAAATCTCAAACTTTCGCAAATGGACAATCCCAAAACAATTTGTTTAAAAATTATCGAAACATTTTGAATTTGATTCAAATATTTCTTTGATTTTGACTTCTTTTACAAGATTAAATTTAAAAACAATTGTTTTGAACCAAAAAATCTGATTTAAAACAAACGAAACAGGGAGATGGGACCTTTCCACAATTTCAAAACTTTTTTCCCTAAAGTTTTTGAAATGAGATTTGTCAAAAAACAGTCCTTTCACATGAACAAATTTGGTTTTGACAAATTAGCATTGTCCCCACCCAAAAAATTATCAAATTATTCCAGATCAGCTCATTGCTTTCAAGAGGGGCAAGATTTCTAGTTTCTATGATTATAATAATGTGAACTAGGTGAAAATTGCTGAAATTTGTTTGCCTTAGTCTGCAGATGGCTTTCAAAGTCTTGCCTGTTGCTGGTAGCTCTTTTCAGGCTCCATCAAAATTAAAAACTGAAGGAAAGACACTGCGGGATGCTTATCTTTAGTCTTCTGGTAGAATCCTCTGGCTTTGGAACACCTTTCTGTCTTATGAATGAGGAAAGTGAGCTAGATAGGAGTTAGGTGATTTCAGTATGAAAATGTATGTGGGAGAGTGGTGAGAGGTGGAATTTGTAGAAGAGAGAAGTGAGGGAGAGGTATGAGTATATTGTTTTGGGGGAAGAACTGGGAAAACATGGAGGAGGAGGTAAAACGTGTAATGAAGACCTACAAAAGAGCATCTACTGTATGGGGAAGAGGAAAAGGATACATAAAACAAAGCAGGAAAATATAAACCTTGGTTAGATATGAAAAAAAAAGGTATAGCTAAAGCAAGAGAAACCTAGTAAATTACATTCTGTATGGTTTATTAAATAGAAAACTGAGAGCATATGAGACATTCTAATACTTGTTTTTAGTCACTTATAATTTATTAATTGTTCCAGCCTAATTTTCTAGATTGGTCCCATTATGATCTAATTTATTTATTTTGTCACGATTGAGCAAAACTGGTTGATCTCTTTTTGTTTTAGTAAAAAGACTTACCCCATTATTTAAAAATAAACAAGTATTTTTTGTAACTAAAAAAACCTTTATCAGGGCTGCTTGGGGAGAAGGCTAAAATGTAACTAGAAATAGTCCTTATTGAAAAGAACTTCTGAGTGTTTAAGGGAACATTATTTTTATTTGATTTAGCTGTGAGCGTTTGAAAAATCATTCTGTACACTTAGTACTGTTTGTATTTTTAGGATTTAAAAACGTAAGGGGAAAATGTAATTTAGGCATGAACAAAAATTAACTGTGTAGTGTAAAATTTAGTAAATGTGTAGTGAATGAGTTACGACTTTCGAAAAAGTTCTGTCACCTTTCACACCTTTTAAAGTATAAGATGCACTGCTCATAAGGCTTGTGGAAAAGGGGTTTTCGTGTGAACTTCCTGTGGATCCAAGTGAAGAGATCCCTCCTGTGGACCTCAGTGTGCATAGCATAGGGTTTCTGGTGTGTTTTGTCTAAATAGTTCCACAGCTTCGTTATACTGTTGCCTCCTCTTTAATTAAATATGATGATTCAATTTTAGGTGATATTTTTAAATTTTATTTGTGAAACGTTTTCCTGTATTTGGGTTTTCTAAAGTATCCCAGGAAAGTCTATTTAAAAACAAAACTACATATAGAGAATAGCAAGGTTCAGCACTAAACAGTCAGAAAGTGACAGAGTTGAGGTTTCACATGCAACCTCAGCTCTTCCTCCTGGCAATAGGCTTCAGTTACCTGTTCACATGCAGCACAGTTAATCATTCTTACACAATATACTGGAACAGAGAGTAGCAGTAAAAAGTTGCTCTCCCATACAGACCACTTAATTTTGGAGCTAAGTTAATTTAACAGTTAATTACTTCAAGGAAGACTGTGCAAAGTGTTGAAAATAAAATATATAGTAAAAGTCTGTGGAATAAACTATAACAATGCATTCCTTAAATACAATTAATACATTTTTAAAATATGTGGTATTTTCAGTAGTACCCAAAGGAATTAGGAGCACAAGTCTGACTGAATTTTATTTAAGTGGACAAGTGTACACTGGACTGTCACAATAATGAAAAACGTGTAATTATATAAAGATGACAAAAATATTGCAAACTATTACATGTCTCTAAAAAGGAGCTGTTCTGCTGGGTAGATGAAGATGGGGAGAGAAGCCCAAATATAGGTGCTGCTGTGGGCATTGTAGGGGAGAGGAGGCCTAGCAAAGACCGGAAGAGAAGATGTAACTATACAGGGAGAAATCCGCTTCCCTGAAAGCAGCGATGAAGCCAGCTGTAGTTCTGGCTAGTGGCTTCTTTGTAACAACTCAGCAGCATCTACAGGAAGTGGGATCAGAACAAAGCCTCTGATAGAGGCGCTGCCAGATCTGGGCCCCTTCAGCCCTTTTGCCTGTAAAAATTGCCCAGCTATGCATCTCACTTTGTCCTGTAGCGGTGACCCTAATCATGATATTCAGTTTCAGCAATTGGCACAACTGGCAATTATTTTATTAATTGAAAGGAATTAAATCTCCTGAAAACTGGGAAAGATATTTTAACAGTGCTCTAGAAACAGGTATTTTGCAAAATTGCTTTGAATTTTAGAGCAGATTCTAGGCAAGACAGATGCTGACCTGAAGCTAGAACAGAAAAGCTACTTAGAGTATCTGGTATGAAATATACATACTCCATGTAATCAGAAATCTGTTTTTCTTTACCCTAAAAGTTTAAAAGACAGAAGCACAATTGTGTGTTGCTATTTTCTTTACTAAAAGAAGCTTTTTAGAATAATTTGTAACTTTCAACCGATGTAACAATAATCAATCAGGTGCATTGTGAAACAAAGCTATATTTATAAAAATGTATATGATTTTTAACACCATACATTCAAAGTGATGTCAGTGGAGTCAAACAGTGTTTAGAGGGCCCAGTGAGTTTTCTTACATAACTCTTCATTCTGCTCTGCTACAAAATGAAATATTTAAGCTCATTTAATGTCTCCGTCAGACAACTACGGTTGGAAGCTATTGTGTAGAAAGTAGACTGTTGGAAAAAAATACAATCTTTTGCATTTAGCTTGCCGGAAAAAAGGTGGGCATGGGAGGGTCTAGGTATTAATATGTGTAATCAACCTACTGTGAAATTCCTTTTTAAAGGAAAGCTCCATACCTGGCTCCAGCTGCTGCATTTTTCAAGAACTGCTGCTGCCTGAGAGTTGACTATGAAATCTGCACGTACTGCCAAAAGAGACAGAAGTACTCTCTTTCCATAGATCTGGACTTTTTCCCAGAATTCACCAGTTTTATATGGTATTATATAACTGCCGAATTGGCACTTTTTTCTGAAAGACCATGTTTTATTTTTTCGGTAGGAGGGAAGGTGGTGGCAGGCTTTTATCCATATTGGAGCCCTAAGAATCTCCATATTCTATTCTCTCCAGCCTTTAAAACCTTATGGTAGCAGCCATCTTCCTGTCTGGAGGATGGCGTGGACTGCACCCTTAGCAAGTTTGCAGATGACACTAAACTGGGAGGAATGGTAGATATGCTAGAGGGTAGAGACAGGATGCAGAGGGACCTAGACAAATTAGAGGATTGGGCCAAAAGAAATTTGATGAGGTTCAACAAGGACAAGTGCAGAGTCCTGCACTTAGGACAGAAGAATCCCATGCACTGCTACAGACTAGGGGACCCAATGGCTAGGCAGCAGTTCTGCAGAAAAGGACCTAGGGGTTACAGTGGATGAGAAGCTGGATACGAGTCAACAGTGTGCCCTTGTTGCCAAGAAGGCTAACGGCATTTTGGGCTGTATTAGTAGGGGTAGTGCCAACAGATCGAGGGACGTGATTGTTCCCCTCTATTCAACATTGGTAAGGCCTCATCTGGAGTATTGTGTCCAGTTTTGGAGCCCACACTACAAGAAGGATGTGGAAAAATTGGAAAGAGTTCAGAGAAGGGCAACAAAAATGATTAGTGGACTGGAGCACGACTTATGAGGAGAGGTTGAGTTTAGTCTACAGAAGAGAAGACTGAGGGGAGATTTAATAGCTGCTTTCAACTACCTGAAAGGGGGCTCTAAAGAGGATGGATCTAGACTGTTCTCAGTGCTACCAGATGACTGAACAAGGAGTAATGGTCTCAAGTTGCAGTGGGGAAGGTTTAGGTTGGATATTAGAAAAAACTTTTTCACTAGGAGGGTAGTGAAGCATTGGAATGAGTTAGCTAGGGAGGTGGTAGAATCTCCTTTCTTAGAGGTTTTTAAGGTCAGGCTTGATAAAGCCCTGGCTGGGATGATTTAGTTGGGGATTGGTCCTGCTTTGAGCAAGGAGTTGGACTAGATGACCTCCTGAGGTCCCTTCCAACCCTGATATTCTATGATTCTATGATTCTGTGTTTATCATTTCTCAGCCATGGGTAGTTATGGCTGTAGCACTCCCAGCATGATACAAAGAGATGCAAGGACCTCTACCCTTTTCTTTTAAAAAAATAAAATAAAACCTTAGTTTCCTGAATGACCCTTTCAGCTTTTTTTAAAAATGTTAGGAATGTAAAAAAAAAAAAATTGATTGGATGTAATTTAAATATATTCTAGGGAACCAGTATGTATGATCTAATATATTAACTTTTAAATCCAGTCATACTTAAAGGCAGTGGCTTTTTCTTAAAGGGGCTAATCATTCTGTTTTGTAGGATACCTTCAGGAAAGTTAATGGTAGTTAAGTTTTGTGTGTTTCATTCTCATGATTCCATCCATTTACTCCTCTAAGACCTTTAGCCTTCCCTTTGATATGTATACAGTTTATAAATTGTTTCACAACTCCCATGATGCTTTAGTTCCATTATTAGTTTTCCCTTCTGTGCTGTAACACTAATATATAAAGAGCAGAGCAGCAATATATTGATTAAACATAATAGCACAAACAAAACCACAAATATTACCCTAAATCTACTCTAAGGGCAGTAATAGCTGAAGACAAACACTTCATGCTTACACATTGTTGTCTCTCATAATCCAGCCTTTTAACTATTACCCAGATTCTCAGACTTTCTTCACAGTGAAAGTTTCACTCCTTACCAAGGCTTTCCAGAGTTTAGAGACCCCCATTTTTCATTCTCTAGAGATTCCATCATCAGCTGCAGAACTCAAAAGGTCATCTATTCTGGTTGTATCACACCTCCAACTACCTTACTTAGAAAGATTCAAAACAGTCACATTCTCTTGGGAAGTAGCCCAGAAGGTAACATAAATGCATTCTTATGGATTACTTTGGCAACTTCTAGATGTCAGCTTTGAAGTGTCCAAGGAATACTGACTGTAACTTTCAGAAGGGTAGTTTAGCTTGTGTTTAAATAAAACCATTGAGGTTGGATTCGGGAAAAGATCATGAAGCTATTTTTCAGTTGGTGTCCCATCAATGACAATGTATTATCTGATGACTTGAAATAAATGTCAGCATATTACAATTTGCTGTTCCTTACAAAACTGACTGTATTGTAATTTTTGAGAGAGAAGAGCAATTTATTTATTTGTATTGTGGCTTAATCTTGTGTTCTTTAAATTTAAAGAATTTGTACTTTCAGAAAGCATTAACCTGATCCTTCACCAAAGATTCTTAAGCAAAGTAAGTTGTCATGGGAGAAGAGGGAAGGTCCTCTCCTGGATCAGTAACTAGTTTAAAAGATAGGAAACAAAGAATAGGAATAAATGGTCAGTTACTAGAATGATAAATAGTGGTGCCCCCAGGGATCTGTACTGGGATGAGTGCTGTTCAGCATATTTATACATGATTTGGAGAAAAAAGGGGTAAACAGTACGATGGCAAAATTTACTTACTATACAAAATTACTCGAGAGTTAAGTCCAAAGTAGACTGAAAAGAGGTATAAAGGGATCTCTCAAAACTGGGTGATGAAATTCAGTGTTGATAAATGCAGAGTAATGCACAAAGGAGTTAACAGTCCCAACTCTACATACAAAATGATGGATCTAAATTAGCTGTTACCACTTGAGAGAGATTGTGGAGTCATTGTGAATGAGCAGATTTTTTCAGAGAACCAACGTGCAGCAGCGGTCAAAAAGCTAACAATGTTGGGAGCCATTAGGAAAGGGACAGATAAGCCAGGAAACATAATGCCACTATATGAATTTATGATATGCCCATAATGATGATGGACATAACAGAGGTCTATAAAATTAAAAATATGTGGAGGAGATGTTATTTATTCGTTCACATAATTTCACACCCAACAAATTTAACAAGTAGCAGGTTTAAAACAAACATAAGGAAGTATTACTTCACACAACAGTCAACCTGTGAAACTTATTGCCAGGGGATGTTGTGAAGGAAAAAAGTACACCGGGATACAAAAAAAATTAAGTTTATGGATGACAGGTCTGTCAATGCTTAGGGATGCAAACTCCTGTGCTCTGGGCATCCGTAACCTATTACTGCCGAAAGCTGGGAGCTGGCAACAGCTGATGGATCACTCGATGACTGCCTGTTATCTTCATTCCTTCTGAAGCACCTGGCATTGACCAATGTCCAAAGACTGTATACTGGGCTAGATGGACCATTGGTCTGACCTAGTATGGCCATTCTTATGTTCTGATGATGTGCAATTTAATCCTTCCCAAAACTGAAAATTGTGGGGTTTTGAATTTGAATTTTGATATTTCAGACGTAGGTCACGGTGAGCAGAGATGTTTCTTTTGTCAAGCTAGCTATTGTTCCAAATGGTCCTGTTTGTAGTGTGGAAAGGAGAAAACAAAGTAATTACCAACTGAATATATCCAGATCGTAATAATATACATCTAGCTTTGCATATTTAATTATATCAAGAAGGAATAAATTTTTGCTGTCAGCCCCATAATATTTTAAAAATTCAAAGATCTTTGAACACACCCTTTTCTCTCATGTTTTGAGATCAAATTTCTCTCAATTAACTGGCACTCACTTTCTGATTGTCAACAACGGGTGGGAATAAGGACTCCCCAGAATAACAATTCTGCTGCTGCTGTTTCTCTTCTGCTGGTGGTGGGCAGGCTCCCAGCTGTTACTCTTATAGTTGTAGAGTTTGGCCACCAATATCAATGGCCACCAGTATCATTGGCCACCAATGCCACCCAGCACCCACACACTAAACCCAATAACCAAAATTACAGTCCACAGGAAGTTAAACTGTTATTTGCTATGGGCAGAGAATAGGCAGAATCAAGATGCATTAATGCCAGGGCATTAAATAAGATAGACCCAGATAGTACCAGCAAGTCAACTGCATACTGTGATGCAGAGGAAGGTGGAAAAAAAAAATCCCAAGATCTCTCTGCCAATCTGACCTGGGGAAAATTCTTTCACAATACCACATATGGTGATTTAGACCCTGTGTATGTGCGCAACAACCAGTCAGCTAAGCACCTGAGAGAGAATGCTTGGTGCCACCTCAGAGCTTTAGAATGCATTGCCCAGTGTTCCATTACCAGCTTTTTCCATCTCTGATGCTTCAGAGGAAGGAGACTTTAAAAAAACAGCCCAAGAATACATTGATTATGTGAAACCGAGGAAAAAGATTTCCACTTCTCCAACCTGCTTTTACTAAGGCTGTAGCTACAGTAAGAAGATCAAATCCAAAGAACATTTTTGGGTTGTGGAGGAGGAGCACTGTGGAATCAGATGACCCTGGAGGCTGTCAATGTTGTTGAGAGAGGGCCAACAAAAAAGTCAGAAATTTCAAACTGTGATGATGTGGGTTTTTTTGATGCAAACATGTCCACAAGGAAGTAAAGCTAATCTGTCCGTCTCTTTCACATAGACATTGAACTATTATTGGATTGGAACTTGTCTTCAGTCACTGTCCATCTGGTGCTGAGTGCATGTCCCTTTACTAATTACCTCAATCGTGTAGCTTCCCTATAACTAATGGGTCCATGTTGATCTTCCATGGCATTTTATCATCCTTTCAAACTATGAAGTATTTTGTAATCAAGTATATTTAAATAGGTGTTGTAGTTTGACTGTACTCTTGGGGTATTTAGTTAATTGAGGCTTTCAGCTTTTGAATCACAGCAAATATTTATTGCCCACACAATTTAATGTAAAGCTTTACCAGTAAACGCTTGGGGATGGGAGATGTTGCAGGTATTATGCCCAAGGAATAAGGAGATGAGAAGAATAGAAATATTAATTTGCTCAGTAAACTCTGTTTTATAGCATTGAGGAACGATGTTTAGAAAATGTAATTTTTGTCCGATAAATGACTAATTTAAAGTGACATTTATGTGCAATAAAAAAAATTCCTTACACTGCTTATAATTTAAATGAAATTTCTTGGGTTTAAGATTTTAACTGTTTAAAAAAGAATTTTTCCAGTATTCACCATTGGAAGGAGAGAGGCCGGTCAGTATGTTGTTTTCGTAGGATATTGTACATCCGTAATATGTTGAGTTTCTTCATTTAAATGAACCCCCTTGAGCTTTATTCTTGGCACAAAATTGGTCTTGGCACAAATAAACTAAACAGTGATGCTGCAAGATAGGTGACAAGATGCTATCCCTCTTTTAAGAGAGAACTGCCTGGTGTAGTGGTCCTCTGTTAATGCAGAATGGTGAAGGACAGGAATGGGCAAGAGCACAATTAAATGGATTAGTAAAGAAATGAAATCTTAAGAATATGCAGCTGGCTGGGGAAGGAAGAAGCCATGTCAATGTCTCAGTTCTCCAAGAGGGTACCTGAACAAGCAAAACACTTAAACATGTGCTTACCTTAAAGTGTGCAGTGGGCCCATTGGAATAATTCAGACTTTTCACGTGCTTAAAGTTAAGTATGTACTCAAATGTGTCTGTGGATTGGGGCCAATGGATGCAAATTCTTAGGATACGAAGTTTACCAGGATAATATTTGAAATCACTTATCCTAGCATATTGTTTTAGTTGTTTCTGAAATGGAACTGTGTGTGTTTAATTAAAAGTGTGGTGGCAGCAGGTGTTAACCCCGGAAAGAAAAAGAAAAACTGGGTTTGTATTTTAGTTGTTCTAATGCCAAAGGGCATAAATGTTGTGAGAATTACAAAAATGAATGAACATCTTATGTTAATTATTTAATGTAATATGAGTTGATAAAACATTTGTCATCTTTACTTAAAATAGGATGAAATTTTCTTATTAGAGATCCATTGTGTTAGGTGCTGTACAAGTACAGTCTCTGTCCTGAAAAGTTTTGCAGACAAATATACAAACAAACAGAGGATGACGGAGAGGGATAGAATTATACAGTGTTTTATGATGTAGATTATTCTTATTCAACTTGATTAAAAACTGGGATTTTCTTCTAAATAATAGCTGCATTTCCCTTTATCTTATAAGTAGAGCATGGGTTCTCAAAGTTCATTGCACCGTGACCCTCTTCTGACAAAAAAAAAACAATAACAAAAAACTACTACATCACCCCAGGAGGAGGGACTGAAGCCTGTGACTGCCCAGTCCCCATCACCCCAGCTGTGAGGGAAGCAAAGCCCAAGGGCTTCAGCCCCAGAGAGGGGGCCTGTAACCTGAGTCCTGCTGCCCAGGACTGAAGCACTTGGGCTTCAGCTCTGCATGCTGGGGCTCAGACTTTGGCCCTGGACCCCAGCAAGTCTAAGTTGGCCCTGGCGACCCGATTAAAATGGGGTCGCAATCCACAGTTTGAGAATGGCTGAAGTTCGAGTGACCAGACAGCAAGTATGAAAAATCTGGGTGGGGTAGGGGGTAATAGGTGCCTGCATAATACAAAGCCCCAAATATCAGGACTGTCCCTATAAAATCGGGACATCTGTTCACCCTAGCTGAAGTCACAACAGATTTACAGGATAAGTATAATTATAGTTCTATAGCATGCTTTCATAGAACTTGATCATGTTTTTATAGGAAGTAGGAATGTATACAAAGTTGTAATGCGATGCTTTTGGATGATTAAAAAGAGAAACTTCGTGGGTGCTGTGCTTCCTAACTCTCAATGCATTCCTAGATGTTTGGCAGCTCTTGTCAGCAGGGACTTAAATGGGATAGCGCTTTTCAAAAGTCAGAAGGTCACTACTGTAATTTAAGCCAAACCACAGTGGCTCATTTTTGAAAACATATCTTTTAGGTCAACAGATCTGAGACACTGTATTAATCTTTTACATCTTAAACTATTAAGAGGAACTAAAAGACTGAAAAGAGTATGGACATTTTTTCCAGTATATTTTCAACTGTATGCAAATAAGAATCTGAATACCAAAAATGTATATTGATTCACGTAAGATTCTGATTTAATTCTTGAAACTATTTTTAAAATTGGTCATTGGCTGGCTGATTAAAGCAGTAAAAAAAAATTTCAGACTAAATAATATTATTACCAGTATCTCATCATTCATTTCCTCAGCTTATAGTATTATTGAGACAGTAATAAAATGCAGTGCTTTCACTTCCTTAAATGCCACAGTATTTCTTTGCAGGCCTGTAACTACAATTATAAAAGGAAGAATTTAATTAATACAAATGTGGAAACTCCTCACTCTGGTTTTTTCCCCACTGAAAATGAAGCTCGGACTGAATTAGCTCATTAGGGAATTCTGCCAGTCACTCAGAGTCCTTTTTAACCAACTCTCCTTTCCTCACAATAGTGAGCCTACTCTGTACAGATATTAAGCAGCTGTCGTCATAAATGCATACCTTTGTGTACATAATATGTTTTTAAAAAGTAGCACCCTATTTTGAGCATCATTGGACAATTGGTTATCTTCTGAAGTATATTGTTAATAGGTGAACATCCAGGTTTCTGTCAGTACATAATTATTACGTTTCCAGTCATTTGTAATTTGAGGCATCTCCAGATCTTGTCAGTTTAGATCTTGGCATTTTTTTCAAAGTTAATGAAGCATCGTCAGTGGTGGACATATTTTACACAGATGCAAATTCCAACACGATTTATAACTTAGGCCTGACGGAAAATGTTAATATTAGCTTAGTCCAGGAAAGAGAACTATTTTGGTTTTTTACTTTACAAACTGACAGAATTCTCCCTGGTCTTAATTATTTTGCATGTTGATAGTCTATTTCATTTGAATGTTTCTGGGTGTCCTTCCTTCCTTCCCATTTCCTTTTAAATTTTATTGGGAGTCTGTCAAGATCATAAGTAGCCTCTTATATAAAAGTGTAGAAATGCAGTTTTTATATTCTGCTATAGGGAAAAACATATAGATAAAAAAACTGTTAGGGTGCAACATGTAATGGAAACACAGCTTGCTCCTGTTTTGTGAGGGGTGGGAAAAAATGAAACCAATCACATGGAGAGGATGTTTCTGCAGAATCATCCCTCTAATTTCAGATCTATAGTGTGAAAGCAGCTGCAGTCAGCTGACAGCTTGTGGTTATGTTCAGATATATGTGGGGAAGGGGTGCACTGTTTCAAATGCATAATGAAGACCTCATTTCGTCATCTGGAAGCAGGGATGGTAGCAGCTCAGGGGAGATGAGACAGTAATGTTGCTCTAGTGGAAGGGAAGCCTTGTTACATATAACCAGAGCACTCTGCATGCAGCAGTAAAGATGCACCAAGACAACATGGCACAAATGTATTTTGCTTTCCGGAATGTGTAGAACATATATGCAAGAAGCAGATAGAAGCAGGAGATGGACATGTAAAGAACCTGAAGTTTTTTTATATTCCACTGTCCTCTTTACCTCTGTTGGTACCTTCCAGAGAAATTGTTATTAGATGTATTTTTAGCTTGCTGTATCCAGAATCAGTATGACAACCTAATTCTGTCTTTACATCTGTAAGCAGCTTTTACTGTATTTTCCTATTTTCTGCCAGCTGCCGTTTACAAAGGATGTCACAGCATTGGTAAGAAAAATACACAGTAGCCATTTCTCAGATTTTTGTAAGGCATGTTTTTCTTAAGATTTATAAGAAGCCAGAATGTTAAAACCTGCAAGATGCTGGAAATGAGCTCGATATGCTGATCAGCTAAATTCCCTTCAGAGTGTATAACCCTGTTAATTTGTAGAGTATGCCTGTGTTACTTGGCTGATATTCTTTTCAGTTTCCTTTAATATTCTGTACTTAACTAATGCTCAACATAATGTTTTTTGCAGCAGTGTTTTAAATGCCTCGCCCTCCCTTCTCAGTACTTTGCTCTCAGTCTTATGTTTATGGCTGCACTTGGGCTTTTACAATCTGTGTAATGCTAAGACAGGGCACGTTGATTGTCTGGATTGAGCATGTTATGATTTGACCAGGAAATGCTGTAATATGATACCACACCAAAACTGTATAAAAGATCTGGGAAATCATTTTAGTCATTTGCTGCATTGGCAAGATCGGAATTGTCAGCTCGCTCTCTCGTCACATTTTAACTAAACCAAGTAATGCTAAAGTTTTAAAATAACGCGGTAGTGTTTAAATGAGGCTCGATTTTGATTTTGTGTATATGCTGTTGGTTTTGCAATGGTTACAGAAATGTCCCTCGATACAAAAGGGAGACTGATGAAATGTACAAAATGTAATCTAACCATTTTTCTTAGGAGTCAGGCTCTTAAACACAAGGTAAGATGTGAACTATTAATCATACAGAGTAAATTAATTTGAAATTTTAGTTTGCATTTTAGGGTGATGATGTATAGACAATAGTAGATATGTATGTATTTTCATATATATATCCGTCAATTTAAGCAACTAATTTTATAATAGTATCATATATTGAATGTCTTCTATAAACATCTAAGATTATTTAAAGGGTGGTGGGTGTTGGCTGGCAACCAAAGATGTTATCAGTCACTCTGATTTATTCATTTTACATTGAACAACAGTGCCTTTTACATATGAGAATCTATATTTCAGGGCGAAGTATATACAAGTGCTATATAATCTTACATGGCAAGACAACAGAGAATATTCTAGTGCTGGTTAAATTTATTATGCAGCCATTTAACCTGTCGATTGCTGTGAAATCGTAGCTCCCAGCATGAAGAGGCTTAAAAGGGAGGAATATTTGAAGTAGTATGGTAGAGGAAATTGGGGAAAAAAATTAATCCTTTAGTTTGTGCTCACAAATCTTGGGAAATATGTCTCATTTATCTGCATTAATTTTTAGAAATGTGTAATTCATTTGGTTTCTAAAGTGTGTTTTTTGGCTTTTTTCTTTTCTGTAGTGACTTCACATGTTAAATTTCCAAACAGCAAGGGAGCATTAAGGGAAGAAATACTATTTTTACGTTTTTAAACTGTTCCTTTGTTTAAGATAAAATGTAGTATGAGTTTAATATCCAAGCTGTCTTCTCTCTAGGGATTTTATCCTACAGTTGCAGGAGAATGCAGTCGGTGTGGCGATCTTTTTGTCTCTGTTTTCTATGAATTAACTTTTTTTTTTTATCGTCCATCCACAGGCATATTCCCAAGATGCCTATCTGAAAGGCAATGAAGCCTATAGTGGCAATGCTCACAACATTCCTGAACCACCACCAATATGTTATCCTCGACTAACATCCACAGCTTCTGTCATGGCACAGTCTGTCGATATACCACCTTCTGACTCTTCATTGGGCAAGCTGCAGGCAAGTAGACCAGTACGGACATTGATGCAGCCAGACAGGGCTTATAGAATGGAAATACAAGTGCCTCCATCACCAACAGATATTGCAAAATCAAATACAGCTGTGTGTGTTTGCAATGAAACCATAAGGACTGTTGTTGTGCCTTCTGAGAAGGCTGTAGATTTGCCATCCTGTAGAACCAATCATGCTGGTCCATCACACAGGACAGAGGAAGTGAGGTATGGCTTAAAGGATCAAACCACTTTAAAAGCGAAAGCATGGACCACATCATCACCATCTTCAGTGTCCACTGCCGTTGTACTTCCTCAGACTCCAATTACAAGGCCAGTAGATCCCACTGGAATGGCAAGTAAATCTGGAAGTTATGGAGGACATCCAGAAGGGATCTCAAGCACTAGACCTCCTGCGGGGTCTCCCCCAACTTCAGCTAATCACTACACTTCTCCAAATTCCCACCAGCACATAGACTGGAAAAACTACAAAACCTACAAAGAGTACATTGATAACAGACGTTTGCACATGTACGGCTGCCGAACAATACAGGAAAGATTGGATAGTTTGAGAGCAGCTGCTCAGAACGCAACTGATTACGTGGTGCCAAATCGCACTATTTCACAGGTACGACGCAGAAGCACCTCTCATGATAGGGTTCCACAGTCTGTTCAGATCCGACAACGGAGCGTGTCCCAGGAAAGACTTGAAGATCCTGTGCTGATGAAAGAGTGGCCAAGAAGTGCTTCACAAGATGCATTAACTTCGCCATCTGTTAGTTCTAGGAGCCACAGAACTCAGTCGTGGGATTACCTTGGCAAGCAGGGTGAGACAGAAGATGCTTATGCGGAGAATCTTGTTGCAGATTCAAACAGAGACCGAAAAAAGACTTACAAGTGGACTGGATTTACTGAGCAAGATGATCGGCGAGGTATTTATGAAAGACCTAGACAGCATGCATTTCATATGTCCCTCCGAGGTCCACCTCTTTCTGTGGCTCCAGGTGCTTTTAATTCAGACAGACGAAAAAGCAATAGAGCCTCTGTGTCTGCTTCTCAGTTCCAGAAAGCTCCATCAGATGTAAAAACACTGCAGCCTACTAGGGATTTTCAAATAGCTGGTGGAGTTTCAAAGCCTATAACCACCTCACAAGAGAGAAAGTCTCTTGTGATAGACAGAAGTTCTAAAAGTAACTCTTTGAAGACCTCTGTTCCCTATGCAGAAAAATCTTCTCTTTCCATTAACCAGAGCCTGGATATTGTGGGCAAAGACCAAAGAGCAGTTAATCACTTGCATCAGAGTAGTCTGTTAAATCAGCAATCAAGAATCCGCAGAGAAAATGCCCCAGACCACAAAACAGAAATTGGCAAGAGCATCCAATCCCCCACTTCGACTACAGCTTCTGCCAAACTTGTCCAACAGATGAGCGAGAGCTCAGCTACCTCCGATAACTTAGATGTTTCCATTGGACAAAAGATTCAAGACTTTGAAAGGGAAAATGCACAAGAGCCTGAAATTCAGCAGCCAGATATTCTGGAAAATGACACAGAAACAGTTGTCTTGCGGGAAAAATCTTCTGGTCACCAGACTCCACAGCCTTTGAGGCACCAGTCCTACATCCTAGCAGTAAATGACCCAGAGGCTGTCTCAGACACTACCTGTTGGTTACCTAATGATGCACGTAGGGAGGTGCATATAAAAAGGATTGAAGAAAGGAAAGCATCAGGTTCCAGCCCACCTGGCGATTCCTTGGCATCCATTCCATTTATAGGTGAGCTAAACTGATTAATTGTATGAGCATAATATATATAAAGTATATTGTTTTACTACTTTGTCTCTAATTTTATAGAGTTTAAATCAAGATAACAGCATTCAGGTGGCTAATTAGAATTCACTGAAACCTTCTTTTTGTGTGGATCTTTTCCAACACTACTTATCCAAAGAGGCATTCGGATGGTAAACACTGGAGTATTTTTCAGAAGAGGAAAAATATTTCATTTGTTGTGTGCTGTATAGTATGTCTAGGAAAACCCATTGTGATTCAAAATATTTCTCTAGAATTTTCTTCAATTCCTTACACAACTCCCAAAATTATATACCCTTTTCTGGTTTTTACTCCATAATCCTGATCTGATCTTATTTACAGCAGAGCATTGTGCGTGTGATCGTTTTGTATTCATTAGAAATTATTCAGTGGAATCAGTGTTTATAATGCTTTTCAGAACTCTGTAAAATATAAGGTTACTGCCTCAGGGACCCTTAGTATTTTTTAGAAAACTATTAGTGGTGATATGGGTGAGGATAATTGTAATAATTTGTGGAAAAAAAAACTGGTCTAAAGGGATTTGATTTATAAGTAGGGGGAAGCTGTTCATTGCCAGGTCTTGGGAGAAAGAGGAGCTGTTCCAGGTTTAAGTGGTGGAACCAAAGATAGTGCAAATCTGCAAGCAGAGAACAGTTAAGAGGATTGAGTAAGAGCAGGGTTAATGGTAGGTCATGAAGGTTGTCATGGGCATAGACATGAATGGGGACAGAGTTGTACAGAGCCTAGAAGGTGAGAACAAGATGCATGACCTTGATGTGGAAGGAAAAAGGAAGCCCATTAAGGACTTAAGAAGCAGCAGGTAAAGAGCTTTGCAGTGCTCTGGATACATGAGAAGGCACAGAGCGAGTTACAGAGAGGAGGACATTTCAGTATCAACATGAGATGCATTTTTGTTGTATTTGGATTAAATCACGCTCAACACCATGATATCTGAGTTGTGGTAGTTATTCTTATTCTTTAATCCATTAGAAACCTAGGCTCTGCAGACCTTTTCCCACACATGCCAATTTGCATCTGGCTGCATCATCTTGAATGTAAACATAGTATTTTCTATGTTGTAAATATCAAGCTTGGCTTCCGAGGTTAATTTAGATGAAGATTAATTAATTGACTTTGCTTGAGAGGTTGAGTGATGCAAGGGAGTATCAGATCTAATGTGATGCAACCCTCTTGACCATGGATCAATGGCAACCATTTTTTGTCTAGAACTAATAGGTTAGTTTCCCAACCAAGTTGGGAGTCACTTCGTGATATCTAACACGAAGTAGTGAAGAGAATTTTTGGGTATTGGAGGGCGAAGGTGTCTCAGAGAATGCATATTATTTTTCTTCTTTAGCTTTAACTCTCCTAAGAGAGCAACTTTCTCTGTGAACGGACAGGTGGTTTTCATATTGTCAAGTTGGTATAGAAAGCATAGAAGTTGTTCGTTGATTAATTGGTACATTCTCACCATTAATTATTGCACAACCCCACATTTCTTTGTAGTGTATTGTAAGACAGTAAGGCATGTAGCCAATAAATATTTATTTTGTGCAGGGTAAGTACATTTTGTATCTCAAAAGCTTAGTGCTCTTCCGCTATTAAAGATCTTAGTTACATATGCAAATTTTACATGCAGTCTGACTTAGGTATATTAAGATATTTTGTATGGTTTCATACATAGATTGCATACATCTTGTTTAAGTGGTTCTTAAGAATTCTCTAACCACACACAATTTAAATGTCATACTGTAACAGGAAAATAATGATAAAAGATTACGTGAAAAGGGTTGGGTTTAATTTAAACAAAAAAGATTTCCCATAAACTTGTGACAAATTTGGCTTACTTCCAGATTTTTAACAGGTATGAAGATTAAAGTCCAAAGGAGCTTTAAATCATGACAGAGGTGTTTCATTTTGGTAATTGCTCTGCAAGTTAGAAGAAAGAGTTGATAGTTTTTGTTTCTGATGTCTCATAACACCATGTGATCCTGTGAGGTTTGCATAAGCTATGCAGCTGTCTCTTGGATGTGAGACCTCCAAAGAACATAAGGAAGTGATGCTGTTGATTCAGTAGGGGGTACACCCTTGAGTCACCTAATTATTAAGCACGATACTAGGAATCCATATGCTGTTTAAATGCCGTCTTTTGGAGACCATTTTATATTGAGGCACTAGCTACTTGTGTTCCTTAAGGATCAAATGACACTTTTAAAAAGAGTAGAGGGGTATTAGTTACTAATATTGTGACTTGAATAATTAACATTCTGTCAACCCTTGATGTTGCAGGTGGGTTCAGTATTCTTCACTTCTGTTTTAAACCACTGTATGGTATTGCTACATTTGGCTCCAATGGTGACTATATTTCAATGGATGAAGAGTTCCTTAGTTATATTTTGAATATAATTGGTTAAGCATTTTTAAAATCTTATCTATTTACTATACGGATGGAGAAGAGAAGACTATTGATTTTTGTGTAAAATGTTATCCTGGTATTGGCAGACTGCTTCCTCGGGGCTTTATCTGCACAAGTATGTACATTGGTATTCACTTGGTATAAAATACTGATCTTGTTAGTACAATGGTACTGAGTTCCAGACTATCTAGGTATATTATCCAGAATTTAAATTCCTAGAGAATCAAAACTTGCTGCTGTTATATAGAGTTAACATTTTAAATAGGCAGAATTTGCTCCTTTTATTATTGTTACTTTTCTGTTCCTAAAACAAAATAAACATGACCAGTTGTTCTAGATGATTTGTTTAGATTTTGGTGAAGATGGGGGAGGAATTAACCAGGAACAAAGTACTAAAAGGTGGGGAACATTAGCCAGCAGGCAGGGAGAAGGAGTTGTTTTCAGGGTACTCTGGGATCACGTCCTACTCTTTTGCATCCTTCACAGAAATCCAACCAAACTTTACTTCAAACTATTGCCTTCCAGTTTCTTTCTACACCTAGGGATACTCAGCTACAGCATGTCTTTTAAATGTATTCCTTTCATAAAACTGGTCTCTTGAGGAAGGTGATTTAATAACTGATCAGTAAGAAAGATACCTTGCTTAAATAACCTATTTGAATCTTGCTTTCCCTTTGTCCTCTTCAGTAATTTTTCTAAAGAAAGGTTGATTCTGCCTGTTGGTATAATCTGGAGTATATACACTAAAATATCTGCACATGCTTATTTAAACAATTCTATAGCTTAGCATAATTTTATCCAGATTCTTAATTTGTGTAGAATGTTTATTAAAATTGTGAATGATTTTTTAATATATTAGATAATTGATTTTTTACTTGTGATTTGTATCCAGCTGCATTTGGATGGAAATTGGAATTTAATTAAAAATGCACAGAAACAGCCTTTTACATTTTTATTGGTTAAATAAAGCTACCTTAAATGTTTAAGCTACATAAGGAAAAAAAAGTAAGCTTATCAAAACATGATTTAAAACTGATTTATTAAATAAAGAAGTTGCTATAGTAGTTAGTTGATTGAACTAATTGTTCCTAGTCACCATGTCCTTCAAGATTTTAAAACTAGTAGATCTCATCCTCCCACCTAATTTTTATCCTCATTGGTTTCTCATGATTTATCTCAAGGATTTGAATGAATGAGGAACTGAACTAGTTAAATAAACTGAAATTAAGAAAATGTGCTTAGCACCTGCAGAAGAAGCTACTGCTGTTAAAAGCCTGATGAGCACTTCAACAAATTCTGGCATCAGGTGCGTAGACAGGGAGTGAGTTTAGTTGTTTGACTTTCTTTAAATCTTAAGCAGCAAACCTGTATTATGTGAATATTATTTTTATTTAATTTAAATGATTTGAGTAGATGATAGTAAGGTTAGGCTCTAATATAGGTTGTCATAATTTCAAATTTAATTTTAATTTGATTTTTAAAAAGAAACTATTTTAAATTAAAAAATCAAGTGTAAATAAAACCCAATTCTTATAAGATCAATTTTTATCTGTCTTACCCTTGAGTGCATTTCTTTCATGTATACAATAAGCAGCAAATTACTTGTAAAATTTCAATTTTTCTGTCAGAGGAATGGCCAGTATTTTTAATATATTAAGACTGATAATGTGTCAGTCTCCCAGGAAGTGATATCATTTAAGTCCATCACCAATACATATGTGTTATAAGTGTGAAGTAGCCTAGAATTAGTGTTTACCTGTAAGGGGTTAAGCTAAAGGTAACCTGAGAGGTGGACAACTGACCAATGAGAAATTCCTTAGGAGACAAAGGATTTTGGTTTCGTTTTTTTTCTGGGTCTTTTCTCTGTTTAACTCGGCTATGGGATGAACATCACAGCTATTTTTTTCACTATAACTATAAGTTTCTATTAAGTACCGTAGTTAGTAAGTTTACCTTCTTTTTATCACTTGGAGGGTTCTTAGTGGTGAGTGTTGGCTGGATGCTTTTTGATATTGTAAGATTTAGCAAAGATATCAACAGTGGGAGAAAGTTGCCTCGGGGGAGAGGTTTGGTTTCTGAATCCTTTTGTTGATTATAACCATCAATAGAACAGCATCTACCATAAGGGATTTCTTTCTTTCTTTCTTTTTTTTTTATTAAAATCTTTCTTTTAAGAATCTGACTGCTTGTTTTCCATTGTGTAAGATCCTGGATTTGGATTGGGCATGTCTCGCAGGATTAGGCGAGGCTTTCCTCTCAAGCTTTCCAGGGAGGGAGTAAGTTTGGGGGTTTTGTGCAAAGAGAAAGAGGGGCTTTAAGTGGCCCATGTCCAATAGTTTTTGAGACATTTTTACTTGATGGTGGCGGCGTATACCAGTCCAGACACAGAAGTAGTTGTGTTCTGGGGAAAAACATTTTAACCCAAGCTGGTAAAATAAGCTAGGGGGGGTTATTTCTTTTTTCATGCGGGTCCCCACATCTGTACCCTAGAGTTCAGAGTGGGGAGGCAATCCTGACAATATGGTACTGTAGTTGTGTATAATTAAAGAAACGTGGACAAATGTACAATAGCTTCCTTTATTTTCTGTGTTTACAGATATAGAACATTGGTAATCCAGAAGGTTAATAGGAGTCAAAAATATGTTCAATGTTTTTGGTCTCTAGTTTAGGTCTCTTCTGTCTGTTAACTTAAAAAAAAAACCTTGGCCATGGCAAACTGTGATTAAGTGCATGTCTGCCCAAGACTCAAAACCAGAATGCGGTTAAGTGTTACGTAAGTGGTCAATAAAACATGCTTCAGTAGAATTCCAAGTTTTGGCATCTAAATTATCATCCTTATTTTGTTTGTATTTTTTCAATATTTACTGTCTAGCTACACGTTAGCCTTTCCTTTTAAATGTTTCCTGCTGTTCTTTGGTGCCAGCCACTGTTGCAGAATTTCCAAAGTGGGAGTGTAAGTCAATTTGCCTTATTTTAGGAGCATTTTATCAAATATTTATCTTTGAGTTTTTGCATCATCCCTTTATGACTTGTTTGTCTATACACTTCAAAAATATTTTTGTTTAACATCATGATGTTTTGTTGCATCACAGCGATGGTTGACTTGTTTCTGTTGTGGTGGCTAATTAATTCTGGCTCATTTTCCCCTCACACCGATTTTGATTCCTTTCATAGTTTCCCATCCTTGATTTCTTTTTAAAATAAATAAATTGCAATAATACTCCTTTGCTGAATTTCTTAAACACCTTTCATCTGGGGATCTCAAAATGCTTTTCAAAGATCCGTTAAACCTCCTGAAACCCATCTGTATTGTGCTTGTATGGTGGTAAGTTCTCTTGCAGTGGAGGAGTCAGCAACAAAGCCACTCATAGAACCCAGAAATATATAGATGGTCTTTCCCCATTCGCCCTCTGAATAAAAATAATAGGTTTAACAAGGCTCTCCCCGACCTCCGTTCCAAAAGTGTTTCGGTCCCTGTATAGAATAGTGTAGTTTCAAATACACTGAAAACACTATGATTATTTATTTAAAATGGAAAAGTAAGTAAAGCATATTTAAGAAATGCAATACAGAAAAGATGTTTGTAGTGGGAATGAAGAGACAGTAATACGTATAGGGCCAATACTGGTCATGCTAATGAACATTTCCTCCTTACAGAAGTCTGTTCAGAAGTTAGTTATTCGTTGTTCTTGATTTATTTTTAAAAGTGAGAAGAGAGTGGGTATCAAGTACAAAGAAGTTCAATATGCT
Organism: Dermatemys mawii; assembly: GCA_007922305.1. Lineage (NCBI taxonomy): Eukaryota > Metazoa > Chordata > Testudines > Dermatemydidae > Dermatemys > Dermatemys mawii. Next base: position 21,554,595 of record ML677349.1, read on the forward strand.
AAGGACACCATTGCCTGTCAGTCTAATGTCTGTGGATCTCATAAAGACAAGCGGTGTCTGATCATAGATATTTGTTAGGACAAGTTTCAAGGAGCTTTCAAATGTAGGAAGGACTTCAACAATCAAGCTGAGTAGAGACACCTTCAAATGTGTTCCAATATTCCTGATGGTTCTGTTAGTTATGGGCTAGCATTTGTAAGCTGCATAAATGTGTGTGTAGCTGCAATAGAAATTAGGACTCACAGCTGTTCCTTTTGGAGGGATGCTTGTTTTCCATTATTTTAGCAATAACACAGGCACAGATTTTAACCTATCAATATTTCCGTTACAAGTCTCCATCCCTTATTTTTGTCAGGGGTTTAAAACCTGTTCTGTAAAATTACTATAGCTCCAGGCTGAATCTGTCAATGTTGCTTGGTCTAGGAACAAATTTTTAAAATTTTGGTATTTTAAAACACAGGAGCATGAAAACAAACTACAGATTAGTGCTTTCAACCATTGATTGTGCTTCTGTAACTTAAAATGCATTTACTATTCTGAGTGAATAGTTGATAACATCTAGAGAGGATGATGTAATGAAAAACAGGTAGTGGATTTTTTTTTAGAAGTAGCTATGGTGTACAATTAAATGCACACAATGTTCTTAACATGTCATTTTAATAAAAAAAAATCACTCAGGTGTTAAAGGGACAGTAGCAAATATTTTAGGCCAAATATATTGTTTACCTTGAAAGATATCCCAGGTTGAGGGTTGCTCCTGGGGGAATTCTGTATCACAGCACAATGCAGAATTTTGAAGATATGAATGTGCGTAGAGAATTTCCTTTCCCTCACAAACATGGGCTGCAGTGCCTCTGGCTGCCATTAGGAGCCACTGGACCTGGCAGAGCGCAGCTCGCACATAGAAGACATTGCGAGAGGGGAAGGTGGATATTTGGGCAAGGGGGTCCCTGTGGCTGGGCTTTAGTGGGGAGGATGTATTGGCTGGGAGGAATCTGGCAGCTAGGCTCTGGGGGAAAGGGGTTTTGGGTATCTACCCCCCTGGCTGGATTCTGGGCAGGGGAACGGGGCAGAGAAGCAGGAGCTGGGTTGTCATAGGAATTTCTTTAACTCTGTCCCTGAGGAATTTTTGTAGGTGTCTGTATTGTTACAGGTGTACTTGCTGGCAGGTATTTTGAAATAAATTGCCAAAATAATTGAAACTGGTATTATTGTGTAGTATTATTTTGACAAAAAAAGTTGCAAAATTTTTAATATTTTGGCACAGAATGCCTCCATGAGTAGATGTTATATTTAGACATAACCCCCTATTATTTTGTAAACCTGGCAATTTGGAAATCTTACTTGTGCTTTGATACTTACCTATATATTGATCTACATATCTATCTGGCTAGATGTAAGTGCACATTTTAATGTTAGTCTAACAGTAAACAAGAAGTATATATTTTAGATGGTGGCATACATATGTCGATGGTGAGTGTAATTAGTAAGTCATACCACTAATTGTCCAGCTGCATTGAGTTTTTGTAAAATGTCTGTAGGAAGAGATTCCTGAAGTTAAGACACTAGTATTTGGTAAATTTATTTGAGATATTGCCCCATCAGTACACTGTTTTTGCCTAGATATGATTTATTTGGTGTGAGTTGGGCTGCAGTTGTCCATTTGTTACTAGATTTTATGCAGAAAATAAAATTCACTGCAATAGGTAAATCTATACAATATTAGGAAATTTGCAGGGGGAAATAGCTGATGTAGTCATAACAGTCATAGTCATATATAACACTCTTATATCATATATCATATCATATATATATATCATAACACACTTTTCCATTCCACTCAGGAGGATGTTAAACAGAGGCTGCTAATGTTAGTCATTTTTAGTTAGTAGGGCCAAATAACTTTGATCCAAGAGTTGATAAAAGAGGTGGCTCAGTAGCTCACTGGACCATTACTGTTGACTTTCAATAACTCTTGGAAAACTATGGAAGTTCTGGAAGGCACCTAATGTTTTTGGGCCAATATTTTAGAAAGGTAAAGGGGATGACCTGGGTGGTTATAGGCCTGTTAGTGTAGAACAGGGGTCTTCAAACTTTTTTTCCTCGGCGGCCCCTTCTCGCTGAGGAAAAGGTTGTACGCCCTCCCCCGGGGGTATGCCCACCTAAATGCCACTGCAGAAAGCGAAAGCTTCCCTTTCCACAGTGGCTTTTCGGCAGTACTTCCGGGCGGGATCGGTGGCGGTGCCAGGGTCTCGCGCACCCCTGTTTGACGACCACTGGTATAGAAAATAGATCATGTCAGAATAACTTGATTTTTTTAAAGTGAGAATTACAATTTTGATAATGTAGTCATGTAATAGACTTCTGTTGGGCATTGGACTTGATACTGCACATTTTGAGTTAAAAATGAAATAAAATTAACATGGCACGCATTAAATGGATTAAAACGTGGCTAAGTGGTAAGTCTCAAAAATATAATCATAAGTGGGATCATTGTGTGGGAGTATTTCCAGTGAGGTTCTGCTGGGATCAGTTCTTGGTCCTATGCTAATTAACATTTTTATTAATGACTGGGAAGAAAACAAAATGATCACTGATAAGTTTGAAGATCCCGTAAAAATTTGGGGAGTGGTAATAATGAAGAAGGCAGTCACTGACAGAGAGAGATCTAGATCACTTAGAAAACTGGACACCAGCAAACATGCATTTTAGTACAGCTAAAATTAAATGTAGATATCTTGGAATAAAGAACGTAGGTTATGCTTTCAGGATGGGGGACTCTATCCTGCAAAGTAGTGACTCTGAAAAAGATTTGAGGGTCATGGTGGGTAATCAGCTGAAAAATTAACTTCCAATGTGAGGCCGTGGCAAAAAGAGCTACTGTGATCCTGGAATGCATAAATAGGGGAATATCAATGAGTAGAGAGGTTATTTTACCTCTGTATTTGGCATTGATGCAACTGCTGCTGGAATACAGTGTCCAATTCTTGTGTCGTTAATTCACAGAGGATATTGTTAAATTGGACAGGGTTCAGAGAAGAGTCACTAGAATGATTAAAGAATTAGAAAACGTGCCTTATAGCGATAGACTCGATCTATTTAGTTTAACAATAAGTTTAAGGAGTGACTGACTTAAAGTCTATAAGTACCTAAATGGGGAACAAATATTTAAAAATGGGCTCAATTTTTAAGTGATTTGCAGTGATTGATCGAATTATACAAGTGCACGCCATCCCATTTGTCAGGAAAACAACTGTGGCTGTATTAATACCCCAGTGAAAAGAATCAGTGTTTGTTGTTGTTGTCAATTGTTTAAGCTCCTTGTGCTTTGCCAGCATAATTTCATATTGCTCACTTTCTTGCAGCCTTCCACAGATTCCACTCCCTTTACAAAGTGCAGTTCAATGTTGTAAACTTGCAAGACTGATGAGTAACCAGAATTACAGTGCTAATTTATACATGAATTTCTGTGGGGACATCTTAAAATAAATAAAACAAATACATATAATATCAGATGTGGATTTCATAAGTCCTGCAAAGTTAAAGAAATAGAATTTTCCCACCTCCCATTTGTTGTAATTCTATGGATTTGAACATGAGTATAATTATTCTGTGTACTATCTATGTTCTCATTTAGTCCTCTGCTTATAAGCCAAATTAAAAACACTTTTAAAGGTCCATCTATACACAAATATATCATTAAAGAAAATATGGCATATTTTAAAGCTTTAAATCCTGTAATAGGCCTTGTTTAAATTATATATTTTTAGAATATGCTCCATGACCATATATTAAATTATTATCCCTAATAAATGGTATAAAAATAACATTTTATAATACATTATGTTAGAGCTACATTATTTAATAATATTTGTGGATGAATTTTGTAGTATTGAGATACTGATTGCAATATTGCAAACTCCAAGTGATGAAATCATAAACCAGGCTGCAAAACTGATTGGCTTAAAATTATGAAATTTGTTAAAAATAATAAATGTGGAGTTCTTTTAATTTGCTGGCTGTTATTAGTGTTCATGCTTAAAGAGACGTTGGGCACAGCTACACTAGCGAATTTAGAGTGGTGCATCTGCACTGATGCAACTGTCCTACCATAAGCTCACTAATGTAGCTGCTCTAAGCTGAAGGGAGAAAATTCTCCCAGTGGATAAACTGGTCAAGCCCCTGCGAGTGGCAGAAGCAATGCTGGCAGGAGAAGCTCTTCTGCTGACACAGCAATGACCCCGCTGACGCTTATGTCAGTGTAACTTATATCGCTCAGGAGAGTGATTCATTCACACCCTAAGCAACATAAGTTCTTCTTCGAGTGCTTGCTCATATGCATTCCAGTTAGGTGTGCACGCACCACGTGCACGGCTACAGGAAGATTTTTCCCTTAGCAACAGGCTGGGTCGGCTAGGGAGCCCCCTGGAGTGGCGCCGTTATGATGCCACATATATACCCCTGCCGACCCGGCCCCCCCTCAGTTCCTTCTTACCGCCCGTGACGGTTGCTGGAACTGTGGAGCTCAGTCCTCTGACCTCCATCTCCCTTTAGCTTTCTGTGTTTCTTATAATTGTTCTGTACATAGTTCATAGTTCTTAGCTGTTAATTTTGTTAGATAGTAGTACTAGTTAGTTGGGGGAGGGGTTCTCCCGCAGGAGCCTGGGCACTTATGCCCAAGGCTCCAGGCTTTAAGCCTTGTTCATTGTGTGGGAAGCCTATGCCAGTGGGCGACCCACACAAATCATGCCTCAAGTGCCTGCGTGAAGCACACGAAGGAGAGACTTTTGCCTAAAGCAACTCCTAATGGAAGTGGCCCTGGTCCCGGCACCGTCAGTGTCCGGCTCCTCAGAGAAGAGCGCCCCTTTATCAGCGCCGACCCTGCAAGCTTCGGCAGCACCAAAGCCGGCACCTCGGCACCGGTCTCGTTCACCGGTGCATAAGAAAAAGAAGCCAATGGTGCCCCCAACCACTACGGCCGTCCCGGCACCCATAGAGCAGCGTCCCGTGGGGGAGCACTCCAGGCAACTCGCACCGGCCCCGTTGACTCCAGCAGCTAGGCAGGTCCCGTCGAGTCCGATGTGCCTAGACTTGCCGCCCAGGCCCTGGTACAGCAGCGCCTGCCCTCAACACCAGAGATCTTCGCAGCTGCCTGGGATCTCATCACGCTCACCTAGCCGCCGAGAGCCCAGCCCCCACCAACCCAGTCTCAGGGAAAACCAACCCCTCTACAACCTTCGGTGCCCTTACCGGTGCTCGCTAGCTTGACCCACTCCGAATCTCGGCGCTGCTCTGGGTCACGGCGCCGCTCAATGCCTCGGCGCCGCTCAATGCCTCGGCGCCGCTCTGGGTCGCGGTACCTCTCGACACTGTGGCACCACTCAACATCTCAGCGCAGATCCCCATCCCGGCACCGCTCTGCATCCCGGCGCTGGTCGAGATCCCGGTGCCAATCCTGGTCCCGGTGGCGGTCAAGGTCCCGGCGCAGATTGCAGTCCTGGCGCCACTCTCCATCTCGGCGCCTGTCATACTCTCGGCGCCGGTTGACATCCAGGTACCGTTCACCATCCCAGTACCGGTCACCGTCTCGGCGCCGCTCGAGATCCAGAGACGGTTCCTCGACTCGCCGTGAGTCTCAGTCAGGTCTCCGCCAGTATCCTGTGTCACCCCGGCACCGAAGCCATTACAGGTCCCGGTCCCGGTCCCGGCACCGCGCTCCATCTCCTACCGGTCACCTCCCCTACTCAAGCTCGGCGTCTCCGTGGCCCTCCCGGTCGGCCACCGCTTCACCCCACTCAGCGGAAGACCGGGGTTCGGAGCACCCTTAGGCACTGGAAGGCCAGTGGTCTGACCAGCCCCTCCAACAGCCTCAGGATCCCGCACAGTGGCCTTCCTGGACCCCCTGGGCGTACCACCAAACCCAAGGGGATCCATCCGGGACCTTGGTGTGTCGGATTCTAGGGTGCCCGAGGCCACCATCAGCCGCCCCCGGACTAGTGGGGCAGACCTCTCGGCCGCTGACAGCGTAGCCCCAGCTTCCGCCCCATTCCCCGGGTCCCTCCTCTGCCTGAGGCCCTGCAGGTCGGTGGGCAAGCGGCTTCCTTGTTGTCTTCCCCGGATGAGGCAGTGGCTGGCACATCTGCCTCCAGCCCCCCACCCATAGACCTGTCGGCGCATCAGGCCCTCCTAACAAGAGTGGCCAGGGGTTTAAACCCTCCAGCGGAGGAGGTCATAGAGATTGAGGACCCTGTGGTGGACGTCCTATCCACGGATGGCCTGAACAGGGTGGCTCTGCCAGTCATCAAGATCATCCAGAAGTCGATGGCCATAATCTGGCAGACCCCAGCCTCCGTCCCGCCGACCACTAAGGGGGTGGAGAGACGTTTCTTTGTCTCCGCCAAAGACTATGAGTATTTGTTTACCCACCCCCAGCCTTGCTCCCTGGTCGTCGACTCCGTGAACCAGAAGGAGCACAATGGGCAAGAAGCCTAGGCCCCCAAATCCAAAGAGGCTAAGCGTTTGGACCTGTTTGGTAGGAAGGTCTATGCGGTAGGGGGTCTCCAGCTCAGGGTGGCCAACCAACAGGCCCTCCTGAGCAGGCACACGTACAATGCATGGAACTCCATGCAGAAGTTTCAAAGCATCGTGCCCCCTGAATCTAGACAGGAGTTCGATGCCTTTATTTCTGAAGGCAAAAAGGTGGCCAAGACTGCGCTGCAGGCAGCCCTCGATTCGGTGGCCAGAACAGCGGCCTCTGGAATTGCCATGAGGCGCATTGCCTGGTTGCAGGCCTCTAATCTTCCCCCTGAGGTGCCGTACACCATCCAGGATCTACCCTTTGAAGGCTCCAGCCTTTTTTCTCAAACTACGGACTCGCGCTTGCAATCTCTCAAAGACTCCCGGGTCATCCTGCGTACTCTGGGTATGCACACCCCAGTGACCCAGAGGGGACCGTTCAGGCCCCAGCCCAGACATTTTTATCCGCCACCACGCCCATCGCAAGACGCTTTTAGAAGGCGGGGGCGAGGTGGCCATAGACGCTCCTCCACCCGACGCTCGGGCCAGTTGCCATCAACCCAGAAGCCCCCCCAGGGCTAACCCTAAGCCCAACTTTTGAAGGTGAGCCTGGGGACAGCGTACCAGCCTCCCTGCCGGATCCTCCCTTCAAGGACCGTTTATCCCACTTCCTTCGTGCCTGGTCCGCCATCACCTGAGGCTGGTGGGTCCTGCGCACAGTGGCAGTGGGATATTCACTTCAGTTTTCCTCCCCACCCTCCCACCCCGTCCCTCTTCAGGGACCCCTCTCACGAGCAACTCCTGGTTCAGGAGATTCAATCGCTCCTGTCTCTGGGGGCCGTCGAGCCTGTCCCAGAGCAGTTCAGGGGAAGGGGGTTCTGTTCCCGCTATTTCCTCATACCCAAGGCAAAAGGGGGTCTCCGGCCCATCCTGGATCTGTGTGGACTCAACAAACACCTGGTCAAGTCCAAGTTCCGCGTGGTCTCCTTAGGTACCATCATTCCCTCATTGGATCCAGGGGACTGGTACGCTGCCCTCGATATGAAGGACGCTTACTTTCATATAGCCATAAAGCCATCGCACAGACACTTCCTCCACTTCATGGTAGCCGGCGAGCATTACCAGTTCGCAGTCCTACCCTTTGGCCTCTTCACGGCTCCCAGGGTATTCACCAAATGCATGGCCGTGGTCACGGCATTCCTCAGACACCGCCAGGTGCACGTCTACCCTTACCTCGATGACTGGTTAGTGAAGGGCAGCTCGCGGGAGCAGGTACTCTCCCACGTCCAGCTAACTCTCAACACGTTCACCTGCCTCGGAATTCTCCTCAACAAGGAGAAGTCGGCCCTGGAGCCTATCCAGAGGCTGGAATTCATAGGAGCCCTGATAGACTCCACAGTGGCAAGGGCGTCCCTCCCACTATCTCGCTTCCAGTCTATTCAGTCAGCGGTTCACAGCCTACATGCCTTCCCGACTTCCACGGCCCGATCGTTCCTCAGCTTGCTGGGGCACATGGCGGCTTGCACGTACGTCACCAAGCATGCAAGGTTATGTTTGCGCCCGCTCCAGTCATGGTTAGCATCGGTTTACAGACCAAACGTGGGCAGCCTAACTACCCTCCTCACCATCCCAAACTCGACCCTTGACGCCCTCGCCTGGTGGACAAATCAAGCGCTTGTTTGCGAGAGCGTCCCCTTTCTCCCGCCCCGGCCAACAATGTCCCTGGTTACGGACATGTCATATCTGGAGTGGAGAGCCCATCTCGGGCATCTGAGGACCCAAGGTCGGTGGTCAGCAGCCGACCTTTGTCTGCACATCAATGTCCGGGAACTGTGGGCAGTCCGCCTCGCATGCCAGGCCTTCAAGAACACGTTATTGGGCCAATGTGTTGCAGTGCTAACGGACAACACTACAGCTCTCTTTTACATCAACAAGCAAGGGGGAGCCCGCTCAACCCCCCTCTGCGAGGAAGCGATTCTACTGTGGGAATTCTGTATAACCCACTCAATTCACCCTGTGGCCTTGTTCCTCCCGGGCGTTCACAACACGCTGGAGGACCAGCTCAGCAGGTCGTTCCTCTCCCACGAGTGGTCCGTTCGCTCGGATGTCATTCGGTCGATCTTCCTAAGGTGGGGGTTTCCCCAGATCGACCTCTTCACCACTCGCCAGAACAGGAAGTGCCTCCAGTTCTGCTCCTTCCAGGGCAGCTCCCCGGGCTCCCTGACGGACGCCTTTCTCCTTCCATTGACAGGACAACTCCTCTACGCTTTTCCCCCGATCCCGCTGCTGCACAAGGTGCTCATGAAAGCGAAGCGAGACAAGTCGCACATCATCCTCATAGCCCCAGCGTGGCCCAGGCAGTGCTGGTATGCATCCCTTCTCCAGCTATCGGTGGTACCGCCCATCCCCCTGCCGCTTTGGCCGGACGTTATATCACAGGACCACGGCCGCCTACTCCACCTGGACCTGCCATCCCTGCACCTATCGGCGTGGCTTCTGCGTGGCTAAGGGGTTCGGAGCTCCTTTGCTCAGCGGAGGTGCAAAATGTGCTCTTGGGTAGCAGAAAGCCATCTACCTGAGCCATCTACTGTGCAAAGTGGGCTCGTTTCTCCCGGTGGTGCAAACAGAGCAACACTGCCCCAGAAGAGGCCAGTATACCTGCCATCTTAGACTATCTTCTCTCCCTCAAGCAGCAAGACCTGTCCACTTCCTCCATCCGAGTCCATTTAGCAGCCATCTCGGCTTTCCACCCGGGAACCACCGACCATTCGGTCTTTTCTAACCCCATTGTCTGTAGGTTCGTCAAGGGACTGGACAGATTGTACCCGTAGGTTAAACACCCAGTACCCTCGTGGGACCTGAACCTGGTCCTCTCCCATGTCATGTTGCCCCCGTTCGAGCCGCTCGCCACTTGCTCCTTGTTATACCTGTCTTGGAAAGTGGCCTTCCTCGTGGCTATCTCCTCAGCCCGTAGAGTCTCTGAAATCCGAGCTCTCACATCGGAACCCTCCTATACGGTTTTCCGCAAGGATAAGGTGCAGCTGCGCTCCCATTCTGCTTTCCTCGCTAAGGTGGTGTCCCTGGTCCACATAAACCAAGACATTTTTCTCCCGGTCTTTTACCCTAAGCCCCACACCTCCCGTAGAGAACAACAGTTGCACACGCTCTATGTTCGCAAAGCTCTTGCATTTTATTTAGAGCGGACAAAACCCTTTAGGAAGCCAACACAACTCTTCGTTGCCGTAGCGGATCGGATGAAAGGGCAGCCGATCTCAGCACAGCGCCTCTCCTCCTGGATAACTGCTTGTATCCGTACCTGCTATGCGCTAGCAGGGAAATCCACGGAGCATATAACTGCGCACTCCACGAGGGCACAAGCCTCCTCGGTGGCCTTCCAGGAACGGGTTCCAATCCAGGACATCTGCAGGGCAGCCACCTGGTCCTCCATCCATACCTTCACCGCACACTACGCTATTGTCCAGCAGTCCAGGGACGATGCAGTGTTCGGCTCGGCAGTCCTCCACTCAGCGGTCGGTCGGAATGGATATGAGCAACACATCTCGAAGAACAACAGTTACAGGTAAGTAACTCGTTTTTATTCTGACATAAGCTGTAGTAGATATAGCCTCTCTCTGTTAGTGGAGGCTGAGGTTCTCACACTGTAAAATGAACTCTGGACAGCTGGGGCGTTAAACATTAACTCCAAATTTTCCAGGAATCTTGATAAAATTGCAAGAGTTAGCTTTGCTGATTGTTGTGGGGGTGGGGTGAGAATGATAGAGCTGTGTTTTCCTTACAGAAGGTTCTTGGAAATGTGCCTGACTCAGGCACACACTCTCCAGATGCAGCGGGATAGAGCAAGACAGAGTAGACCCTACTCTACTGTCTCGTAGGGTGAATGGCTTCTTGCTGCGGCCTCGACAATGGCCAAGTCCTCTAATATCATGTGCAGGTGTGTGACTATAGCCTTCCCTACTACTCCCCCAGGGAAAGCCAGTTAGGGGATGTTGGGGAGCAAAGCTATCTCCACCATGTTTACTTGTGCAAAGGTGGTCACAGACTAGCTCTTTATGGGTATGTCTACACTGCGCTGCTGGCCTGTGCTGACTGACTCAGGCTCTGGTCAAGGGATTAATTGTTGTGTAGATGTTTGCGCTCAGGCTGAAGCCCAGAAGCTCTAGAATCCTACGAGGTGAGAGGGTCCCACAGTTCAGGCTGCAGCCTGTGCCTGAAGTCTTCACATCAATTAAACAGTGCCTGAGTTATCTGGCACAGGCCAGCCCTGGGTTTTTAACTGCAGTGTAGACATGATCTAAGCCTAGAATTTTTGCTAACCTCAGTCAGAGTTTTTAGAGAATCTGAGATCACTTCCTGGCTCTGCCAAACGCTTCCTGGGTAATCGTGGGCAAATCAATTCATGTCTGTGCACCGGTTCCCCATCTGTAATATGGGGATAATTTACTCCATTTCTGCTATCCTTTGACTCTTCTGTGTATAAAGTTAAACTCCTAAGTAAATCTATATGGGGTCAATCCTTGACCTACAGTTGACAGCCTCTTAGCCCACAAAAGCTCATGATCCCTAAAATCTGTTAGTCTATAAAGTGCTACAAGACTCTTTAGCAGGTACTGTCGTTTACTTTTTGTATGTCCATTGCCTTGCAAAACAGGTCCCTGATCTCAGCTGAGTTTCCAGGTGCTATTTTAATACAAATACTCAGTTGTTAATTAACACTGGATACCACGTGAGACAGTTAATTGAATTGGAAAAGTATAATTGTTCTGACATTTTGCAAGTTATGAATCTCTGGGTTAAATTGTATGGCACACGTGTATGTACACAACACTTACAGCACACCTTTCCTTTGTATCAAGGTTTTCGTAATGCAAGACAGTGCAGTCTTACTTTACAAAATCAAATATGCTTGTCATGTTTCTTGTTGAAACATGTTTAACAAGATTAGCTGCTGTTTCAACATACAGCTTGCCACATCATTGTAGTCTAGTGTGCTTGCTGATTCATTTTCTCAGTCTGTCTCATGTCACTTGGGCAGACAGTGATGTAAAATAGTCTTGAGTCATATTTTGTTTTTAAATAAGGAGACTGGTTTTAATTTTTTAACCAGGTAGGTTTGACCACTTATCTGTAAGTGCTTAAAAGTATATTGTCAACTGGAAATCCCATTTGTACTTATTTTACAAGTGACCACTGATGTTGCTGTAATAGAAAAAAGAAGATAACTTTTTTTTTAATTACAAACTTTTGTTTGCTTTATGCATTTGACAACACTTTGTGTGCAGGCATTTTCATGGTGATATTGAGCCCCTTCCACGGGCTCTGCAAGGTGTGGTGATGATTTCAGGACTGAGAAAAATACTTATAAAGAGGAGCAGAAAAGCACTTTGTTAAAGGGGGAAAACATTTTGTACCTATTGTGACAAAGTTCCGAGTCTGTATTGGTGGGTCCTGTGCTTCCTGGCAGATTTAGGGACCTCAGAAACTCATCTAGGCCCAGAGTGACCTCCCTTTCTCAGTAACTAATTAAGGGAGGCAGAAAAGGGGGGAGCCCGGTCGCTCCCTCTACTCTGGACTCCAGCCCAGGGACCCTAATAGTATCAGCTAAGATGGCTGACCTTTTATCCACAAAACACAATACAATTTCCTGGGCTACTTCCCCACAACAGTCCCCGCTTCTTCAGATTCCACTTCACCTTTACCTCAGGGCCTCCTTCATTCTGGATGATATGTTGTCCACCACTCAGTCTCACCAACAGCACAACTTCCTTCCACAGCTCCTGACACCCACAGCCCACCTGACTAACTGGGAGGTTTTTATCTGGTTTCAGCCAGTCGCTGATTGGCTTCAGGTGTCCCAATCAGGCTAGCTGTTTCTACTCCTTTCTAGAAGATTCTTAATTGGCCCCAGGTGTCTTGATTGGCCTGGAGTAGCCTTTGTTTGGCTATCCAGGGAACAGGGACCTGCACATCCTGAGACTAATATACCTGCCTTCCAGCACTCTCCTATATCCTTCTGGTCTGACTCCGTCACACTATTCTTCCCCAGCCTTCTGATCCTTTACCAAAAGAGGGGTAGTGGACAGGGGTTGGGGATGAGGGGGGACAGGAAAACTTTAAAATAATTAATGTTAACAGGATTGTCACTCTCATTTTTTTTCCTACTCTACATTCTTTTTTATTTAAAAACAGTTTGTGGGGTTTAAATAAAATCTGCATTAAGGTATTAAGGTAGACTGTCACTTTATCGTAGCTTAAAAGAAAAGAGAAAAGAGCAAATGGTTATCTGATAACTTGATAAAAATGGGAAGATTTTGATATAGGCTGACTTAAAACCCTGTTTGCCCTGGGGATAAACTTTAAAATATGATAAAGTAATTAGGATTATACAGAGTTTGCTACAAATGAGATTACTTAAGTACTGTAAATGTCTAAAAGTAGTTTAATTTTGTCTGTCTTAGAAAACAAGATGAATGGACAACACACTGGTTAGTTGAATAAGTGATGCCATTTTTAGCTTTGATTGGGAAGTAAGGAAGGACATTTTGATTAGATGTTGGAATACATCTAATGAGTAATGCTTGCATCATCATTTTTAGAGAGACAATAGTTTGCATATTAAAGATTTTTCTGTTTCCTATAAACAACTTTTTATGAAGTTTTCAAAACAAAAACATTGTTCTTTTTTAAAAAAAAAAAAAAAAAAATTCTTCTAGTTACCCTTCCCCATTTCATTTGAGTGGTGCCAGATAATTGCTGCAAGAAAGGAATAAATATTTTACTCCTCTCAGTAAAGCTGGCATTCTTTTCATGCCTTGATTAGTAATATGCTTTTGTTTAACCAGAAGGGTATGGATTGCTTCCCTTTTCTCTCATTCGAGAATGGGAACACCACTCTTGTAGAGAAGAGTTCAGACCATTTTTATTCTAGTCTCCAATCTGACAGTATTGTAGCTGTGTACTTAACCTCAGAATGGCATGATGAACACCAGGATCTTTATCAAGTTTTTGTTTCTCTTAGTTATTTTGTTCCTTTTTTTACATTTTGTGCAGGGTATGGTAGTACATCATGTTACAGGGATCATTTGCTAGGGAAGAGTCAACATGGCTTTTGTAAAGGGAAATCATACCTCACCGACGTATTTAAATTCTTTGAGGGGGTCAATAAACTTGTGATCAAGGGGGATCCAGTGAATGTAATCTACTAAGACTTTCAGAAAGCTTTTGACAAGGTCCCTCACCAAAGGCTCTTAAACGAAGTAAGCAATCATGGGATAAGATGGAAAGTCCTCTCATGGGTCAGTAATTGGTTGAAGGCTAGCAAACAAAGAGTAGGAGTAAATCATTCATTTTCAGAATGGAGAGAGGTAAATAGTGGTCCCAGGGGTCTGTACTGGGACTGCTGCTGTTCAACATATTTATAAATGATCTGGAAAAAAGGATAAACAGTGAGGTGGCAAAATTTGCAGATGATACAAAACTACTCAAGAGAAATAAGTCCAAAATAGACTACAAAGAGTTACAAGGGATCTCACAGAACTGGATGATTGGGCAACAAAATGGCAGATGAAATTCAATGTTAAGAAATGCAAAATAATACACACTGGGAAAGTATAATTCCAACTATTCTACATACCAAATAGTGGGGTCTAAATTAGCTGTTACTACTTAAGAAAGATCTTGGAATCATGGATAGTTCTCTGAAAACATCCACTCAGTGTGCAGTGGCAGTCAGAAAAGCTAACAGTATTAGAAACCATTAGGAAAGGGATAGATAAGAAGACAGAAAATACCATAATTTCTCTATTTAAATCCTTGGTATGCCCACACTTTGCATACTGCATAGAGATCTGGTCACCCTGTCTCAAAAAAGATACGTTAGAATTGGAAAAGGTAGGAAGAAGAGCAACAAAAATGTTTTAAGGTTATGGAACAGCTTTCGTATGAGGAGAGATTAAAAAGTCTGGAACTTCTTAGCTTGGAAAAGAGATGACTAGGAGGGGATATGATACAGGTTTATAAAATCTGACTGATGTGGAGAAAGTGAATAAGGAAATATTTTTTACTCCTTCACATAATACAAGAAGTAGGGATCACTGAATGAAATTAATAGGCAGCAGGTTTAAAACAAACAAAAGAAAGTACTTCCTCTTTCAACACACAATCAACCCGTGGAACTCATTGCCAGGGGATGTGGTGAAGACCAAACCTCATGGAAGATAGGGCCATCAATGGCTATTAGCCAGATGGCAGGGATGCAACACCATGCTCTGTTTGCCAGAAGCTCCAAACGGACAAGAAAGGATGGATTACTTGATGGCAAGTTCTGTTCATTCCCTATGGGTATTGGCCACTTTCAGAAGATGGAATACCGAGCTAGTTGGTATGACCCTGTGTAGCCATTCTTATGTTCACTTCTAGCTGTACTACTAGCCTGTTTGCCGTCTTCCCACATGTAAAACCCAATGGCGAACGAGTTCAATCCCCATAAGGAAAAAAGGCTAATTATAATATGTCCCTCCCTCCACCATGTTAGGGATTTGTTTTTGTCTTATGGTAGCATCTAGAAGTCCCAGTCAGGGCCTGTTATGTGAAGCACTGTACATATACCAACCAAAAACACAATCTCTGCCCCAAAGAGCAGGAGACTCTCCCTTCTGGTCTCCTCCTTTCTCCTGGGAAGGAGTAAACTGAGACAGATCTGATGTACCAGCATAACCGTGTTGGTGTAATTATGACCCCAGGCACGTTGTGGGGGCAGAAGCAGTGCTTTCCCTTCTCCCGGGCCTACGCTGTCTGTACACAGTGGAGACTTAACAGCTCTGTGGAGCCTGCTTCCTGTTCCCCCTCCCCTGGAAGCAGTGGTATGGCACAATAGTGCCAGTGATTAAACGGGTGCATTACATCCCTCTACTCCCTTGCTCCAGTGCACCGGATTGCCCAGGGCCCCAAGCCATAAGGAGCCTCACAAAGCTAAGTTATGCTTCAGCTCCAGGTAGCGAGGTTAGGCTTCAGACTCCTGAAAGAGGTACAATAGTTGGGAAAGGTTGAGAACCACTGCACAAGACTATAGTAACCCCTTCCAAATGTATAATATAACAATTGTTGTTACACAATTGAGGTTTGTGGGTTTCTTCAGATCTACTTAAACAATCACAAAGTGTTTGATGGAATGTTGTCACATTGAAGGGAGGTCTCAAGTGGTGTTCCACAGGGATCTGTTCTGGCAGGGTAGTGTTCAACATTGTTGCTAATGCACTGAATGTAGGAATATAGAGCATATTAATCAAATTTGCAGATGACACAAAGCTTGAGAGTATTGCACAAACTTTGGAGGTTACAGCTAAAATTCAGAGGGGTCTTGATAAATTGGAGAACTGGGCTATAGACAACATGAAATTCAACAAAGACAAATGTAAGGTGCTACACTTGAGAGAAAAAACAAATGCACAAATACAGAAAGGGGGTTAAGTGGTTTGGCAACAGCACTGTTTAAAAGGATCTGGGAGTTGTGGTGGATCACAACCTCAAGCATGAGTCAATGTGATCCTGCTGCAGGGAAAAAAAAAAGCAAATGCATTTTTAGGTTGCATTAACAGAGGCATAGCAGGCATGTCACTGGAGATGATGTAACCGCTCTACTTGGTGCTGGTTACTCATCTGAGGTACGGTGTCCAATTTTGTTCATCGCTGTATGAAAAGGATGTAGAGAAAGTGGATCTAGAGGCGAGCAACAAAAATTATCAAAGGGAAGGAATGCAAGCCATATGAACAAAGACGGAAGAAAGTGGGCATCTTTTGTTTGGAAAAGAAGTGATTAAGGAGGGACATGAGAGCAGTTTTCAAATACTTGGAAGGCTGTCATAAGAAATATGGAGAAAAATTATTCTCTTGCCATAGAGGGCAGAACAAGAAGCATTGGGTTCAAACTACAGTATGGTAGATTTAGATTAAACCTCACAAAAAACTTCCTAACTGTAAGAACAGAAGGGCAATAGACCAGACTGCCTACAGTGTTTGTGGAAGCTCCTTCACTGGAATTTTTCAGAGAGGCTGGTTAGCCATCTGTCTTGCAGGATTTGTTGTGTCTAAACCATCCATCTTGGCATGAATAAGACTAGATGCCCTTATGATCCTTCCTAACCCTATGGTTCTGTGATTTCCCTCCTACTGTTTTCTCACTCTGTGCGTAGAAAAGGGGTGGGCAGACTTTTTGGCCCTAGGGCCACATTGGGGTTCAAAATGATAGGGAGGGCTGGGTAGGGAAGGCCGTGCCTCCCGAAACTGTCTGACCCCGCCCCCTAACTCCCACACTCACTTCCCTCCCTTGACTGCCCCCTTCAGAGCCACTGACCCATACAACCCCCGCTCCTTGTCCCCTGACTACCCCCTCCTGAGACCTGTACCCTAATTACCCCCCCCAAGACCCCACCCGCTATCTAAGTCCCCTGCTTCTTGTTTCCTCTCTGCCCCCTCCAGAGACCCCTGCCCCCTAATCACACCCCAGGACCCCACTCCCTATCCAACCCCCCCCTGCTCCCTGTCTCCTGACTGCCACAACCCCTAGCTACACCCCCACCCCCTGACAGGCCCACTGGAACTCCCACACCCTATTCAGCGCCCCCAGTCCCTGTCTCTTGACCACCCCCTGAGACCCTCTGCCCCTTTTTCAGCTCCCCCACCCTGGCCCCCTTGCCAGACACACTGCTGCACTGATCTGCTGGAGCACGCAACCCTGTACCCCAGAGCACCGCTTGCCCGGTGCCGACGGCTGTGGGGGAAGGAAGATGGGGGTGGGGCAGAGCAGCCTACCCAGGCGTGAGCTCAAGCAAACCAGTTAGGAGGAGTCCACAGGCCAGATGTGGCCAGCGGCCCAGTTTTCCAACCCCTGGCATAGGGGCATGTAGATGCATTCAACAGCACCACAAAAATCTCCCAAGAATGTGTCACTACTGTGTGTAAAGTGACATACAGAAATACTACGGTGGTAAAATAACTGCCAACAGTATTGTGTTTAGTACTGTACGTAACCGGCAGAATACAGCCAGATATCCCATAAGATTGTTCTTAACCCAGTGGAAAGAACATGTTATAGTGTGTGCCCTGTATTTATATAATTGCAAAATTTCCATGAATCCTGAAAAAGTAGGTAAACGGTAACTTTGTATTTGGAAAATTTCCTTTCTTCATTCTCTCTACATATTTTGCCCTTTCTGCCACCATCCCATCTATTGACTTCATCAGCAATAGCTTTATAAATTAGCCACATTAAACCAGTGCAAGAGTTCTGCTGTGAACATCTTGAACTAAATTAGTAATACTTTCATTGGAGGCTGAGTGGATCAGCTAATTGCTTCACATTTCACTTCCAAAGATTATAGATGTTTCAATTTTTAAAAAAATTCTCTTGCTTAGTTTTAGTTTAAGATTTATTTTTATAAAATAGCTTAAAATTATTTCTCATGGTCGTATTTCGCCATCCCTGGAATTGGGTATTTGAACCTTTTAAGATTAGTAAAAAAATAAATCTTAAAGTTGAATTAGTATGAAAATCAGTGAAGTGTGAATCGTTGCTGCCATCTCAGGAGCTTAGTTGCTTTCAAAGTGTTTCTCTTCAACCTAGTTCATGGGTTAAATAGCACATACTGTGGGAAATCATGTAGCATCCTGAGTATCAAGTAATACCCCAGTATTTATGACTTGAGAGTATTTATTCCAATGCCAGCATTTCTAGTTTATCATAGTAGGGATTATTGCATTCTGATTGAAGTCTGTGGCGTAAAAATAAAAAAAGCGGCAAGCTGAGCACTCCCAGTTTACATGTTAAGAACCAGTTTAAGGTAGCAGTGTTGGACTTGTTCATTTCAAAGTGTGTATCTGTTAGTCCAAATTAGAGTGTGGGATTTTTCAGAATTTGCTATTGGAAAGGATGATCAAAGCACAGTGAAAGAGAAGAAAATAGGACAACGAGGGACTGGTGCATTTCTGAAAATAAAAATGAAATTACTAGGTTTTTCTCCCCCAGCTACAACAGAGAAGTGATTTATTAATCTCTCTAATTGCTGCTGCGGAAGTAGGTAAAAATTTGAAATTAGTTAGATAAATATTACTTTTAAGGAAAGTATATTTTACTTCAAAATGTGTTTATAATTAGAGAACTTTAGATTGCATTGGCAAGTTCTGCTGCTGGCTTTTACATTAGTATAGTGTAGAACAGCTTTTTATAATAAACATCAGTTTTTTAGTTTAAGACATTGCTTCATTTTTCATCTAACAAACCATTGGTGACATAGAGCAGTGTAAAATTACTGTGTAAAATTACTAAATTTACTAAATTACTAAAATTACTAAATTACTAAACTTGTAATAGACTTTTCTACCATTTAAAAAATGTAAGTGTGCAACCAAAATGTGATGGTACAAGCTGACAGTTTTGAACAGAACTGATAGTAACTATTTGAAAAGCACAATGCAGAGTATGCAGTTATGTTCATACAAAGCAAAGAATAAACCTCTGTCTGTGACTGTTCACTGATTTCAACAGGCTTTTCAGAAGGTCTGCATATTAAAGTTCACGACACTTAGAATATATACATATTAATTATAGCAGTCCGTTTCAGCAACATGCTCATGATCTGGTTCTCTCCATCTTTCTCCTGTACCTCTGTACTGGAATAAGAAGTATTTTCCTAGTGTATTTTAGGAGATGTTTATGTTCTGTTGCTTTGAAAAATCTGTTGTGAGTGATTTTTCAACACTTTTCATCTTGTAAGAAGAATATAAAAATCATGGAAATGCTTCAGCTTTTTTGGATTACTGCATGATGACCCTCATTGCTGTTGAGACTGTGAGGTGTTGGACATGTACAGACTGCAATGGTTTATATGATCAATTAGTGGAAAATATAATTGGTAGATAGTAGTAGCAACTTATGTATGAGCAATTGCTTAATTAATTCAGATTTTTTTAAATAGGGGTTTGTCTATCTTTTAAGTGTGTTGCCATTTCATACACTGCTGTTTGAGCTTTTTTGTGATTTTTATTTGAAGATTAATAAATTTGAGGTTTTATACATACATTTTAATGCCGTGAATATTACTTGTATTCTGTTTCTCTTGCATTTTGCCACCTTATGCATCAGCAACTGAACTTAGCAGTATAGTTTTCTGACCATCAGCATGCTGTTTAAACAGCATACCATTTAAACATAGAAATGCTATTGTGACAGTTGTATGAACATCCTTTAGTGTTATCCCACATATGTAACTAATGTTAGTATCTCCATAGGATATGGCACCAACTTTCCTTAATAAAAATATATATTTTAACAATGTGAATTAAGTGGATCCTTAATGTTTGAAAGGCTGGATGTTTAAAAAATTAGTTTCTGATATTCTAGTGAAGAGGCAAGTTCAGCCTGCTAGTTAGTCTGAGCTTTTTACTAAAGTGTTTAACATGCTAATATGTTCCATATTGCCTTGTAGATGAGCCGAGTAGCCCTAGTATTGACCATGATATTGCACACATTCCTGCTTCTGCTGTTATTTCTGCATCTGCGGCTCAAGCTCCCACTATAACAACAGTTTCTCCTAGTCCCACGTCTTCAATTCCTTTAATTCGGCGTCAGTTATCCCATGACCATGGTAAGTTTTGTTTTGTTTAAAAACTTTTTTCTTTTAAAATTTGTTTTCTTTGCAGAGAAATATGACAGCTTATAATGCTTTATCGCTTCAAACAGTCAAGACATAAGTTGTGATTGAAGCTGATTAGTGTTTGATAATTTTGATTGATTTGCAGAATCTGTCAGGCCTAGTATATTGGATGGTCAATCTCCTGCAAAAACTGAGAGATCCAAGTCTTATGATGAAGGACTGGATGACTATAGAGAAGAAGGAAAATTGTAAGTCCTGAGCAAATCTGTGCACATGCGAACAGGCACATGCACTTTTTAATAAAAAAGTATACAAAATGTTCATTATAATACCTATTTTTTTCCTCCCAACAGGTCTATTAAACATGTAACTAGTTTAAAGGGGATCAAGGTTAGTAACATATTTAACAATATTGTAAGAGTTGTAGATATTAGTGTTTTATAATATATGTTATATGAATTTTAAATATTGTGCTGGATCACATATGTGAAATCATGGCGATTTGTTTCTGTTACCCATCGAATCATTCTAAAATGACTTTTTGATGACAGATGTATTTTTTCCCTAAAAGGCACCATACTGTGACAAGGTAGTACATTTGAAGTACTCTTCTCCAGTTTTTCTACTTTTTTTTTTTTAAAAAAAAGATACTTTAAAATGCCATTAGACTTGTTTTGTAGCTGAACAAAAGGCTTTGGTTTTCATTTTCTACAGCATCTCACATCTGAACTATAGTATATGATGCAGTCAATGACAAAAATATCAAAATAAATAAAGGTGGAATGTCCCAAGAATTACATAGGTTTGAATAGTGTGAATTCACAGTTAATCATTCTACTGTTCCATTAGCACAAAAACTTTCATAGCCTGATAAATATTTCCTTGCACCATACACTGAGGAAACCTTAACATAGAGATGGGAGCAGGATGAGAGAGAAAATTACCTAAATATAGACTTCTACTGAGAAATCTATTTAGAGGACCTCTTGATATTCTGACTCTTATTTTTCTTTAGGTCCCAGACAGCCAAAAATCTTCAGAAGACTCTGGATCCAGAAAAGATTCCTCTTCAGAGGTCTTTGGTGATGCCTCCAAGGAAGGATGGCTTTATTTTCGACAGCTTGTCTCAGACAAGGGAAAGGTATTGTGCTTTCTAAAGTACATAAAGGATAATATAAAAAATACAACTGCCAAAATTGGGGGTAAGAGAAGTCAAGCTGTAGGCCAGAGATGTTCCTTGTAAAGTTTTCTTGTATGTAGTAAAACATTATGTAAGGGCCACTAACAAAAGTGACATTAAGCATTTAGCTTTAGTTGGGCAACAGTCTTCTTTCAGAGGTTGTCTTCGTAGCTGCCTTCATTTCTGTTAGTTTAAATTCAGAGCAATACCGAGTAATTTTACATCTCAGACCTAGTTATTTAGTGCAAATAATCAACTGCTAGAAAGCTGAGTGTGTAGATTTTTCTTAAGCCACCAGTGGGACAGATTTGCATATTTACATAATTTTTGAAATTGAATGAACCTCATGGACCTCCTGGAAATTCATAGGCCAAGATTTTCAAAGATGAAGGAGCCTGACTTTCAGAGGGGAAGGGAGGTTGCTTAATGCTTCTTACAATTAACCCTCTTGAAAGTGATGCAAGTGGAGCACCCAGTCACTTTTTTGAAAAATCTGAGTTATAATGAATGCTAATTCTGTAACCATCCCTTCTTACAATTTCTAATCCTTTTGCTCCTGTCACATTTCCACATACACAGTATGATATGTTCAGGTAGAAGGGACAGCTGAGAAATTTGCCCTTTCCCTTGGTTCAAAGCAGTCAGTGAGTAGTACTTTTATTATACAGAAGTTGAATGTTCTGTGCCACCCTGTGTTCAATCTTTGTATTCTGAAAATTTTGTATGTGGCTTATAACTAGGTAACAATAATATGTGTTGTTCACACAAACACAAACAAACTGGTTCATGTTTTCCAGCGAGTTGGTGGCAGCATTCGGCCATGGAAACAAATGTATGTTGTCCTTCGAGGTCATTCACTTTATTTATACAAGGATAAAAAAGAGCAAATAACTCCATCTGAAGAAGAACAGCCTATTCGTATCAATGCATGTTTGATAGATATCTCATACAGTGAAACCAAGAGGAAAAATGTATTTCGGCTCACCACATCAGACTGCGAGTATCTATTTCAGGCTGAAGACCGAGATGACATGTTGGCATGGATTAAGGCTATACAAGACAATAGCAACCTCAATGATAAGGTAGCCATATAATATCTGATGTATAATCTTACATGCTGTGTTCTTCTATTGTATTTTCTTTTAATCAATAGACTTTATTATTTATAATAAGACGAACACATTTTTCTGTTTTGGTTGACACTAAATTGAAATAGGCATTAGGGAGTAGAAGAAAAACTACAGTGAAATTAAATACCCGTATAGCTACCTCTATTTACATAGAAGAATAAATTCTTCATCTGTCTTTTGAAGTTTAAATATCCCAAAGAATAACTGAGCTAATGAAAAGATGTCATTTTAATAATCTAATATTTAGTTAATCTCAATTTATTTTACTAATTCTAAAGTTTTGGCCATTAAATTTTTTTTAAAAAAAATTAATTTAATTACAAACCTATTTTAAGTTGCACTGTAAACTACCTGTTAAAATCCCTATTTTACAACGTAATCAGATGGAAGCAGTAATTTCTGGCTTACTTTGTCCCAGCAAACTCCGTTTGGGAAGTAGGAGTACAGGAGCAGTTTTCACTTAGAAACTTTACACCATTAATAGTTACATAGTGAAACATTGACAGGTATTAAAAAAAAACAAACTGTTTAGTAATTTTCATATTAATTAACATAAATTATAATATACATAGAGGAGAGAGCATGTGTTATACATATGCACACATGCATATTATACATAAATGTTGATGACTCTCTCTATACATATTGAATTTGTAAAACTTTTTTTGTATGTATTTTGGTAGGTTTACATTTTTGTTCTGGGAAAAAAAAATACTTCCATGGTGCTTTTTAATTACAGCTGTTTGAAGCAGCTCGGCTTTAGAATAGTTAGCCTAGGGAAGATGGATTACACTGCTCTACAGCCAAAATGCTTCTGAAATAAATGTAGTCAAACTTTACTAATTCTGGGTCACTGAGAATGAAAATGATGCTTAAAATTGTTCATTGGCTCTAGTTTTCAAGATATGCTATTGGGTCAATATATATGACCCTTGACATGGGAATGGCGGAGGACAAGTGAGTTATAAAGGGAAGAGATCTCAATTTAACCCAGAAATGACTAAAATACATCTTTGACTGGATCTAGGAATAAATCTATGACTGGGTTTGGACAGTACTTGCTTTTTAGGCAAAACAATGAATGATGCAATCTGAAGCTGGTATTGTGTCATACATGATATGAATTGCATCATGTTATTCCTAGAAGTCATGGATGATGCAATCATAACGAAGCTTACATCACTCTGCTGAACAAATTGCCCTATATCAGCTCTAGAAATCATACGAGAGCACGACACTGTATTTGTCAGTGTTTGATTTTGCAAAGGGACACATTTCTGTTTAGCCAAAGTGAGCAGAGATGCCTCGTACTTGTGTGAACAGTGAAGATAACTTCTGCTATGTTTGTGGTGAAGTGACTTTTGCATCACAAAAGCGCAGTATAATCACTGTGGTTAAGAAAGCCTATCACCTTTATTTTGGCTGCAAAATTGGAGATCAGGACAAGAGGTGGGCCCCACACATATGCTGCAACACTTGTGCAAAAAATCTTCGCCAGTGGTTGAACAGGAAAAGGAAATCTATGCCTTTTGCAGTGCCAATGATTTGGAGAGAGCCAACAGATCATACCAGCAATTGTTACTTCTGCATGGTGCCTCCAGTTGGGAAAGGTGTGTCAAAGAAGAAAAAGTGGACTGTGCATTATCCAAACATTCCATCAGCTATACGCCCAATATCCCACAGAGAAGGACTGCCGGTTCCTGATGCACCAGAATCATTCTCACTTGAGTCAGACGAGGAAGAGGAAGAGGATGAGGATGAAATTTCTGGTCCTGAACCATCAATGTCACAGGACCCACATTTTCTCCCATCCTCCTCCTCTGAACCACACCTCATAACACAAGCTGAACTGAATGACCTTGTCAGGGATTTGGAACTACCCAAGAGTAAGGCGAGCTGTTGGGCTCCAGACTACAGCAGTGGAATCTCCTGGCAGGTGATGTTAGGGTTTCCATGTTCCGTGACCGTCAAAAGGATCTTGTCCCATTCTTCTTCATGGAAGGTGATCTTGTAGCCTGCAACAGCATCGATGATGTGATGGCAGCCCTCAACATCGTTCACAATCCAGGTGAGTGGAGACTCTTCATTGACATCAAAGACGAGTCTTAAAGCTGTTTTGCTGCATAATGGCAATGTTTTGCCATCAATTCCGGTTGGTCATGCAGTCCATATGAAGGAAACCTATGACAACATGAAACAACTTTTGAGGTGCATAAACTATGACCAACATCAGTGGCAGCTTTGTGGCGATTTGAAGGTTGTTGCTCTCTTGCTTGGTCTGCAGACTGGATACGCAAAGTACTGCTGTTTTCTCTGCGAATGGGATAGTCGTGCAAGAGATTCCCACTACATCAAGAAAGATTGGCCACTCTGACAGTCATTGGAGCCTGGGAGGAAAAGTGTTCAGCATCCACCACTTGTTGAATCAAGGAAGATTTTGTTACCACCCTTACACATCAAGCTGGGTCTGATGAAGAACTTTGTCAAGGCCATTGACAAAACACAAGCAGCTTTCAAGTACCTGTGTGGAAAATTTCCAAGGTTAAGTGAAGCTAAGAGAAAGGAAGGTGTCTTTGTTGGTCCTCAGATTCGTGAACTTCTTCGAGATGATGCATTTGACCATGCACTGCGTGGCAAGGAAAAGACGGCATGGAAAGCCTTCCAATCAGTGGCAATACATTTTCTCGGAAACAACAAGGCAGACAACTACAGGTTGTTGGTGGAAAACCTCCTCAAGGCATACAAAAGCCTTGGTTGCAACATGTCACTAAAGATACATTTTTTGCACTCTCATCTAGATTTTTTTTCCACCAAACTGCGGAGCAGTGAGCGACGAGCACGGCAAGCGATTTCACCAGGACATTGCAACAATGGAGAAACGCTATCAGGGCAAATGGAGCCCATCAATGCTTGCAGACTATTGCTGGACAGTGACAAGAGATGCTCCATTTAATGAATACAAGAGACAAGCCAAGAAGTGCCGAGTAGACACTGAATAGGACTAAACTATGTACATAATAGTTTTTGCCTTTTGTTTCATAATACATTTTATTTATATAACCCTTTTGCTGATTTTTAAAGTGTTACATAAACAGGATAGGTGAAATATTATCATGTAAAGCAACCATAAACACATGAAAAGACTTAGGTTTAAAATTTATGATTAAAACTCTACTATCTACACAATATACATAAACATAAAATGTAAAAACTTAAATATCTTAGAAACAGTAGCCAATCAGTTGTTTTAATTGTCATATTTGAATTCAGCACATCAAAATACATAATAAATATCACATTTTATCTCTGAAGCAGGCGACTTCTAAAAAATTGTAGACCAGTGTTATAAGCAGAATTTTGGTGAGGTGATTAAAAATATTTGTTAAGTAGCCAGCCATATGACAAATTGTAGAACTTTCAGTGCCACAGACGTGGATAGGGAGGTATTGTATGTGTATAGACTGAGACTTTCAGAGCAGTGTTGGGAATATAGTCGCACATCTTCTATTAAAATGTAAGTTTATTGAAAATCTGTGGCTAAATCCTCTGCATTTCTTTGAAAATACCTATCATAGCAGTTAACTTATCACAGCTTTTCTTTAATCTTTCAAACTGTCTTTATTTTTTTCTTTTGAAATATATTTGAATATATTCTCTATTCTTGAGAATATCCATTACATTTTAGCTGTACTGGAACTGAACTCTACAACCACCGCGTGTATGTTATCTGATTATGGGAATAGTTGCGTGTGTTCTAAAGGTGGTTAGATAAGCTTTTGCAATAGTATTATCAAAACTAGGATTATAAAGTAGATCTCAATTAATTTTACAGGATACTGGTGTTACTAGTAGGGACCTAATTAGCCGGAGGATTAAAGAATATAGCACAATGATGAGGTAAGCAATCTGTATGCAGCTGGCAGTTTTATTTGCCTGGTACCTAACTTCCGTGTACCAAGTAATGTCTTATTTCAGTTCTTCCAGCAGCAAAACAGAGCCGTCACCCAAAACACCTCGCCAGAGTCTTAGTATCCGGCAAACATTCCTTGGCACTAAAACAGAACAAAGGACCCAAAGTCCTCACTCTCCCAAGGAGGAGTCAGAAAGGAAGCTGCTCACTAAAGGTGTGTATACTGCATATAGTATTTTGTTAAACCTGTAAAAAAAAATTGTTGTACAGGGCCAAGTGTTCAGGACATAAGAGTTGCTTTAGCCCTTCAGATGTTTGCCTCTGTATATTCACATAAGCATTAGTGGTTTTTTGAGCTGTATTTATAATCACTGACAGTCTGTTGGCTTGCCTTCACTACCATACTACGTCAGCGCAACTGCACCGGCGTAGCAATCTGGTCAAGACACGTTATGTTCGTGGGAGAGCATCTCCTGCCAACATAATATGCAGTAGACACCGCTTTAAGTCAATGTAACTTATGTCACTCGGGGGTGGTTTTTTCAGGCCCTTGAAGTTCTGTATTGCAGTCTCCTCCAAGGTAAGTCTTGGCTCTTTTCCTGCAACTGTCCGTAGTGACAGTAGCAATAGAATACACCAGTGTTGTGCTTCTCACAGCTAAGCTCTACCAAGCTTGTGCTTTGCTTCAGAGAAGGTTAATCTTACCTAGCACTAGTCTTTCCCTTCCCTGGTTGATCTGCAAATAACTAGGTAGAACCATTTTTAATATAATGTTAAGAAAATGAATTTTTTTCTCTAAAACCTTTTATAATGGTAGAGGATTTTCTTGCCCCATGGATTTAAAGTACAGAAAGGAAAACATATTATTTTCGGTGGGAAAAGGTATTTTTCCCAGAGCAAGAAATTAAACTCTGCTGAGCTTTTTGAGGTGCCAATATATTAAATTTCACAGATGAGTGAGCTGCAAAGTAAGCATAAGTCAATAATTGATCTCCAACTGGTAAAGTCTCAGGCCAAAATTTTTAAAGGGAGTTGTTGGTGCACAGCACTGCTGAAAATCTGACCACTGATTTAAATGACTGAGCACTCAGGTTTGAACATGTGTGCCTGAACTCAGAGAATAAATTCCGTTTTGTGCCTCAAACAAGTTTTCTTTTATACTGCTATCATTGTCAGACAGTATTATATACTGAAACTGCAATAACAGTTTGCTGGAGAGGTAGTGATGAGTAACCTTCAGGATCTTAAACAGCGTCATTTCTCCAGAAACCTCTGAATAAGAGGACAGGATTACATCAGGAGAATTATAGTGCTAGTGCAGCCTCACTTACCTGTATATTGCAGGGAACCAAACATTGTGCATATGACTGAGTTTTAGCAATTAATACTGCATCTGTCTAAGGGATGCTTTTGAAAATTTTACCAAGTCCCATTTTCAAAAGTAACTTAAGCACTTAGCCTGAGTTCCACTGATTTTCAGTGAGACTTGGGCTCCTAAATCATTTCTGAAAATGAGACTTGGACACTTTTGAAAACTTTACTATTAACATACTTGTCACACAGTGCAAGCCACACCTCTTCTGATGTTTCTAGCCATAAGACTTGGGATTGGGTGCATCCAAAAACTGTGGTGGTTCTTCGAGTGCTTGCTCATGATGATTCCATTCTAGGTGTGCGTATTCCCATGTGCGTAGTTGTCTGAGATGTTTGCCTTAGTGGTATCCATAGGGTTGGCTATGACACCCCCTTGAGTTCTAAGCTCATGCTTTGCTATATCAGGCGCATTCCTGGCGGTGACGTCAGTGAGACAGGTCTCAGAAATTAAAGCCTTGACCTCAGAATCGTCATACGCGGTTTTCTACAAAGATAAGGTTCAGTTGCGGCCCCACATGGCTTTCCTGCCAAAAGCGGTCTCCACCTTCCATATGAACTAGGACATCTTTCTCCCAGTGTTCTGTCTGAAACCACACAGGACCAGTGAAGAGAGGCATCTTCATGCCATGCCCTTGGCTTTTTACTTAGAGCGTACCAAGCCTTTCTGTAAATCAACTCAACTCTTCATCGCTATAGCGGCTAGGATGAAGGGTCATCCAGTGTCTTCACAGAGGATCTCCAATTGGATCACCTAATGCATAAGGACCTGTTGCGACCTGGCGGGGGTTCCACCACTGCCAATTGTCAGAGCCCACTTAACGAGAGCTCATATGTCTTCAGCAGCCTTCCTGGTGCACATCCCTATCCATCTGTAGAGCCACAACATGGTCCTTTGTCCACACGTTTACCACTCATTATACCATCACTTAGAAGGCCAGAGACGACACTGGGTTCAGCAAAGCTGTGTTGCAATCTACATGACTGAACTTCTACCAGCCTCCAAGGGTACTGCTTGGGAGTCACCTAATATGGAATGGATATGAGCAAGCACTTGAAAAAGGAAAGAGAGTTACCTTTACCATAACTGGTGTTCTTAGAGATATGTTGCTCATTTCCATTCCATGACCTGCCCTCCTTCCCCACTATCAGAGTTTCCGGCAAGAAGTAGTAGTGGAACTGAAGGTGTGGGGAGCCTGCGGGGGCCACTCCAAGGGGGTGCAAGAGCCAGTCCCTTATGGATACTGCTGAGGGAAACACTTCTGGCTCCAGTGCATGTGGTGAGCGCCCACACCTAATATTGAATGAATATGAGCAACACATCTCAACAAACACCAGTTAGGGAAAAGGTAACTGTCTTTTTCTCATGATCTCCCCTCCCTCGATCCAGGAGATTGGTATGCCACCCTTCACTTGGATGCTTATGCCCATATTTCAGGGTCACAGACGGTTCCTCTGTTTCTTGGTGGGCAGATGCCATTTCCCCCTTTACAGTGCTGCTCTTTGGTGCCTCATCTGCCCAGAGGATGTTAACAAAATGTATGGCACCAGTGGCTGCTTACTTGTGACGTTGAGGGGTCCAGGCATTCCCGTATCTCAATGATTGGCTCATCAAGGGCGGATCTCTGGAACAAGTGCAGCGGAGTCTTAATCTGGTGCACTCCACATGCTGCAACCTGAGTGTGTTGATAAACGACAAAAAAATCCATCTTCAGGCCTGTGCACCGGAGTTCATTGGAACGATTCTCAACCCCATATGGGCAAGAGCCTTCCTTGCGGAGGTGCATTTTCAGGCCGTCAGACCTGATCTCCCATGTGAAAAACCACCTGTTCATCACGACTTGCACCTGTCTGATTGTTGAATTGGTGGTTGGACCCCAGGGCAGTGTTGGAGGGAGTTCCCTTCATGGCCCCGTTCTGTTGCTGATCCTGGTGTCCGATGCTTCAGACCTGGACTGGGGAGCCCACCTGGGCAAGTTGAACATGCAGGGCTGCTGGTTTCAGGATGATCTGGCCTTCTGCATCAAAATCCAGGAACTCACAGCAGCCTTCTGCACCGAAACCCGGTGGTGCTATACTTGACAGCGTAGCTACTGCAAGGATAAATGCAGATAAATGGGAATGCTTGGCCCAGGTTCAACAGGTCTTGTGGGGTGGTAGGAAGCCCTCCACCAGAGTGACTTACCTGGCCAAGTGGAAATGATTCAAGTGCTGGTCTTTGGAAGGGAGTATCTGGGCCATGCAGGCCTCGCTGCAGGAGATCCTGGATTATCTTCTGCACCTCAAACTCCAAAGTGTCCCAGTTATTGATCAGGGTCCACCTGGCCCCTCTTTCATCTTTCCACCCTTCATTCCAAGACAGGTCAGTCATTGCTCATGACATGATGGCTCAGTCTTTGGAAGGTCTGGAGCATCTCTACCCACACATCTGGGATCCCGCTCCTCCTGGGATCTGAATCTTATGTTGTTGAGGCTCCTGGGGCCTCACTTGGAGCCTCTGGCTTCCTGCTCACCCCTGGAAGGTTTTGTTCTTAGTTGTGATAACGTCTGCCCGCAGCATGTCCGAGATCAGGGTGTTTATTTCAGAACTGCCCTATACAGTATTCCGCAAGGACGTGGTCTGGCTGTGACTGCACCCGACATTAGAGCCCAGTGTAGCTTCCTAGTTTCATACTGGCCAGGACACATACTTACCTGTCTTCTTTCCAAAGCCTCAGGTGTCAGAGGAGGAGTGCAGGCTGCATACCTTGGATGTCAGGAAGGTGCTGGCCTTCTACATAGATAAGACAAAGCTGTTTTGTAAGTCAGTGCAGTTGTTCACTGGTTTGGCAGATAGAATGAAGGGCTGTCCAGTGTGTCTGTTCAGAAGATTTTGTTCTGTATTTTGACTGCCTGCATCTGTATTTTGACTGCAGTGAGCTGGCAAACATGCTTCCGCCGGCAATCATAACAGCACACTTGACTAGAGAACAGGCATAATCAGTGGCCTTCCTGGCACAGGTTCCAATCCAAGAGACCTGTAGGGCCACTACTTGGTCGTCAGTCCATGTATTCGCATCTCCTTAGGCACTTACCCAGTAAGCTTGAGACGGCGCTAGCAGTGTTGCAAGCTGCACGACCATGAACTGAGCCCGCCTTCATGGATACTGCCTGAGAGGCACCTAGAATGGAATCAACATGAGCAAGAACTCGAAGAATAAAACGGTTACCTTCCTTTTTGTAACTGTTCTTCATGAAGTGTTGCTCATGTCCATGCTATTACCCGACCTTCTGCCTCTCTGTTGGAGTTGCCGGCAAGAAGGAACTCTGAGACGAAGAGTTGCTGGCTCCTGATATGCCAATGCATGAGCGTGGCACTTAGGAGGATGCCACAGCCGACCGTATGGATACCGCTAAGGCGAAAACTTCTCAGACAACCACGCATGTGGGCTCGAGCACACCTAGAATGGAATGGACATGAGCAACACATCTTGAAGAACAAGAGTTACAAAAAGGTAGGTAATTTGGTTTTTTCAAGTCATGTGAAGAGACAGAAGTATGTATTTTTATATAACCTAGGGGATGCTGGCAAAATCCAGTCACACCTTTTCCGTGGAGGCCAGATGTCTGGTTATGTCTGAAAAATGCTGCATATTTGAGAGTGTCTGCAGGGAGTTTGAACAATGAAAGTGGTGAAAATGCCACAAAATCATGAAAAACTAAGCGGTTGGTCTTTTTGGTTTGACAGTTGGTGGGGAAATAAAAATTGACGATAGTGCCTTTTCAATGAAGACAGAAATTGTTTCTGACAAAGCCTGTGGACATGTCAGAGAATCAAATGAGATCTTACTCTATTTCGAGATGCCCTATAATACATGGTGGTGAATCCTATTGAGTGGTATACTACTCCTTTCTGCTGCATTTTTCCTGAGATGGTGCATGCTGCAAAGAGTAGTAGCTTAAGAATCTAAAATCACTGTTCACAGTGGTAATGCGCAAGCTGATTGGAAAGCTGCTTTCGTAATTTAAACCAATGGGATTGCTGAGGGAAGAGGATGAGAAAAAGTAGGAAATACATTTGTTAAAAGTTCATGCTTTCAAAGACGCAATAATTTTGTGCTTGTGATTTTTGTTTCCTTTAATCGGAACTGGTTTTGATTATATGACTTTAACATTTCCATTTTCTCCCCACTTGCTTTAAATTAACAAAAAGATGAGACAAGCCCACCAAAAGACAAGGGAACATGGCGAAAAGGCATTCCAAACATTATGAGGAAAACATTTGAGAAGAAGCCATCTGCTTTAGGAACCTTTGGTGTTAGGCTTGATGACTGTCCCCCAGCTCACACCAATAAAGTATGAACGTAAAATTTTTATTTTCACTCTAGTTTGAAAATAGTTGTATGTTCTTATTTGCATATGAGACATTTGGAAACAAAACCAACAATCTTCTCCCACCCCTTTCTCACACAGTATATTCCACTGATAGTTGACGTATGCTGCAAACTGGTTGAAGAACGAGGCCTTGAATACACAGGTATATACAGGGTCCCTGGAAACAATGCTGCTATCTCAAGTATGCAAGAGGAACTCAATAAAGGAATGACTGATATCGATGTTCATGATGATGTAAGTTGGTGTTCGCTGTGTTTGCATTTAAAATAATCTCTTCTAAAAAGTTTATTATGATTATACAAATACAGTGTTTCTCTCTCCCTCTCTTGAATACATAGAAATGGCGAGACTTGAATGTGATAAGCAGTTTACTGAAATCCTTCTTCAGAAAGCTCCCAGAACCACTTTTTACTAATGGTAAGTTGTCTTCCCTTTTGAGCTTGTTTTAGGAATTTTTTCATCTAATATTAATCGTCATTAGGGCCTTCAATGATAGAGACAATATCAAGTATTACTTCATTAGGTTGTTT
>ML677349.1:21587282-21729361 GCA_007922305.1 Dermatemys mawii
CCTTCAATGATAGAGACAATATCAAGTATTACTTCATTAGGTTGTTTTTAAACTTCCACATTTCTTTATTAAAAAGGTTGATTATGATTAAAATGGCTTACATCTGTGAGCTGACAATAAATTTTTCTCTAATTGCCCAGGAATCACTGTAAATGGTTCCAAAACAGGAACATACTTTGTTCATGTCCATATTGCATTGTATGTAGTAGGTTAGTGTACAGTTAGTATCCTATTAATTTTAGCCCTCTGCCAGACTAACCAAACACATTTCCCTTCCTCCTCCTCCCCTCACTGATCTCATGCTTATGAAGTAGTTCGAAATAATGTAACCATGCGTGTCTTGATGTGTGTGTAACCACTATTCAGCTTGTGACAGAGTCCTGTGGCACCTTAAAGACTAACTAAAGCAGGGGTGGGCAAACTACGGCCCGCGGGCCACATCTGGCCCACGAGACCATCCCATTCGGCCTGTGGAGGCTGCCCCTGGCCCCTCCCCCTGGAGCCATGCAGCGCGGGCACCGCTGCGGGGTCAGGGCTGCGCGCCCTCTTCTCCCTCGGAGCCGTGTGGGCAGCTTTCTGGGATCTGGGGCTGCACCGCGTGGGGAGCAGCTGGAGGCCAGGGCTGCGCGCTCTCTCTCCCTCGGAGCAGCGCTGCGCGGGGAGCGCCCTGGGGCTGCGCGCTCGCCCCTTTCCTGGAGCAGCGCGGGGAGCGCCCACGGTCGCCCCTCCCCTGCAGCCACGCCGCGCAGTCGCCACTCTCCCGGAGCCACGCCGCACAGGCAGAGCTCTGGGAGCCAGGGCTGCTATGGTAAGAGTGGGGAGGGGAGGGGTTCCAGGGTGGTGGTTGTTGGTGGGGCTTTGGAGTGGGCAGTCAGGGAGCAGGGTTGGTTGGATGGGGGTGGGGTTCCGGGGTCGTGGTTACGGGGCTGGAACGTGGATAGGGGTTGGGGCAGTCAGAGGACAGGGAGGAGGGGAATTGGGTAGGGAGTGGGGTCCCGGGGGGTGGTTAGGGTTTGTGGAAGGGAGAGTCAGGGGACAAGGTTGTGGGAGAGGTTAATGGATGGGTCAGGGATTCTCAGGGGTCAGTCAGGGGCGGGAAGTGGGAGGGGGCAGTCAGGGGGCGGGAGGTGGGAGGGGGCTGGATTGGGGGCGGGGCCTTCCCTACCCGGCCCTCGATATAATTTCGCAAATCCGATGCGGCCCTCGGGCCAGAAAGTTTGCCCACCCCTGAACTAAAGTATTAGAGCATAAGCTTTCGTGGGCTAATACCCACTTCGTCAGCCACTGCATGCATCCGATGAAGTGGGTATTAGCCCATGAAAGCTTCTGCTCTAATACTTCAGTTAGTCTTTAAGGTGCCACAGGACTCTTTGTCACTTCCGCAATTCCAGACTAACACGGCTACCCCTCTGATTCTGTTCAGCTTGGTAGCACAGATATGAGAATGGACTTTGTTGACTTTTTAACTGCAGATGGAACATATGTTGTTCTTTATAGGTTTGATATAAATAGTGGGGGTTTAAAAAAATTCTGTTTAAATTAGAAGTAGGTTAATTTTTGTCATCAGAATCTAGTGATATTCCCAATCAAATTATTAGGATTTATAAATTTAATTTCACATAAATTCTTTGAGTTATTTTTCCATTATAGTTGCTTGACATAACCTGTCACCTTCTACAAAATTTCTTTCTCTCATGAAGTAAAACAGATTTTTTTTTCTTTCATCAGACAAATATGCAGATTTCATAGATGCCAATAGAAAAGAAGATCCTATTGAACGGCTGAAAACACTTAAGAGGCTGGTATGCTGACAATGAATACATTTTACATGCAGTACAATTGAGCACTAAAATATTTTAAACTCCATACTAAGATTATTTGTTTCAGATTCATGATTTACCTGAGCATCATTATGAAACACTCAAGTTTCTTTCTGCACATCTGAAGACAGTAGCAGAGAATTCAGAAAAGAACAAGGTATCAAACCAAATATACAAGATGTTTTGTTTCATT
Source organism: Dermatemys mawii (assembly GCA_007922305.1). Lineage (NCBI taxonomy): Eukaryota > Metazoa > Chordata > Testudines > Dermatemydidae > Dermatemys > Dermatemys mawii. The sequence continues at coordinate 21,589,296 of ML677349.1, forward strand.
TTCCTTATTTAAACAAATCTCATTGTGTGGGATTATTTCAGGTGATAAAACTCATCTGTGTCTTCCCAGTGTTTTATTGGTTAAGGTCGATAAAGTCAATATAAGGCCTTTGCTATGTTGAGGAGCTTTTGGATGAAACTTGTATGTCTACAGTGTGTGTACTGGTAACTAAATTCATTTTTATTTACTTGAAACTGGGTACAAACCACCTGTGTGGGTACAATTACAGTTGGTTTACAACTGGCTTTTTATACACATATTGTTTAATTCTGCAACTTCAACATAAGCCTTTACGTGTGAAGCCTAACATAAGATTTACATGTGCCCGTGCTAGGTTTCAACTAGTTGAACTGAACAGTTCAAAACCAGTTTTAGTTCAAACGGTGCACATTTTTTGTATAGACCTGAGGAGTCTGCTCAGTCTGTTTACTGTCTGATAATTAACATTAAAGATCTCATGAAAATAGGACTCTGCCATTATTTCATTTTAAAAATGTCTCATTCTCCCACTGCTGTGTAGTATGTTATGCTCTACTTGATTTCAGTGTTCTGCGGTTCTCAAGATTGGGCCCATACTTGGTATAGTGGTTTAGGCTCCTTTAGAATAAAAGACTCTGGGTAAAACTTAAAAACCGCCCAAGTCCTATAGTCAAATGTCATTTTGGTGCTTAGGTGCCTAAGTCTGCTTGATACTCGGTGCTAACTAGAAATCGAGCTATTGATCACTACCTGTTGAGCCCGATGATCTAGCCAGCTTTCTAGCTACTTTGGAGTCCAGTCATCCAATCCATACTTTTTTAACTTGCTGGCAAGAATACCGTGGGAGATCGTATCAGAAGCTTTGCTAAAATCAAGCGATATCACATCCACATCTTTCCCCATATCCACAGAACCAGTTATCTCATGATAGAAGCCAATCTGGTTGGTCAGGCATGACTTGCCCTTGGTGAATCCATTTTGACTGTTCCTGATCACCTTCCTCTCCTCCAAATGCTTCAAAATAGATTTCTTGAGGATCTGCTCCATAACTTTTCCAGAGACTGAGGTGAGGCTGACCGGTCTGGAGTTCCCCAGATTCTCCTTCTTCCCTTTTTTAAAGATGGGCACTGCATTAGCCTTTCTCCAGTCATCCGGGTTTTCAAAGATAAGTGCCAGTGGCTCTGTAATCACATCTGCCAACTTCCTCAGCACTCCTGGATGCATTGCATCTGGCCCCATGGACCTGTGCATGTCCAGCTTTTCTAAACAGTCTTTAACCTCTTTCACCACTGAGGGCTGCTCATCTCCTCCTCATACTGTGTTGCCCAGTGCAGCAGTCTGGGAGCTGACCTTGTCTGTGAAGACTGAGGCAAAAAAAGCATTGAGTACTTCAGCTTTTTCCACATCATCAGTCACTAGTTGCCTCCCTCATTCAGTAAGGGTCCCATACTTTCCCTGACCACCTTGTTGCTAACATACCTGTAGAGACCCTTCTTGTTACCCTTCACATTCCTTGCTAGCTACAACTCCTCCAATTGTGCTTTGGCCTTCCTGATTACAACCCTGCATGCTTGAGCAATATTTTTATACTCCTCCCTGTCATCTGTCCAAGTTTCCATTTCTTTAAGCTTCGTTTTTGTGTTTAAGCTCACCAAAGATTTCTCTGTTAAGCCAAGCTGGTCGCCTGCCATATTTGCTATTCTTTCTGCACATCAGGATGGTTTGTTCCTGCGCCCTCAATAAGGCTTCTTTAAAATACAGCCAGATCTCCTGGACTCCTTTCCCTCTCATGTTAGCCTCCCAGGGGATTCTGTCCATCAGTTCCCTGAAGGAGTCAGTCTGCTTTTCTGAAGTCCAGGGTCCCTATTCTACTGCTCTCCTTCCTTCCTTTTGTCAAGATCCTGAACACAACCATCTCATGATCACTGCTTCCCCGGTTGCCACCCACTTCTACTTCCCCTGCTAGTTCTTCCCTGTGTGTGAGCAGGAGGTCAAGAGGAGCACAGCCCCTACTTGGTTCCTCCAGCACTTGCATCAAGATGTTGTCCCCAAAACACTCCAGAAACGTCCTGGACTTTCTGTGCACTGCTGGATTGCTCTCCCAGCAGATGTCAGGGTTATTGAAGTCTGCCATGAGAACCAGGACCTGTGATCTGGAAACTTCTGTTAGTTGTCTGAAGAAAGCCTCATCTACCTCATCCTCCTGGTCTGGTGGTCTATAGCAGATGCCCACCACAACATCACCCTTGTTGCTCTCGCCTCTAAACTTAACCCAGAGACACTCAGCAGGCTTTTCTCCAGTTTCATATTGGAGCTCTGAGCCATCATACTGCTCCCTTACATACAATGCAACTCCATCACCTTTTCTTCCCCACCTGTCCTTCCTGAACAGTTTATACCCATCCATGACAGTGCTCCAGTCATGTTACCCGACCAAGTCTCTGTTATTCCAATCACAGCATAGTTCTTTGACTGTGCCAGGACTTCTAATTCTTTCTGCTTGTTTCCCAGGCTTCTTGCATTCATTTACAGGTACCTAAGATAACTAGCCCATTGCTCTAGTTTCTCAGTATGAATCAGAAGGCCTTCTCTTCTGCATCTTCCTCCTTGTGTTTCCTCCCAGTATCCCATTTACTTCTGGGCTTAGGTTCGCAGGGGGATGGTGACCTAATTTAAAACCCTCCTCACTAGTTTGGCAAGCCTGCTTGGAAAGCTGCTCTTTCCTCTCTTTGTTAGGTAGATCCCATCTCTTCCTATCAATCCTTCTTCCTGGAGCAACATCCCCATGGTTGAAGACTCCAAAGCCCTCTCTCTGACACCACTAGTGTAACCACGCATTTACCTCCACAATTCGATGATTCCTACTTGGGCCTTTTCCTTCAACAGGGAGGATGGACAAGAACACGACTTGTGCCTCAGATTCCTTTATCCTTCCCAGAGCCATATAGTCTGCAGTGACCCGCATACTTGCTTATGGATTTTGTTGTCAGGTGCAGTTTAAAAAGCAGATGATGTATCGAATGAGTGTGCTGAGGAGATTGATACATTTTGGGTACTTACGTATGATAGACTCACATAAGGTCAAAAATGCTAGCTGCCTTCTTCAGAGGTGAATGGGAGTTGAATGGGTTCTGTGCATCACAGGCTAGGGTGTGCACAGACAGTAGAGATTTCTATATCTCTTGAGAGACGTGTTTGATTAGTAGCTGAAATTCTTCCCTGGTTGAATAAAACACTTAGTTTGGAAGTTTCCCAGTATTTAGGGTGTCTTGAAGATGCTTAAATATCTTAATTAGAAGACACTGGGTTTTTTTAGTGTTACTATTTTTACATAATCTAATTTTTATGTAAAATCAATAACACAGGTGCAAGATGAGTCATTTTTAGTTTTGCTTTTCCCTGGTTATAAATAACAGTTCGGGATCTGAACCGCAGTAAAGGAGTGTATGTTGCACTGTACAGAACTGGGCCAGGTTTGGTATAGAAGCATCTTTGCCTTTTTATCTGCAATGTACATTTATAAAAGGCTTAATGTAAAAAAGTTTTATGTATCAGACTTGCTGGGATTATAATATGAGTACTACTGAAAATCTTTTGAATGTTATTAGTTTAACTGGCTTCAAAAACAAAAGCAATAATAGCTATAAACTGGTTGATGGGCATTGCACAAATAAAAACCAAATTAGACTATTAGGAAGCCTCAGTGGCGCTTCATGTATTTTATTGGAATGGGTATTTACTGAATATCCCTATTATAAATGTGTAATACAGATCTACTTCCATTAATTATTAGATGGAACCAAGAAACCTGGCTATCGTGTTTGGTCCAACCCTTGTGAGGACCTCTGAAGACAACATGACGCACATGGTTACTCACATGCCAGACCAGTACAAAATTGTAGAAACACTTATCCAAAAAGTAAGTGAATTCATTTCATTATTTAAAAAAATAATTACACAAACAGACCTGCTTTCACATATTGCACAAGTTTGGCTCTGAGTTTTGTCCCTGGAGTTTTCTCAAAACTGTCCTTTTTAGTGATGTCCACATTTGATTGTTTCACTTCCTGTGGGGTTTTCACTTTTTTTATTTTAAATTGTAGCATGACTGGTTTTTCACAGAAGATGGTGCCGAGGAGCCTCTTGTAAGTATTGTTCCTTAAATATTTTGTGTTCTAATTCATTTTAGTTTAGAACACAGTCCAGATATCCTTAGACTGGATAATATTTCTTACTGCACCATTGTATGCTTTGCTCTTCAGAAACACTTTCTAGCTCTCCAGTCCCTGCAGTAATGAAAGAACTAATAATAAGTTCCATGTGTTTTTGTTAAAAGCAATAAAGGAATATGGAAAAATTAAAGCTCATGAGGAAACTGTGTCCTCAGGTGAAATAGTGCTGTTTTCTAAATGCTGTTGAATCGAAATGAACTGATTGCGAAACGATGATGAAGAGATCTTTGTTTATTAACTGTAGACAACAGTTCAGGAGGAAAACACTGTAGAATCTCAGCCACTGCCAAACATAGATCATTTACTCACCAACATTGGAAGGACGGGAGTATCTCCTGGAGACGTATCAGGTAACTCTTGCCTGGACAGTGTTAGTCCGTAGGCTAGAATAACCTACTCTATTAATTCACTGTAATTTTCTGTTTTCTTTTACTAATAAGTTGGTTTTTCTTCTTCTAAATAATCATGAGTATTTTTAAGTGTCTATTGTGGTGTTTGTATGCAGTGGGGTTGTCGCCGTTCCAGAATATTACAAGGGTAAGGTGGATGAGGTAATATCTTTTACTGGACCAACCTCTGTTAGTCCAAGACACAAGCTTTTGAGCTTACACAGGGCTGTATGATATAGATTGGAAAGTTTTGCAGACCAATAGAAGTGTAATCATTGAAAGACTGAGGGCCAAGAAGCATGCATGCATTGTTTTATTTATTCACAGTTCTCCATGTAATAATCACCACAAGATCAAATAGATATGTGCTGCTGCATAAGTGGTTGCTGTGATGGCAGAAAATTTGATTTTCTATGCTGTTCTAAATAGATCTTTGTCCCAAAGATAGGAATGCAGTTAAAACTTGTTACTTTGCTTGTCAACAGATGACATTTTCATAAGTATACTGCAATATTTTTATATTAAAGTTGATTTCCTTCTGTTTATCAATTGCCATCCTGTTGGTTCAGCTAAGTACTGGCATTGCAGGAGTGTTCTTGGTGACTCTTTTACCCCCACTGTACTGTTGCACTAACCCAGCATGTTGTTTCCCACAAAAGGTATCCCTTTGTCTCTAGCATTTGTTTTAGTTTTTCAAGGGTTGTTCAGCACTTACTGAAACAGTCACTCTATATTGACGTTGAAACAGGTGAAGTGGGAGGAGTCTATCACACGGTGATGTCACTAGTGGATTCTGTGGTGTCACTGATGGACAGCTGGAACTGTAGGAAGAAGGAGGACTGTTGCCCACATTGTAGCTGCCTTGTCTGCAGAAACCCCCGTTTCTTGTAAATGCAAAAAAAAAAAAAAAAAAAAATTGATCTGTGCTGTAAATTTTCTTTGAAGAGTATTTTAAACAGATCAATGCTACTTTTTAAAAGTCTTTCTGCTGTTTCTTGTTATTTCTGAAGCAGACCCTGAGGAGGAATAGCATGGTATGGTCCACCAGTTTTTCTAGTCATAAAGCATTAGCCATGTGTCAAAAAGGGGTGTGGCATGGGGCTCAGCTCTTTAATTCTGGGAGAAAAGTCCCCCAAAGCTGGAAAATGTCAAAGAAAACATGTTCTGGTCATTGTGCTAGCCCTTTCCTACCCCCTTTATAACTGTATAATCTCAGTTTTTGCTAGACAAATTATGGTGTTCATTTTTCATTTCATAATTACGCTTGTTATAGAGAAATACAAAACCGGTAGCTGCTGTACTCTAGCTAGGTAAAAGTAAAATTTCACCACTATGTTACTCAGAGGAGAATACAGTTGTAAAATTGCAGTTTAAAACAAAGCACAATGTTAAAATGCTACTCCTTATGTCAAATAACTATTAACAGTTTGGCAAAATGAATGCAACCGTAAGAACCTCAATTTTCAGCTAGGCCAGCCAACAATATTAAGATGTTCAGTTTTGCATTGTGTATCGCATCAGTCTCAGGAGAGTACCCAGGACAATCCTGAAAAGGTCTCTCAGCTGCAATTCTGCAGGGCTATACACTTAAAACATGGAATAAACATTAGTATTTCTGTTTTTTATTTAGAAGAACAGGGCTCCTTTGCCATTCCTGTCATTGAGCTGGTTCTGCCTACAATTCACAGCATCCTTTCATGGCGGTGGCTTTCTGTGGTGCAGCTTGCATCTTTGTGAGCTCTGAGTATCCACTCTGTTCTGGTTTTTATTTGCTCTCACATTTTGGTCTGTGCTTGTTTTTTTCCCCGCCCCCCCATAACTCCAGCATTGTCTGTAGCAAAAACAAATTTTGCACAGAACTGACCATATTATATCTAATTTTTTTTCTACAGACTCAGCTACTAGTGACTCAGCAAAATCGAAGGTAAATCTTTTTTGTGAAATTATAGAGAATAAACTTCTAATCTACTTTAGGTCTTTGCATTTTTTGCATTGGTTGTTTATACAGGGATACCTATGGCATTGTTTAAGATATTATTGTAAACATGTGGTGCTATATTTAGCAGTCCTTCCCCAATTAACTTTAGAGCATGAAAGTGGAAAAAGTCACTCATTTGTAAAGATTGACTCTCATGAAGGGAAGCTGCAAACTGTGAAGCAATGTTTGTTACAATTGGGGTCTATATACTATAAACTACTATTTATTTATACATCTTATTTAGGTTATATAGTATGTTCCTCTCCATTGCTCGCCTGCTGTTGACACTCAGACTAGTGTAACAACTTTTGCATGTCTTTCTCTAATTCAGTTTCTAAAGTATGTGTAGAATACAAGGGCAGCTTCTGCTGAAGGTCATGGATCCTAGCTTCATAAGAAGCCAACTGGTATAGCCAAAGATTTCTCTGCTAATACCCATTAAAAACACTGTTGAGGTAGGAAGGATGGTCTTTTGGGTATGATACAGGACTGGGGTTCAGGACCTTAGATCTAATTGCTGGCTGAGCCCCAGACTTTATAGGTATGTCTACATTGCAGTTAAAAACCTGCAGCAGGCCCAGGCTGTGGGGCTGTTTAATTGCAATGTAGACATCTGGGTTCAGGCTGAAGCCCAGGTATTAGGACCCTGTGAGATGGGGAGGGTCCTGAACATCTACCCTGCCATTAAACAGCCCCTTAGCCTGAGCTCTGCAAGCCCGAGTCAGCTGACAGGGACCAGACTTGGGTGTTCAGTTGCAGTGTAGACATACCCTAGATCACTGGTTCTTAACCAGGAGTCCAGGGGCCGTGCACAAGTTTCAGGGGGTCCTCCAAGCATGGCTGGCATTAGACTTGCTAGGGCCCAGGGCGGAAAGCCAAAGCCCCAAAGCGCAGGACTGCATCTTTGGGTCCCAAGCCTCATCACCTGGGGCTGAAGCCAAAGCCTGAGCAACTTAGTTCCCAGTGCCCCCTGTGGGACGGGGCTCCAGACAGTTGCCCTGCTTGGTACCTCTTAGTGCTGGCGCTGGCTTTTATATGCAGAAAAACAGTTGTTGTGGCACAGCTAGGCTGTGGAGGTTTTTATAGCATGTTGGGTGAGGGAGCTCAGAAAGAAAAAGGTTGAGAAACCCCTGCCCTCTATGACTTTAGCGAAGTCTTTTAGTCTAACCTGTGCCTCAGTTCCCCATCTCTGTAAAATGGGACTAATACTTCCCTGCCTAACAGAGGTGGTGTGAAAATAAAATCTTTGTGATTGTGAGGCACTTGCAGCCATCACCATCGTGGGGCCTAAGTATCTAGCTATACAGTGCTTATGTAGCAAGTGAGATTTCCACTTCCCTTAAGGCTTATTGTACTCACTTCCTTGGAATTTGTCATTGCTAGATTGTAACTCAGCACAACTGCAAGTGAGTGGACAGGCTCAACAGCTGCTACTTTTGTTTTAAACAAAAACTACTTTTGGTGGGGGAACCCCAGAACTTTAATGCCTTGTGGTCAGAGGCATTCTCCTCCTTTGGGATGCTGTATGCTAATAACTGATCAGGATTTTCAAGATTCTGGAGGGTAGTCCCCTTTACTGCTCTTCTCAGGTAGACTGAACTTTCCATTCCTGAGGTCAGCCAGGGAGAGAGAGAGACAGACAGATGCAAATAAATGGCGCCTACATGTCTTGTTCAGAGCAAACTGCTCAGCCCTGGAAATGCCAGCTTGCAAACTTCAGAGTCTTGCTATTTTAAAGTTTCCCTGAGTGATGTAAGCAACTGACTTACCTTATTTATGTCGTCGTCATTATTTTTTTCCTAGTAATGCTGACAGTGTGCTAGGCCATGGTCACACATAGAAGGGGGTTTGATCCTTGCCCCAAAGAACTTACGATTTATAAAGATTGAACAAATAGAGAAAGTGAGTGGAGGAAAGGATACTTGTAAGAAAAGTGATCTGGTAATGATGACAATTATTGAAAATATTTTCTTATTAAAGGTGTCCTAAAAAGGAGGAAAAATAATTTGGATCACCCCTCCTCCCACCCCCTTTTTTTCTGCTTTGTGATGTACAAAGGCAGACTTGCATTTGTGCCTCTTTTTTACATTTGCTTTTGTGATGTTAGCACTGTACTGCATCTCCATTCATGAGACACAACTGGAGTTTTTTAAGAGAGTGAACTGGGCAGTTTAGGGGGAGAAGAATCGTGAGTCACACTGGTTTTTGTTGTCTACATTGACCAGTTAATGTTTGGAACAAGACAAAGAAGACTTTGTTAATTAATCAGAAACCTCACCCCTTCGGCTGATTTTATTAACAGTAAAAATTCTTAGAGACCAGTGGTCCTTCAGCAAAACCAAAGACAACCAAACTTGGCATTGTTTTTTCCCTAAGGCCTGGTCTACGTTTGAAAACTTTACTGGTATAACTTTGGGTTAGGGTGTTATTTTATTTTTTTAAGCCAAAACAGTTATACCAGTAAACACCATAGTGTGGATACCAGTTTATACCAGTGAGACTGGAATAAAAGTGACTTAATTGGTATAGTTATTTTCCTTCATGTACAGAAATTGCTATACCAGTATAAAATCACCTTTATACTGATAGAACTGTGGCACAACTGTCTAGTGTGGACAAGGCTTAAGATAATTAAGCAGAAAAATCACTTAAAACCAAACATGTACCACTTAAAACTTTGACTGCCTTTAATTGAGAAACAAAACCAAAAAGAGTGTAAAAAATTTTAAGGAAAATCTTCTGGGGTGCACCTTTAATTGTAGTGATAATTAAAACCAACCAAACAAAAAAGGGTTGTCCCTAAATACCTCACCACCCACTTTTCCATAAGTAGCCCATTTATTTTTTGTAGACGTCATGGTGGAAGTGGGCCCTCGGGATGGATCTGAATGTGGAGAGGATAGTGTCTTTGAGGACAAGTTCAGGGAGGGAGTTCCATGCATAGGGAATGGCCTTGGAGAAAGCCTAGGGAGTTGTGGCAGAAGCAGGCAGATGATGGGCTGAGGTCAGTGAGATTGGAGTCAGGTGGAAGGGTGACACACACAGAAATAGAGGCAGGGCTATAGCAAGCAGAAGCAGCTTGAATTTGATGCAGAGGAGGAGGGGGAACCAGTGAAAAGATTCCTAGAAGGGATACCGTGAATAGGCAAGGAAAATTATCTTAATCCATGTATTGTATGGCGTGGAGGGAAGTAACAGGTCAGGGAGGCCTGAGAAGCGGTCACAGAAATCTAAACAGGAAGTGAGGGCATAAGCAAGAGCTTTAGCTAGAGAGAAGGAAAGAAAAGTTGGATCTCTAGGGTGCCTTGGAAGCAGTGGCAGAATTTGAGCAGGGCTTAGGTAATAAGGAGCAAGGGAAAAGGATGCGTTAGATATGAGCCTCTCCCTTCTGAATAACGGGGAGTTCTGTGGTGGTGTCATGAGTGACAAAGTATGTGGGGAGCAGAGAATGCTTCATGGCCAAAACTGATCTTCACGGAGTTAAGCTTAAATTGTTAATGATATATCCAGGAGGTGATGTCAGAAAGATGCACCTAGATCTGGGATTGGATGGATGGAAACAAGTCATGAGTGGAAAGGTATATGTAAGTCATCAGCATAGGGATGGCAGCTGAAGCTGTATGAGATCACTCAAAGGGTGTAAAAGGAGAAGAGGGAGGGACTGAAGTTAAAGCCTTGCAGAATGTTTTCTGTTAAACAGATCACACTGAATTCTGATGTCGGAGAGGGTCTTTTTAGGCTCCCTGGAGTCTCCTTAACTACCTAATCAAGCACCTAGTTAATAATTGATGTTGGAATGTGGCAAGTCAGAGGGACTCTGCCACAGAGTGGGGAAAGGGAGGATGCAGGGTGCCCGGTGTGGCAGTGCAGGCCACACACACAGAGCAGAGCAATGTTCCCTGAAGAAACAGGAGCAAGCACCGTGGCTTTGGAAACCAGAATACCCATCTAAAATCTGAAACCAATGGTACATGTTTTAACTTCTAACCTTGTTCCTTGATTTTTGTTTAAAACAGGGTTCTTGGGGATCTGGAAAGGATCAGTATAGCAGGGAACTGCTTGTGTCCTCCATCTTTGCAGCAGCCAGTCGCAAGCGAAAAAAAACAAAAGAAAAGCCACAACCAAGCAGCTCAGAAGATGAGCTGGATAATGTGTTTTTTAAGAAGGAGCTTGCTGAACCACCTCATGGTGAGGTAACAAAAGAGGACACAGCTAAAGAGGAATGTGAGAGAGAGACAGCAGGAAGAAAACAAAGGATGTTTGTTCTGAAAGAAAAAGAGAACAGCACTAAAAAAGACATGAATGTTGTGAAGGATGAAAAATCATTCAGGAAAGAGAGCACCCTCTTAGAGGAGCCTTCACCACCTTACCAACAAAAATATACAAAATCACCAAATCTCGGCCACCAGCTAATGACACAGAACGATAGTCCTAAAATGTCTATTTCACAAGCCTCATCCCATGTTGAAGAGACGGTGTCTGACTCTGGCACTATGCTTAGCACTTCTTCTCAGGCTTCCCTGCACAGATTTTCAGGCAAAAAATTAGCCAGTCCTGAAATTAAATGTGTTGAATTTTTAGCTGCTGATGTCAGTTCTATCACCTCAGATTACTCAACCACTTCATCTACATATGTAATTGGTTTAGATTTGAATATGCTGAGCCCTGAAGTGCAATCGGTGACAGAAAGCAAGGGGGATGAGGCTGATGATGAAAGAAGTGAATTGATCAGTGAAGGTCGTCCTATGGAAACAGACAGTGAAAGTGATTTCCCTGTCTTTGCTACAAGTTCTGCTGCTGAAAGGACATTCAGGGGGAAAATGCAAGAAGTGCCAAAAACAAATCGGAGGAACTCCGAAGAAAGCGAAGTAAGTTGTACTGAGGGAAGTTCAACACCAAAGTTAGACAGCCGCAGAATATTTAGCTCTCACAAACTTATTGAATGTGATACGCTATCTAGAAGAAAGTCTGCCCGGCACAAAACAGATAGCGAAGGATCAGGGGATGCCAAGTGTGAGAAGGAGTCGTCTGCAGTGACCAAAATGTTTGATATAATGAAAAAAGGAAGATCAACAAGCAGTTTAACTACATCAACTAGAAGTGAAACTGAAAAACAAGAACCTACGTGGAGACTTAAAATAACAGACAGATTAAAACTCCGTCTCAAAGCATCTGCAGATGATATGTTTGGTATAGGAAATCAAAAATCTAGCTCTGCAGAGACCTCAAAGAGAAAAAATATCAGGCGAAGGCATACACTTGGAGGGCAGAGGGATTTTGCGGAAATAAGTGTTTTGAATGCATGGAAAGCTCAAGAGCAGGGTCAAAGTAGAGAGAGAGAATCTGAGCTTTCAGCTGTGAATCGGTTGAAGCCAAAATGTCCAGCCCAGGACCTCTCCATTTCAGAATGGCTTGCACGGGAACGTTTACGCACTAGCACAACTGACCTTAATACGGGTGAAACTGGAGAGCCCAAACTTGAGAACACTAGCTTAACAGAGGTATCAAAGGCAGATCTGCCTTTATCTGCAGAGATGCAGGCAGATGAAGGCAGTTCCTCTAGCAGCTTGACTTTGATCCACAGAACACCACCTCTGTCAGGACCACTCCAGCCCCCTGACCAGGTAAATGGTGAAAGTTATCAGAGCATGAACAAAAGCAGCTTCAGTGCAGCAGTTGATGCCCATCCTCATAAACTCTCTGGGACCCAGGTGGTTAGATCTCGATTTTACCAGTATCTTTGAAATGGGGAAAGGTCCATTACAGCAATTCAGTAGCTTATTGTTACACTTCCCAATAACTCTGTATATATTTTCCTGTACTGTTGTTTTTATGCAGCCTTCATTTGGGCTGGTTTCATCCACATGCACTGTGGAAAGTCTTCACAGTGCATTACTACAGCCAGAAGAACATTTTTTAAAAAGTTAAAGTATATATCTATTTTAAGAAAAATTATATTTGATGGCTGCATACAAATGTCGAACAAAGCATCTGATGCAACATGCTATGTAGTGTGTACATGGTTTTATGACTTAAAGTTGGCCTGGTATTAGTATGCAGAAAAATTGTTCTTTTGGGTTAGTCACTAACAAGTGCCTCATCATAAATTCATTTGGTGTGTTAGGGTGCCATATTGTTAATTGTTAAATTAGAGAAACATTCTCAAACAAATAAACGCATTTTATTGGTAACAAATTTCATTACATTTTACAGATTTTAACACAGGTGGATACAGAGCTTCCATTCCTTAGGCATTCCAGTTGGATCTCGAGTTTTATATTCCAATTTTAATACAGTTTTTGAGTTTTATTTGACTTGAATTTTTAATCTTTCTGTAAAATAAGTAACTTAAATGTACATATTACATGTGTATCTTTTCTTCAGATACCAGATTTGATATAAATGTTGTAACATAGGCGTGTAGATAGTGGATCCTGGATGGAACTGGTTTCTTTTATTGAGAAGAATATAATTCTGCATGAAGACTTAATGAATCCAACTTGTATCATGCCTGTGTGCATCTACTTAAACACTGGAAATAAAATTGTTTTTGTGATTCCTTGAATGGCCTGAATTTCATTCTAATGAATAGTTTTTAAAATAATTGCTTACAAGTTGCAGTCCGCAACTGCACCCAGTATCAGATAACCTGCAATTATTGTCTGGAATGAATGACCATCTCTGTGTGGAAAGAGGCAATTCAAAGGTTTTGGGTTGCAGAGTGTAAATAAGCTACTATCACAAATGTTCATAGGTAAACAACTCTACATTTTTCAAATATTTTGTATCTATGGGACAGTGCCACAAGTATAGCATGTGACAGTTTCAGGTGCTTAAATTTCTTTCTTCTGATTTTTAAACTCCATTTACAATCTAGCCCCATATCATACACCAAACTAAGTTCATTTGGTTAGGTGGTCTTCCTTTAATGTGCAGTTTCTATGGTACTGAGGAAAACATGAAAATATCAATAATCCTTCAGAATGTTGAATCACTTAACCCTTAGATCTCTGGTGTTTTCCATACTTTCAGCCAAATCAGTGCTCTGTCTCATAATTCATTGTAAAGACCAGCTGATGGATTGTGAAAACTCAGAAAATTTTCTATTTACAAACAATTCTACCTGTGTGTTATACTTGGTTTCTCCTGTTTTATTGCCTAGCATATTTGTTCCTTCCTTTGTACACTGCTGGTATTTGCCCTCAAGTCTCAATCCTCTGGTGGTGACATGAAAGTTAATTGCTCTAAAGAAGATGATAATCCAGTGTTGGTCATAAGCAGGGAATGAGCAGCACATCCGCACAAACTGCAACAAAAATTCTGTTTTCATGCACACGTTCAGTACTAATAAAGCGCCATGTGTAGGCAAGCTTGGTTCCATTTAGAGCCTTTTTCATATTGTACAAAATGGCGGCTGTAATAGTTCTGTACTTTGTCTACCTTACTGTTCCTTGTGAAGAAACAACTATAAACATTTATTTCCATTGCAAAAAGTGTCTTGTTTGATAATGTTCCATGAAAATTCTCTTTACTGAAGTTTTGTGTATATGTCTGTGTCTAGTAGCAAATGAAATAAAAATTATTTCTGTTCTTATTGTCCCTCTAACAGCTTTTAACTAGCACCTCTTCCAGATGTACTGTGATGCTGGTGCATAAGTAGCATTTCCATTTGAAATACAAGGAAAAAATCAACCTTGCTAGCTTCTCAAAGGCAGTAGTACATTGGCAGTTCAATTTCACTCTACAGTCACGACCAAAATTCTCCTTTTAAAGTGCATTTCAGTAAGGGACGTCAACACCATGGATACTATGTTGCTCTGATATCCACATAATAAAAGTACATGAAAATATGTAAGGAGTGCAAGTGGCCTTTAGACATCTTTTCATGGTTGAAGTAGATTCTCTGTTAAAGTGCGTTCTAAAACCGTGGAACATGGGAGACCTTCCACAATTCATGCTTCCTAAGTAGCTACTTGAATTGATTCAGCAGTGACCAAATGGAAAGAGAACTGTTCTCTCTTGATGGGAAATAAAGAAAAAATGGACATTCCTGGGATAGGGGTGAAAAGATGAATAATGAATTTTTAGGAACTGTAATTTTTGACATCTCTAAAGTGATGTTCCATTTTAAAGGGGGTGAGGGAAAACTCAGTTTGGTTTAAGGGTAACTGCACACCTTTCCTTCCACTCTTTCAAATTAAACTGTTTTTGAATATTGATTTCGAGCAGGACTTTGTGAAATTTAATCAGCACTAAGAAAATCTTCAACCACCTTTTGCTCTCTTACCCCGTGGCAGAAAAGGTGGCGCTTAGTAAACTGAGATGATGATTCCTCAGTGTCTGTCATTTCATTTGGAAGGCAGAGGGACGAATATGCACCCTCTGGCTCCAGGTGGAGGTGGAGGCTCTGTCTGCAGCATAGTGACAGCCTCTCTGCTCCCTTTGCCCAATATACAGTAATGTTCAAGCAGCAGGGGCCTAAATTTAAAAAAAAAACAAAAAAAACCCTGAGACTTTATCTCCCTGGATCCCTGTCCCACCCTTCACTTTGACTTTGTGGGAAGCTGCCCAAGGCTGAAGTGAAAGTGTGTTTCAAAATCCACCATCCAAAAATGCTGGGGTGGGGGAGACTGTTGGCCTTCTGGTTTTCTTGGGGTTGGTGGTGTCTCCTCCCTCATTCAGAATTTCCATCCAAGTTCTCCTACAGTCTTTTGCCCTCATGCTTTTATATCCACTTTCCTACACATTTCCCTTCATCTTTACACCCTTACTGTGCTGTCCATATTCTCCTGCTTGTCCCATTCCCTGAAAGTAAGATGGTAGCCTTCTGCACCACTGCTGTGACACACCCATGTTCAGGGTCATGTTATTCCTTCAATGTTACTGCCCCCAGCAACTCTGCCCCTTTGTATAATCATCTCATTGAGGCTCCTGTGTGGCCTCTGGCTCCTGTCCCCTACAGCCTCCTGTTCCCCAACCACCATCTGCCATAATCTTCTCTGAGGGCAAGCTAACTTCAGTCCCCAACCAAACAAGGTCAGGTTGATGACCCAGGTAGGGATAGCCTCACTGGTGCAGGAGAATGAGGAAGGTTCCTGACTCCCAGATTTTAGGAAGCTGGTGCCTCTGTAATAAGCAAAGGAATACATATACACTGCCAACATCATTTTCTAGCTTTCCTCTGGTCCCTTCTCCGTGCATCACAGCTCATCTCCGGGAGGAGCTGGGATTAGTGGTAGCCCTCTGCTCCTTTGGTGGAGTTGGGTGGTAGGCAGAGTGGTGAGGGCTGACAGAAGGGGCCTGGCTGCAAAATTTTGGAGTGGCAGGAGGAGTTGGGGCGGTAACATTCTAGGGCAAAAGACATCCACCCAGCTACAAGGAAAATGAGCAGCAACTGAGTTTTGATGTATTCACTGGACTGGGGGCATGGTGGTAAATTAAAATAAATTCTTGTCATGTGCCATCATAGCAAGTGTACCAAAACAAACCCCAAGCCCCAAACCACCTCATGCAAAAGATGCCAAAGGTGGCAGGGCAGCTAACAATAGCTGCTGGGTCTGCGCTGCCATCCAGCCTGAAGCAGTTGAGATGCAGTTTGGTCAGGAATTCCTTTTGCCAGGAAGTGAGTCACAGAAAGGGTGGCCTGCTGCTTACGAGGGAAAAAAAAAACAAAAAACAAAACAAAACCCTCAATTTATGCAGTATAGCCACTGCACGCCAGGGCCCTGCTGCCATTGGTCAGAGAAACGTGCATAACTATGTGAGCTTTTTTTTTTTTTTTTTTTATAACCAAAATAAGGTGGTTACAGTTTGCCTAATATGTAGTCGTGTCTGCTTGCGGGGAGGCGGGGTTGGGGTTTTCTTTTTTTGTTTGTTTTGGAATGCGCAAGAGTGTTGTGGTGAGACACACTTGGCCTGTCACCATAGGATGCTGTGTCCATTTTTGTATGTATTTGTGACTGATGATAAATTTTGCGCAGAAGCGGGTGGGTCTTGTATACACAGCCTTCAGTTTTTAGTGTGCAGCACGTGGAGAGCAGCTAAACTGATGCAGTGGCTGAGCATCTCCTATCACTTATGCTAGTGTACCCCTATGGACAACTTGGAGGAGAGGTGACCAATAGCCTTTAGCAATACAGCACCTTTTTCCTCTGCACCACACAGTGATATGGGCAGGGCTTGACCAAGGATACACATGTGGATAGTAGAAGGCAGATAGGGCTATTACTGCAGCCATCACTTGTGCTGCCATCTCTGGCTCAAATTGAGCAAGGGAGCAGAGACCAACGGAGATTATCTGCAGCAGCACCTAGTGGGCAGTGAATGCATGGTTATGGCTGCAGCCCAGCAGGAGAGCTGAGGCACCAGTGGCAATGAATGACCGTGCTGCAAAAATGGATGACAAGAGGCCTATATCAAAGAAGTACATTTGTCAGTGCATTAAGGCATGCACAGTCATCAATGTTGCGTAGCAGTAGAGGCAAGATTAGGATGGTCTTATTTTAGGTTTAGTATTTTATACATGAATATATAGTCTGACACTTGAGGGAAAACAGCCACGTCTAAAACCACAATTAACTAGCTCATTTTTTTAGGTTTGCACACTCACTGAATCATTTACCCAATATGAGGTTGTGGGAGTTGACATCTTTTGTAACATTAGCCGAACAGAGCTTGGTTATAAGTATCCCATCCTGGCGAAGACTTCATGTTCTCTTGCTAGCAACAAATTGTCAAGCCTCTGCCTATGTGGGACTCTGTCATGGGCTTCTGGTTAGTTTATACTAAGCAAAGCAAATGGAGCGTTAGTGCTGTAAACATGGAGTCATTGGTGTGTGTTATGAAAAGGGTTTGATGTTATTTTCAGTCACCAAAGTGTCTTTACCACAAGCCTGAACAGTACCTTAATGAAGATCATGTAATATGTTTGTATGTGATGTTTTAAACAGTGATTTAATGCCCATCCCAACAAGATCGCTTCCTGATCTGACTGACCATCAGAAACAAGGGTGACATTCAGTAAATTAGTTTATATTAAGACCAGAAAATGTGGCCATAATTTTGGGAATGGGACGTTCAGTGGAAATGTTTGGACAGTAAGAGCACTGATGTTTGCAAGCATCACAGTAAAATCTTCTAGCAGCAGTCTTAATAAAAGAGTGGATAGTGACTTTGTGCTGTCTTTAGTATGGAGCAGTTGTTTAAGGCTGCATACAAAGAATAAATCCACTTCATGTTAGAGAGTTCCTCAAGTGCATCGAGAAGAAAACAAAGGGCAAAACCTGTGGTGGGAGGGAAGCATCAACTGATTAACACTATTGTAACCACAGAGGACAAAGAGCCAAATTAGCAAAAAAGGCAGGGGACAGTACCGCAGCTACTTATGACCTTGCCTGCAGAGTAACCTTACACAAGGCAGTGGGTGTGTCTGCAAGGGCAGCTCTGATTAACCATCATGTTGACAAGCCTTGCTGCTGTCGCAGTTATAGTCAAGAGCAGCTCTACCTGAGCCAGAGTTGGTTCAGGTATTTACACTGATAGTGGTGTGGTTGCTGAAGTTTTGGACGTAAGGCTTCCACTGCCAATATTACTGCTGCAAGGGACTCCAGGAACCTATCTTTGTGTAAGGAGTCAGGGCCTTTAGCCTGGTGTAACAGCAACTTGGTGGTGTTTCTTTTTTTAATTCTGTTATTGAAAAAGAATAGACATAAGAAACCAAATGGAGAGAGGAGGCTGTTCCTTTTAACTAGAGAAGGGTGGTTTCTTCTTTCAGTTTGGCCAGGTAACTCCTCAATGGCATTCGAAGGTAAGAGTCCAAATCTCAAAGAATTACAATTTTGCTCATTGTGTCAGACTGTTTACATTACAAGTAAAGATTTTGAACAACCATTTGAGTTGAAACCATTGTAAAAGTTATCAGTGACAAAGTACAAAAACAGCATGCAGCCCTTTATTTTTGTAAAGTTCTTTGCTTAGCATAGTTCTGTATATTACATTATGGCGTTAAACAAATTCATTTACAAAAACACTAGCTATGCAAACTTTTTGCTCTTTCCATTTGCTCAATATTCACCTCTCCCCATATATATGTTTTAAAGCATGCATAAAAATTAATTTTGGTGTAGTAAAACTACTCTATGTGCCCAGCCACATACAATATTTTTATATATATTTATAGATATGTACAAAAGGTTGCCAGTATACATAACAGTACAGAAGTGTACATCTTAAAATCCACACGGCAATACAAGTTACCAAGTCTCAAGAAAACAAAAGAAAAATGGTGGATTTAGCTAAGAATAAAAGTAATCAGCAAATACTTATATGTAAAAACAAAATTTATTTTTGTTGGATTGGCAAATTATTAAATATAATTGGAATGGCAGTGCAATATGTTACCTCATACACACTAATACCAGTATTATTCTGTTTCTTGTGTAGAGATTTACTCTCCAGCATAACACTTTCAAATGTACATTCTATTAGTATCAAAAGGTTTTGGCAAAAAGATCTTGAAAGGAACCATGATGTTTTGTTGACAAAAATAGAAATCTGTAACAAAGCTAAATAACACTAAAAGAAAAGAAAAAAATATTTGTTTGTTTTACATTTATGCATAATCACACTTTAGTATATCTCTGTTCTCTTGTAGTCCCCATAATGAAAATAGCTTTATACAAAACAACTTACTAAAATTTCTGGAACCATATATTTTTTCTACGCTGCACTGTGTGTGCACGCGCGCGCACACACACACACACACACACACACGTTCACTCACATGCCTTCTGCACTTTTTGTAACAGGTCCTGGATACAGAAAGAAAATGCTCTTATTATCATTAACAGCAAAAAAGTTTTACAAAACAGCTTCACTCTAGTCTATTGTATTAATCCAGTACTTAGCACGTTTAGTATTAAGTCTCAAACGATAAAATGATACATTCCCTTGCTAAAATATTGGTTGCAGATTCATTGATAATAAACAGAAGCCATGGTGAAGTTGTGCACACTAGTGTTTAGCCTTTAAGCGGTCTCCTTGGCTGAGGAGGTGAGTTTGCTGGCATTTCCATTCTGTGACTTGTAGCTGGTGAAGCTAGGTGTATGGATTGTCCTGATGCTCTTCAGGCCTTGGTTCAGTGAAGTGGGAGAGGTAGACGAAGGGGGAGAAGAGGAGGAGGAGGGGGGGGATGGCCGGCCATTTTGAGTCTGTAGTGAGAATGAAAGATGGTGACCTTTACCTGTGTAAGTGGGGTTCTGAAACTTTAAGGAGCCGTTAGAGACAGAGGGAATTAGGGAGGTAGAGTGAGCAGTGCGACCTGTTTGAGGACTCAGAAGGTTAAATGAAGGAATGGATGTTTTAGTAGGTTGATTAAGAGGGTTAGAGCTGTCACCACTAGAAGCAAGCACAGAGCTGCTTTTCCCAGAGGTGGGAGAAAAAGCTGGGATTTTAGAAGCAGGTAAGGTAGGGGAAGTAGCTTTATAGTCCCCACCAGCTTTCTTAGCACTTCCATTAGCCTGTAAATAAAGATGGCAGGAGACTGTCAGAAAGCCAGTAACATAAGTAAACAGGGCCTGGGAAAACAGCGCTACAGAAAATAAGAATTAACTGTTCAAGGCCTGAGCTAAATCTTGCAGCTGTGGACTGGACCTGGTAAAATCCCCATCATGCACAACAAAGAATGCATATAGTGCGAAGAGAGAGAGAACAAAGCTTGTGCGAGAAGTCTCATCAACCTACAGACTATTCACTACATTGGTCATGCTTCAGGATTGTTAAAGTGAGAATGGAAACATTTGGTTAGAGCATTAATGTGTATCTAATGTAATCCATCAAAGCAGAGGGTCTCAAACTGTGAGTCGGGACCTCAAAGTGGGTTGCCAGGGCTGGAGTTAGACTTGCTGGGGCCTGGGGCCAAAGCTGAAGCCTGAGACCCACGGCCTGGGGATGAAGCCAAAGCCCAAGGGCTTCAGCCCTGGTCAGCAGGACTCGGGTTACATGCTCCCTACCTGAAGCCCTTGAACTTTGCCCCTTCTCCCTCCACCCCGCCCCCCAGCCTGGGACAGCGGGGCTCAGGCTTCAGTCCCCCGTCCTGGGGTCGTGTAATAATTTTTTTGTTCTCAGAAGGGGGTCGCGGTGCGATGAAGTTAGAGAACCGCTGCATTAAACACACAGGTTAGTATCCGTTGCTTCCTTTAAAACTCTGAACAGAGGATTTCCTAGCTGAATCACATTTACCAAAGGGGAGTAAACAGGTATGGCATCTTAAGCTGAACACTGGAGTAAAAAGCGGATGTTTTATTGCAGGCATGCAAAGTATGGTGAAAGTGTAATAAGGATCATAAAGAGATTTTCATGCCCCCAAGATCCAGGATGTCTAGTTAGGTCTCTTTTGAAAGAAGAAATCCATTATTTGGTATAATCTACGCCAGTGACTTGACTTACATTTTTTTAAAAAGCTTTAAATGTCCATCCAAAGATTTGGTTTAGGGTAAAACTACCTGTCTGTATTGGCGCGGATCCTGTAGCTTGTGCTGTCTGCCTGCTTTATCCTGGCTTCCTTGTTGTCTACTTTTTGTTACCATGGGTACTGGCATCCTGCTGGTCTGTGGAGTGGTGCTTGAGCCCTGTTAAAAGGATTGCAGGGGCACAGGGGAGACAAGGAAATCAGCGGTAAATCGGAGTGCATTTAAAGTGGGGAATCACACACCATGCACAAAGAAGCTTTGTGTGAGAAGCCAAAGTACTACATGCAGGGGAAACATCAGAGATTCACATCCTGAGCCACACCACTCTTGTTAATTTCAAGAATCAGATGGAGGAATCTGCTCAACTACTGATCAAACTGGATTCAATGTCAGTGTCATTTCTCCTTTCACACAGCAGATTATTGACCCAGCTTCCCTGCATTGCCCGTCACCAAACAGCAGCAGAGGTGAAACAATCTATTAGCTGTTAGACACCTAGTGGGGAGACCAAACAAGCCACCTGAAAGGAAGCAAACGAATCATAAGACACCTCTTGCTTAATGGTGATTATTGCAGATTTTAGAAAGCAGCTGGAGTCTGATTTCTCCTACTAAGGTACCTTACGTGAAGCTGATAGGATTGATGAAGGGGATTCTGCACCAGCATGGCTCTCATCCAATACTACGAGTTTTCTGAGTGCAGCCTCTTGCGTTATAGGGGAAGAATCATGGGCACTGCTTCTTACAGAGCCACATGCAGGTTCAGGGACAGATCTTGGACTCATCTCACTGATGGTGTTCTCCAGCTGTTTAATAGTCTGCTCAAGACTGTCCAGAGTCCTGTACGTATTCTTTCGAATTTCATCAGTCCTAGAACTCTGTGCTGTCGTCTCAGGAATGGGATCTTCCTTCCCAGAACCATCTGTAGTAACATCCTCAGGCTGAGACCCTGTGATTTCAAATCTTTTGGCCTCCTTGTGTTGCTTTAGAGTCCCATCTTCCTCCTCCTCCTCTTCATAAACCACCACCTGCAAGGTCTTCTTCCCAGTTTTGGTCCCTGTACGTATTGCTTGAGTCAGAGCAGCCAACTGCTTTTTAGGGAACTTAAATTTAAATTTTTTCTTAGCATCCTGCCTGCTTCCAAACTGATCAGGACAGTCCAGCTTCGCTTCTGAATTTAAACCATAAATTTGACTAAATTTGTTAAAACCGGCCTTTGCCATTTCTTGTTCCTCAGGAATTTTTGTTTCTGTAGAGTCACAATGAGAGTGAAGTTTAAATTCATGTTGTTGCTCAAGCCCATGATTTGCTAAATAATCTGTAGTAGCCCTTCCATTATTAGTGGTCTGCAGTGCTTCATTCTGTAACACAGGGATTTCATTTTCTTCCTCCTCCTCCTCTTCCTCTATCTTCTCCTCTGTCATCATTTTCTCTAACTCCTCATCACATTCCTCAAATATGGTTGAAAGTCTTTTATAAGCCGATCTAATATCCATTGGTTCTTCAAAGATGATGATGACTGGTTTTTTGTCCAGACAAACTACTGGTTCTTCATTCTCTGTATTCTCTAGCACATCTTGTTGGGCTGTCTTGTCCTTTTTGGCATCTATGTTAACAGTTTGTACATCTTCTCCCTTCCTGCTTACTATATCGTGAACTTCTCCAGTCGACAGAACCTGGACAGTTGTCTTGGTAATCATAAAAGCAATGTTGTCTGTTGATGGGTTTTCTTCACTTGGAGAGCTAGTTGAAGATTCTGTCTCCTCAATATAATTTATATTGGAATTTCTAGGTACTTTAGGCCTCAGCACAACCTGACTGTAGTCAATTACAGGCATTTCTTGCTCCTGTGGTGATCTGGAAGCTTCCTGAGTTTGCAACTCTGTTTGCCTGACAAGAGGTGAAACATTGCTGATTGGGACACATTTGCCTGCACACTCTAATGGTTTGGTCTGAGGCATGTCATGATCAGTGTGTTTCAACACTCCATAGTTCAGCTTTTGTTTTCCAGTTTCAATAGCTGGAAAATGCACTCCTAAGACATCTTGACCCCCTTTTCTTCTGTCATTTTCTGGCAAGCTTACACTAGAGAAGTTTGTGCTAATATTATGCGGGTTCTTGTTGGAATACTCTTTATTCCCTACAAACAAACCTTTACTGAATACAGAATTTTCATTCATTGAAAAGCTAATTTTATTTTCACATATGCTGGAAGCATCAGAACTCATCTCATCTTCAGTTTCCCCTTCCCTCTTCTCCTTAGGGTGGTCACTATCTTTTGAAGATCCTCCTGTATCCCCATATACCTAAGGGGGAAAGTTGGATTACTTAGTTAATCAGTTATTACTTGCAAAGATTTTTTTCTCCAATTAATCACCATATCCTCAGATGAAGGGAAGACCTTGTGAACTCACTGCTCTGATCATTGCTGCACAGCCATGTCTATAATAGTCTTCTGATTTCTGTACCTCTTCATGGGAAAAATCCAAATTCTGGTAGGACAGTGTACATCATCTTACTGCACAAAACTATGCAAGTGCCCAACATGGACTCTAATCAAAGCCTGTCCTTTTTATAAGGTTTCCATAATGTGCTGTGCAAAAGCATAAGTGATCTTATCTCCAACATTGTTTTACCTTGACCTATTTAGACACCAGATTTCAAAAATTCCTTAGTTTGCACAAGACTGAAGCTTGAACTAGATACAATATTTGACTAAGATCTCTCTGGAACAAATCCAGCCATAAGTGAGGGAGGCTGACTGCCACACTAAAGGGACTGATTTGTAACTGTGAATATTGACAGTCCCTACAGCATGTAGGCTCATTTGGACTGTCTCAGTTATACCTCCTTTCAGGGGTCAGCATCATCATGTTGCGAGACGGACACTTGAAAAAATTACTAGTAGGGACTGACATTGGGGGGGATTATGTGAATGTTTTGAAAAATTACCATGGACCTCAACATTTTTACTACGGACACGTGTGTCCGTGTATGGACACATTGCTGATCTCTGTTCCTTTCTCAATGTCACCATGAAACAGCTGGGCTCACCTTAAAAGTAAGCTCTGAGAAGTAAAAAGCTGCTTTCTAACCACCTCTAATATTCCTCCTGTCTAAGAGGTGATGTTCTGTGATAATGTAACTGGGCATACCAAAGGCATTCTACACGTGACTACTGCAGATAAAAATGGTGCTTAACCCTATATAAGTGAAGCATTTAACACTCTGAAAAACTCAGAAAATAAAATTAAATGTATCAGTCTAAAGAAACAAGTCCTATAGGCACATGGTGATTTTATCCAGTAGTTCTTTACCTTCATTAAATGTTAACTGCTACCAGCAATGCAAGTCTTAAAATAATTCTTTTAACTGGCCAGTTTATAGGTAGACATTCCCAGGGAGGCTCTGAAGACAATATTTCTGAGCAGTAAAAAGCACAGCAAGGAAGCTTTTTGTTTTGTTTTAAAGAGCAGATATTTCTATTTCAGCAGAATAGCAAATCCCTGTGAGAAAGCCCTTCTTCATTGATTTGGTGTTACTTATGGTTTTTGCTATGGGCACTGGGGGTGAAGAGGCAACTTGATTATAACAGATGTAAAATAACCATTCTACAATCAGAATTCTAGTAAAAGTATTGACAGGACAAAAATGTGAATACAAAAAATGGCTCAAATACATCAAAAGACCAATATATTTATACTAACAACAACTGCTGGATCCAAGCTGCAAACTATTAGTCATGAAATTCAGTCTCCAACACAGAGGATGCATTAGAGCAAAGGTACAGAAACTTAAATGAAATTATGTCATGGACTACAAGTGTACTCTGTCTCTTAATGCATGCTTCTCAGTATTCTATATAAAGCTCAGAAAGAAGAAAGTCAGCTAGCAGTGGGGTAGGTTCATAGTTTAAAATCTTTACTCATGCTCACAGATTGTTACCACTAATAGAGATTATGCACTGAGGACACTGAAACTATTGAGTGGTTTGAATAGGGAGGACTTCTCATGCAAAACAACCAAAGCCAGGGGGGAATTAAAGTTCAGTGTGACACTCCAGCCACATTTCATATAATGGTTTGTGTGTCAGAAATGCAATAACGTGTCAGCTCTTACTTGTTCCTTAAGGACCCAGACCTGCAAGTTGCTGAGGGCCTTTAGCTCCCATTACAATAAAGGGCTCTCAGAATTAGGACCCAATATATTTAATGGCACTTTTTGTAAGAGTAGGGAGCTTACATTTGGCATTCTGGCTGCATTTCACATCCTGTGATTACGTTCTATCTACCTTCATTACCCCGAAATTTTCAGTTTTTCCATTTCACACTGCCAGTCCCAAACTTAAGTATAGTGTTTCTAGGCATTGTTAAACAGCCATGCACTTCACCCCAGAAACAGCTGTACTGCACTGGGAAATGAACTGATACTTATGTAGTTTGTATACCAGTTGGCTAAGTTTGTTAGGCTCCACTGGGTTGAAAGGTGCCAGTGAATGTCACGGGTTGAAAGGTGCCAGTGAATGTCACGCAAGATATAAGCTCAATTAACTTTAATTGCTGGGAATTTGTGATTGTCACAACTATTATTATTACACTGAATGGTAGTTTTGAGTCAGTTCTTTGCAAAAAAATGTTTGCACTCTATTTTAGAAAATGTGCAATAGCTGAGTGCTGACTAAGGCTGCTGGATGGCAATACAATCATCTGCACTGTGAAAGCAATCTGATAAAATTTCTCCCAAAGAAAATTTGGCTATAACCTCCTTCCCCTTTTCTCCTCCCCCTATGTCCTCTGTCATACTCAACCTCAGGATTTATCCCTGCAATGGAGAAAGCCAAAGCATGTTGAAAGCTTATAGCTTGAGCTTCAATGTTGTTTCTAGACATTGCAAATCTCACTTCATTTGTTATGTGATGTAAAATTTACATTACACTGCCTGCTGTTGCAGGTTCATGAGTTGGGACCAAGGAGAGAGAGAGCGCTGAGGGCAAAACTGGGCCTTCATAACCCGGTTTTCAGAGGTGCTCACCTCTAGCTTCCAGTGATTTAAATGGCACTTACAGGTACTCAGCACTTTTGAAACGCAGGTGACTGGTTTCTGTGACTGGCACACTGACTTAGTGAAAATGCTGTAAGCTGCCACCTGGGGTGTTGGTTTTAATCCTTAGGCCTCATCACTCCACTGGGCACTGGTGGTGTGTTATAAAATGTGTCTGTCAAGCTCTCCTCAACCAGAATTGTTATGTAAATGTTAGAGAGGAGCTGACCCAAAACTTGGACACCTGCACAAATATAACTCCTGCCTGCCAGCCTCGGGGGTAAACGCAAATAAGCCACTGAGATGGGATTAGAGAGGAAAGGACACACATGACACAAAATTAGTCTTGAAGCGAGGAAAGAAGGTTATGCAAAGAGTGGGTGGCATGTTTGTAAGTGCCACTTGTTACCTTCTTGTCCTTGTGGTGTATTAGAGCTCCAGGCTTTGTGTCTTTAACTTGTGTGTCATTTCTGCCCTGTTCAGCATGACTGTTTGAATTTACATCCATAAAAGAGCACTTCTGAAAAGCCTATGGAATTAAAATACTGCAAGTTAGCAGGACACCCAGTTGACTTTTTACAGACATTCCCAAAGGAGTTCTAAATGTTGGTAGTTCAGGAGGAAAAGAAACTGGGGATCAGAGGAAATGGAGAGAGAGAGAATAGCAACAAGGAGTTTAAGCCAAGACCTGAATAAGGGCAACCTCACTGTCATGTACATACCAAACACGTATGCCAGAGAGGCAACCTGTCTGTAGACCCAGTGCCACAGCAGCCCCTGGCAGCCAGAACGCACTGCCAGGGAATAACTGCTCTCTGCTTGCAGCGTAGCTATCTAAGATGCCAGTGGC
The DNA here is from genome assembly GCA_007922305.1 of Dermatemys mawii. Classification (NCBI taxonomy): domain Eukaryota; kingdom Metazoa; phylum Chordata; order Testudines; family Dermatemydidae; genus Dermatemys; species Dermatemys mawii. Next base: position 21,616,231 of record ML677349.1, read on the forward strand.
TGATACTTGAGAGGCCGGATGTGTCAGAGTCACCTAAGAGGACTATCAACTGGCAGGTCTGTTTCATGTATTAGGAGCATTTTAAGGACATACGATAACCACCAATAACCACGGCTGAGTGCAGTGATTAGATGATGACTGTATAGTGCTTCTGAATACCTGAAGTGCTTCACAGAGCCTATGTATTGTTCCCAATCTGTCCTAACCCTAATCCAAACCCCCATTTGCTCAGCCTGTTTCTCCTACTGTCGTATGGAGACATTACCATACAAAGCCGTGCTCTCCAATCTTTTTACTCACAAGGTCACTTTCTGATCTTAAATCAATCCAGGATCTATCTCAGCCCTTCCCCGAGGCCCCGCCCTGCTCTTTCCATTACCCCCGCTCTTCATCACTCGCTCTTCTCCCACCCTCACTCATTTTCACCAGGCTGGGGGTGGGGGGTTGGGGTGCGCAAGGGGAGTCTAGGCTCTGGGCTGGGGCCGAAGGGTTCAGAGTGTGGGAGGGGGCTCCGGGCTGAGCCTGGGGTGGGGTGCAGGAATAAAGGGTGCAAGCTCTGGGAGGGAATTTTGGGTGCACGCATCATATGGTCACACTGCACCTAATCGGACAGAATCCACTGGACATTTCATGAGTTTTACTTTTTATTGGTGTCATCTGTGGCTGGTGTGGTTGAGTTTGGTGGAAGAGGGGGCTCCGACCTGGTGCACGGGATTGCGGTGCAGATGAAGGTGATAGTTCTTGGGGGGAGTTTGGGCGCAGGACGGGACTTCAGGTTGGGGCAGAGTGTTGGGGTGAGGGAGTGGGCGAGGGATGAGGGCTCTGTGAGGGAGGTTGGTGCAGGAGGGGGCTCGGAGTCTGGGAGAGAGTTCTGCGCTGGAGTGCAGGAGAAGGTACGAGGTGCAGGCTCCATCGGGGAGGCGCTGAGCTGGATGCTGGCATGTCTCTGTGCACAGTCCCCAGAGGAAAAGGGGGTGTGAGGCATTTCTGTGTGCTGCCCGTGCCTGCAAACACAGCTCCTATTGGCTGGTTCCTAGCCAATGGGAGCTGTGAGGATAATGCTGGAGCAACATTTGGAACCACCTCACCCCAGCGCTGCAGAGACGTGCCAGCAGCTAGCCACTTCCAGGAGCGGCATGGGGCCATAACAAGCACGCAGCCTCTAAGCCCTGCTGTGCCATCGGACTTTTAGCAGCTCAGAGATTACAATCGACTGGCCGAGGCTCCAGGACCAACCAGTCGATCGTGATGGATGGGTTGGTGACCACTGATATAGAGTATGGAGATCGAAACCACTGGAAACTCTCTGACTGCAGTTTTCATGTTAGTTTTTTAACTACTGTGTCCTTGTCAGTGATCTAAAACAGTTCTACCTATTGCAAAATGAACGACCACAGAGTGAGCATCTCTTCTCAGAAACTGCTGCCAGAATGATGCATCCCATTATGGAAAGCTAAATTCTGTGATGTATCAAGAGCATAGACATATATAAAAATTAGTTTAGAAAGGGGACCAAGATCTAAACTGTATGAGCCCACTCAACCCTGTAAGAGGCCTAGTATCCTCTTCCCCCACAAACTTCCACGAGAGCAGAGCGCACCAGGCAGCGTTAGGATGACCAGATGTCCTGATTTTATAGGGACAGTCCTGATGTTTGGGTCTTTTTCTTATATAGGCTCCTGTTACCCCTCACCCCATGTCCTGATTTTTCACATTTGCTGTCTGGCCACCCTAGGCAGCTTGCAGGCCTGGCCCCTATGTGACAAACTCAGGTCAATTCTGAATGCATTGAATATGTATAGTACAGCAAACCTGTTTGTGTATCTGTCTTGGAGGATTTGTCCACCAGTAGTGCCAATACCCCTAAATAATGAGCCACAGAAGCCCTGCTTTTGCAGGCCAGAACAGTGTGGTGGTTGTGTTATGTGGATATATATTCACAAAGACCACCACGCTCATTTTCCTTTGCGATCTTAGCTAAGAACAGAAGCGAGGTCTGTAGAAGAGACTGAGATTTTATACGAATATTCATGTGCAACTCAATGTGCATACCTGCAATTCTGCCATTATTCTGTCTCCTTCCTCTTCCTCCTCGTCCTTTGTGGCAGATGCTGTGACAGGCACTGGTGCCCGGGATGAGGCTGGATCTTCTTTAGGTACTTTGGACTGTGCTGTTTGTCCAGCATCTTCGCCGCCTTCCTGAAAGGATGAAGAACCACAGAGAGCCTATTGTATATATAAAAACTATGCTATATAAAAACTATATATATATATATATAAACCTATGCTAGTCCAAAGCACACAGTAAAGTCAATAATGATGTGACTCCCCGTTGCAGGATTTTGGGAGGGGCTGAGTTGTTTGTTTAATGTCATGTCTTAGGAGCTCACTTTTTATCAACTTACAAGCAAAAAATATGGTACTAGATCAATATAATCCTAATGCTATTGATATCACATGTATGATATGGAGAGGCATCCCCATACTGCCTCCCTCCTGTTTTATTTCACTTCAAATGTATCAGGTGGGTAAAGTAAGCAACAAGAAACTCTTAAAATGTTTCTGTGGAAACTCTTGGCTCTCTGAGCTGATCTTCCCCATCTGCGTAAGATGGGCTTGTTATTTTTAATCTTCTTATGACACACTGGATGAAAGCCTCTTGTGATTTGCATTTTCCATTGTTACAGAGCTAAATGGAAGGATAAGACTCACGAAAACAGGACTGGACAAATCCTATTGATTTTTCTGATCAGTAGAATTTCCTGGTGACCCATTAGTCACCTCTCTGGGCCATGGCTCTGTCTCAACTTTTTCTATGGTTTAGACAAACAGCTGAAGTCTGGGAATGTTTCATGCTCCAGCCATTAGTCACTAAGTCAATTAGCTATTGCCTGACTCATCAAACCTTGGCAACGGTGGTCTCTTTTCTGACAGCATAGATGACATCTCCTGATCTTGTTGTGGTGAGGCCAGATCCCGGTAGGTAGCTGCGACGTGGAGGTGGAGGAGGTGGCGACTTCACCAGCTTGTCAGCTTCCTGTTCTGCATCGGGAGCATCTTCTGCAAAGTAACATGGCATCACAGAATGATCATTGCTGATGGGGAATGGCTCTGTTTTTTGCACCCTCTACTCTGCATTAGAGAAAAAGTCCTGCTGCTGAGAATGGTGTGACCATTAGCACATTTGGGATTCTAGCTTTCAAAAGGTGTTCCTCCACAATTCTGAAAACACCTGCATTGGCACAGAGAAATCAAGTCACGCCACGTGGAAACTTGCAGTGATATCCTGCTTCCATTAAAGTCAACAAGCTGGGTGTTCAGAGGGGTATTTTTGCCATTACCCTGCCCCTCACGCCCTTGTGCCCTCCTTTGAAAACCAGTGAGCGATCTGAGCCCTGCCTCCTTCTATTCTTCTAGCACATAGCAAGTTAAAAATCAGCACATAATCCTGCTTTATCAGAGGGGTGCTTTCTGCACTGCACTAGAAAGGGATTTGAATGCTACTGTTACAATTCAGCAAACACTGGGTTATGCTTGGACAGCAAAGGCAACCAGGAAAATAAAAAGAGAAGACTCTGCTCCAGTAGCAAGTAGGAACCATCTCTCCAATTCACTTAGTACACGGAGTCCTATCAGCATGGGGAGGGCTGGGGAAGTCCAGCTCACCAACTCTACCCTCTCCTCAGCAATGTTAGCTTTCATTTTTAATTTTAGTTACTATTAAATATTTCAGTAACACACAGATTTGCCCTGAAATTATAATGTCCTGGCTCTAATGCGAATGCATTGGAAACTGCCACCAGGAGACAGTTTCTAACTCATAATCCAATAGCTCAGATATGCAACTCTTGCATTTTGATGGGGTTTCTGACATTCTGAAGGGGACACCAGTTTCCCCAACCAGACACAACCCTCCCTTATCAACTCTTACCCCATAATTCATTCCTAATTCATAATTCATTCCTATTTGAAGGTATATCTTTGCATGCAAGCCAAGCAGGACTTGCTGCAGCAAGAAACATGGACTCGGGGCTTTTTTTCCTTCTTAATTACAAGCTTCATTTTCAAGAAAATAGATGGTTGGGACATAAATACATCGGATAGACATGTTCACGGGAGTTAAAAACCCTGAGTTCAGGACTACTAGCTGCTTGGGGTCAAGAAGAAATATCCCATGGACAGGATATTGCATAACTGTCAATTATGGAGATTCAATGCCTCCCTCTGAGGCATCTGATACTGACCACTGTCAGAAACAGGATAAGGGACTAGACAGCGGTTGGTTGAATCCACAATGGTAGTTCCTATTTTTCTAATGTGAATAGCTTTGTCTTTGTTCTCTTGTTAGCTCAAATGTTCTTCAGACAAGGTTAAACTTAAAGAAATGTTCTATTGTATTATATAAGTCATCCTGTCCCTCCCTAGTTACCTGGCACTGACTCACAGGGTGACAACAGAAGTGAACTTCCAGATATGTTTTACATTAGAGCTTTTCTCTTATCAGCACATACCATTAAGAAGTATGCTTGTAATGAAAGCTGTGTATACTTCTACCAGGGCAACTAAAAGATTTCCTTGAATTGAAGGCTAAAGGAATTAGAGTCATTCTCTTATCCCTTACCCATGACATACAGCAGTTTGGCTTCACAGACGCTTACAACTAATGGTTGGTAGGTCCTGTGAAAGTCACAGCTCCTTCACAGGCTTATCCAATCTGCCAGCCTTACAAATGCAGCACTCTTAACCACTAGAACATCCATGGTTTCCCTGCAGTTACTGAAAATAAGAATGATGAAAGAATAGGAAGCATTGAGGGAACGGAGGCAGATTGATTTCTATTCTGTAACCCACACTGGTGCCTTCCCTATCTTTAAAACTGGAAAATAAAACGGAAAGAGACAGAGAACCAGGAGGAGGAAAAAATGAGGTCGTAAGTGTAACAGAGTGGAGATGCACTACCTGGCCTCTGGTGAACAAGGAGTTAATGTCAGATCAGTTTCCACACATGCTTTATTACAGCCTCTCCCATGCAAAGAGATAAGATTAGGTAAAACCCAGTGCTGTGTGTTGTTCTGTTTTCTCTGTTAAAGTTATTTTATTTTTATATTATAAACCTTTGAAGAAACAGCTTCACTTAAGCATTTTTCCCCTGCTGATTCATGCTGCTAGAGTGCAGAAGAGAATAATGGCAAACAAGTATAATTCAATTTGGCTAAGGTTATCAAGAGTGACCAGTGATTTTCAGTGCTTAATTTGAGACACTTCAAAAGGTCATGATTTTCAGAAGGCAGATGCTCAGCACTTTGTGAAAAATCAGGCTCCTCAAGGGCATCCCACATTGGATACCCAAAATTACAAGTCATTTTAATAATCTTGGCATCTTTTGTGTCCATTCTTTCCCATCAGATATAGCAACAGATGAAAGATTGGAACTAATGGATGATTTAGCTTTATACCTCCACTGGAAAAATTAGAGACCACTGTTTCAAAGAAATACTGAGTAAGAATCTCAAAAATACAGACAGCCAAGATTTCAAAAACAGATGCCCAAATTCAGGCCCATGTCCAAATTTAGGGCTTGGTTACACTGACACTTTATAGCGCTACAAAGCCCCCACGAGCGCTATACCTCTTCCCCGTCCACACTGGCAAGGCACGTAGAGCGCTATAACTGCGGAGTTATAGCGCTCCTCGTAATCCACCTCCGCATGGGGAATAAGGGCTGTAGCGCAGCTGCTGTAGTGCTACAGCAAGAATGTGGACACCCACTGCACTACAAGTGATCTCTTGAGATGCGTAGAGCCATTTAAGGCAATTGACGTCTCTTCCCTTTGTTTTGAACTCGGCTGGAGGAATGCGGAAGTACCTCTTTAGAGTTTCTTTCTTAACTCGGCAGATAAGCAATGCAAATGTTTAAGGAGGGAGCCTGTGTGAAAACAAAGCCCTCTGTGAACAGAGGCTCGCTGACAGGCTTTCAGAAGAATGGAAAAACCACTGTCTGTCTCCGTCCACATACACACAACACGTCCCCCCTCACCCCCCTCATTTAAAAAGCATGTTGCACCCAGCTTAATGCTGGGATACCTGCCCTAATGCGCTGCTCTTAATGCCGCATTAAGTGCCCCAAATGTGGCCATGCTATACCGCTGGCGCGTCTGAGTGTGGACATACAATAGCGCTATACATATTACTGTATAAGGGGACCGCTATAACCAATAGCGCCATAATCTTGTAAATGTAACCATACCCTCAGACACTTAGGTGAGGAATTTACGCCAGTGGAAGCTGCTGTTTGCTCAGCACTTTTGAAAATTACGCCACTTACTCAGGTGCACTAATTGGATGCAAGAGCCTGACTTCAAACACTCATTTTTTTAAATGTTAGCCTTCATTTTCCAGGAATAAATATTTCAATTTCTTAATCTGTTCTGGATGGAGAGCAGTCGAGACCATGTTTTCAAGCAACATGCTCCATCTGTGCTCTGTGTAAAGCATACAAAGCACTCTGTTAATTGGTTGCTAACATACTCTATGTACTGTATTAGTAAAGTAGGTGGTCTGTCTTCCCATATGTCACAACATTTTTCTAGCCTAGAGTAGGCAGTAGCATGTTGAAACTTTCTTTCTGAACTGTAAGTTTGGGTGGTATGTGAAATGTTTTAAATTAAGTAAGGAAAGGCTTTGTTATTCCTTTAAGTTATATGACTAGTATGGGATTCATTAGGTAAAACAGAAGGCAGATGTCCTATCATTTCATCAAATTTTTCCATAAATCTGCTAGCTGGACACCATGCAAATTCTTGTCCTAGAAATGGATTAGCTAAATATGTGAGTAACAAAAGCTCCTCTTTATTATCGTCGGTTGCACTTTCTCAGACATTGTCACAGTTTAGTGCACCAAGATAATATTTATTTTCTCTGGATTCTTTCTGTGCTGTGCCATTCACTACACAAGCTAATGCTGTTAGAAGCCAGTCATCTCACTGAACTGTGTGCAGGAATTCTAAAATCATTTTTCAACATTAATATTAAATCCTCATATTAATAAATGGCCAAGAACAACTACTGCCACAAATCATTTAGTGCTAGAGCCTGAAACAAAATGCTGGCTCCATAATTCTGTGAAATTTTGTATAAATATCTGAATCCAAATTTTGCAGCTGATCCTTTTCCAGATATGGAATATATCAAAATCTTGGATGAGACAACTCTCTCTAAACTTTGGAGAAGTTTAGATATTTTGTAGCTTTGTCTGTTGTAATATACCGTCTATCACAAATCCATGTGCTGCTGAGAGACACCCTTACTAGGTAAATCTCACACCCACACACAATACATATACCCTAGACCCATGGGATTACGTGGGATTTAAATGGCACAATGGCCACTTAATGGTGTGGGTCTTTCTGTGGACTCACCAAAGTTCATTCTCTGTTGTATATTCCAATTTAACAAGATGGATGCTGAGGCTCATCCATCCCTTTGATCACCACTACCTGATGCTGCTCATCCATGTGGACACTAATGATGCTATCAAGTCTGACCCTGAGCAGACCAGCAGTGACTGTAGGGCTCTGGGAGGTAGGGTGAAGGTGTCAGAAGTGCAGATTGTGTTCTCGTCCATCCTCCCAGTTGAGGGTAAGGGCCTAGGCAGGGACACAGGCATCCTGGAGATGGAGGCTGGGCATACGGTGTTGACAGGACAGCTTTGGCTTCCTCAACCATGGGATGCTGTTCTGGGAAGAAGGACTGTTGAAAAGAGATGGAGTCCACCTGACCAAGAAGGATACAAGCATCTTCGCAGACTGACTCACCAGCCCAGTGAGGAGGGTTTTAAACTCAGTTCAAAGTGGGCAGGTGATGAAAGCCCACAAGCTTAAAAAAAGCGACTTTAATACAGGGTTAAATGTTGGAGGAGGGAGGACATGGAAAATTACAATATGGTCATAGGAGCAACAAGAGGAAAGCAGTGAGGGAATGTGCTCAGCATCTTAGATGTCTATATACAAATGCAGAGTGTGGGAAACAATCAGGAAGAACTGGAAACATAAGTACATAAGCTAAATTACGGCATCACAGAGACTTGGTGGGATAAGCTTCGTGTCTGAAATATTGGTAAAGAGGAGTACAGCTTTTTCAGAAAGGACAGGCAGGATAAAAGAGAGAAGGTGTTGCATTATCCATCAAGAATATATACACTAATACTGAGGTCAAGAAGGAGGTAGGAGTAAACCAGCTGAGTGTCTCTCGGTAAAGATTAAAGGGGTAAAAAATAGGGGTGATGTCATGATAGACATCTACTACAGACCACCAAATCAAGAAGAGGGGGTGGATGAGGCATTTCTAGAATAAACAACAAAAATATCCAAAACACAAGACCTGGTAGTAATGGCGGGTAGGAGTGGTGCGGGACTTTAACCACGTAGACATCTGTTGGAAATGTAAAACGGCAAAACACAAAATCTGGGACAGCTTTTTGTTTCAGAAAATGAAGCAAGTAACCAGAGGAACAGCCATTTTAGACTTGAGTCTGACCAACAGGGAGGAATCAGTAGAAAATCTGACAGTGAAAGGTAATGAGGCTGAAAGTGATCATGAAATGATAGAGTTCATTATTCAAACACAGGAAGGAATGACAGTAGCAAAATAAGGACAATGGACTTAAAAAAAAAAATAAAAGCAGACTAACGAATGCAAAGAACTGGCAGGTAAGATTCCAAAGGAAGAAAATCTAAGGGGATAACGAGTTCATGAGAGCTGGCCATTTCTCAAAGAGACAAAAAGTCACAATTGCAAAACTAATGCGAAGGAAAGACAGGAACAACAGTAAGAAGCCAGTATAGCTCCATCAGGAGCTCTTTAATGACTGGGTCCAGTACTAGTCAGTATTTTCATTAATGACTTGCATAGTGGAGTGGAGAGCATGCTTATAAAATATGTAGATGACACCAAGCTGGGAGGGGCTCCACACACTTAGAAGGTTTTGATTAGAATTCAAAACAACCTTGACAAATTGGAGAATTGGTCTGAATTAAACAAGATGTAATTCAATAAAGACAACTGAAAAGAACCTCCCTTAGGAAAGAAAAATCACTGTACAACTACAAAATGGGGAATAATTGGCTAGATGGTAGTACTGCTGAAAAGGATGTGGGAGCTGTAGTAGATCACACATGGAATACAAGTCAGCAGTGTGATGCAGCTGTGAAAAAAGCTAATATTCTAGGGTGTATTAATAGGGTAAGACATCAGAGGTAATTGTCCTACTCTACTCAGCACTAATGAGGCCTCAGCTGGAGTAGTGAGTGGCCAGTTCTGAGCACCACACTGTAGCAAAAGGTGTGAACAAATTGGAGAGAGAGTTCAGAAGAGAGCAAGAAAAATGATAAAAAATTTAGACAATGTGAGCTAGGAGGAAAGGTTAAAAAAGCATGGGCTTGTTTAGTCTTGCAAAAGGACAAATGAGGGAGAACCTGATAACAGTCTTCAAAATATGTTAAGGGCTGTTATAAATAGGATGGTGATCAATTATTCTCCATGTCCACTGAAAGTAGGACAAGTAGTAATGGGCTTCTATCCCCAGCAAGAGAGATTTATATCAGATATTAGGAAAATCTTTCTTACTATAAGGACAGTTAAGCTCTGGAATAGGCTTCCACGAGAGGTTGTGGAATCCCTAGCATTGGATGTTTTAAAAAACAGGTGGGACAAACACCTGTCAGAGATGGTTTTGGTTTACTTTGTCCTGCCACAGTGCAGGGGGGGTGGACTTAATAACTAATTGAAGTCCCTCCCAGCCCTACATTTTTAATGATTTATTATTATTGTGAACATTTAGTCTGTCTTCTTGCATAACACAGGAAGTCTGACCAAATTTACACAGAATTTCTCTTAGTAATTCCTGCATCAAGCCCATAATTACTGGCTGAGCATGTCTTTTAGAAAGCCATTCTATCTTGATGTAAAGACTTCAAGTGATAGTGAATCCAACAAATTCCTAAATAATTGTTCAAAATTATTCATTCCCTTCACTGTTAAAATGTTGTGCCTAATTTTAATCTGAATGTGTTAGCTTCATCTTCCAACCATTGTATCTTGTTAAGTCTTTGTTTGCTAGATTAAAAAAACATTAGTCACCTCTTACTCATCTCCTCCATAAACTATATAGACTGAGATTTTAAGACTCTCACTGTAAAGACATGTTTTCCAGACCTGAAATCATTCTTGTAGCTCTTTTCCAAATCCTTTCCAATTTTAAACACCTTTCTTGAAGTGTGGACACCACAACTGGACACAGTATTCCAGTTTGGTCTCACTAATGCCGTACACAGAGGTAATATAATCTGACTATTTGTACTTGATCTTACCTTGTTTATACATAATACATGTGTACATTATGTTCCCTCTAAATTGTTTTTTTTTGTACTGAGCCAGATATAAACTCCACCGAGCACTGCATTTTTGTATAGCTTGTGTGTGTGTGTGTGTGTGTGTGTGTGTGTGATGACGGGGGTTCTGAATGTTGTGAGAGGTGTGTAGGAAGGTCCCTGTGTGTGTGTACACACAAGGGTGGGTTGTACATGTTGAGGACTGCGCATGGGGGGGGGGGTTTTGGTGCCCCCGCCCCCCCGGGGGTGGGGCGCGGCACGTTGGGGGGGTATTGAAGGGTATGTAGGTGTGCATGGTGAGGTGTATGTAGGTGGATCAGGGTGAGGATATGGGTTTGTGGTGAGGAGTATGAAGGGGTGTCTGTGGGAAGGCTGAGGAGCATGCAGGGGAGGTGTGTATAGGTGGGTGGAGTGCAGATGTGTGTGCATCACACACTAGTCCCTGTCCTCACCATTGGCAAGGTCCCAGAGGGAGGTGATTCGCTGCCTGAGGAGCCTAGCAAGGGGTCTGTGTGTTGGAGGGTTGGGGTGGTGTCAGACTGCACTTCCCTGCGGCTGGGGGTTTCAGACCACTCACCACCACACCAGACACATCCAGGAAGGCGCCTTGGCTGCAGATCCCTTTGCTTCCACTTCCCACTGTGTCCCAGGAAACCAACTGCCAGGTATGTGGATGGGCTGGAGTGGGGCATCGGTACATTGGCCTGATTGGGCTACAGCTCTGCAGCCTCCACTGCCCTGGGCTGACATGGCAGAGCCCATCCAGGCGAGGAGGTGAGGGTGGGGAGCACACATACCCTGTCTCAGCACAGCGGGACCAAGAACAACAGGTTCTTAAAGGGTCACACCATATCCCTTCCTGGGCCACACTGAGGAGACATAAGCAGCAGGGAGTCGGACCTGCACCATATACACAAGACTGCTGCACCACGGCGCAGTTTACAGGAGCATTGCTCTCATTTGCCCTCATAGCTACAGCATCATCCTAGGAATCAGATTTAGCTGGTGAACCAGCATGACTGCTGCATCCTCTACAGATACTTCCCAGGACATGCTCCCTCATTCTGTCACACAGAGACAGTTAGGATACTGACAAAGGTGCTAAGGAAATATATAAACTTCAATTCTTTTAATTAAAAAAAAACTTTTCTCATTTATTTTTCTCAAAGACGCAAACCCTCGGTCCAAAACTGCAAACCTTACCTGAAACCTCTAATTTCTCCACTGCCTCCAATTTTGACAAGGCTGTGGACTGCGGAGGCATCTCTAAGTTAGGGATTGACTTCATGATATTGGCCTGTGCCTCTTCTAAGAGTTTTTCAAACTCCTTTCCATTATAGTGATCAAGGTTCTGTCTTTTCTCTTCCCATTTCTTTTCTGCTTTCTAAAGAGAAATACAGTATTCAGTTAGTGTTCTGATTTCATCGGTCTCTACTCGGTTACTTCTAAACCTTCAAATATAAACATTAAGAATCAAAACGGTTTAGATTTTCTCAGCATTGGTCTGTAGTGAGGTTCCTAGTGAGCAATATTTCACATCAAATATTCACTGCCTACTGTCCAGCACACTTTAATTTACTATAACTGTCTACTGCTCTGGCCTCCAGAACTCAGCTAACATCATCGTTTCCTATAGAGCACTCCTTGCAGGTCAAATCAGCCTGCGAAAACTTACATTCTGCATTACCTCCTACAGGTTTCTTTCTGAACTACTGCAGGCACAAAACATTTACTTGAAAATTGAAGGAAAGCTATTATTTATTTGTTGTATAATCGTAGCGCCTAGGGACTCCTAGTCATAGACCAGGACTTCATTGTGCTAGGCACTGTATAAACCCAAACAAAAAGATAGCCTCAAAGAGATTAAAATGTAAAGGAGCAAGGGTAAATTAAAAAATAACAAAGATTAATGTATTCTCCGTTTGCAGTCCAGTGATTGCAGTACAAGACTGGGAGTCAGGAGATTTGCATTCTGCCACACATTTGCTGGATAATTCTGGGCAAGTCTCTGTGCCTCAGTTTCCTCATCTGTAAAATGGGGATAATAATACCATTTCACAAGGGTATTTGGTGGGCTTATTATTATTTGTAATGCACTTTGAGATATACAGATGAAAAACACTATAGCCATGCAAAATAGTGTTTAATGTTTAAAAACAGACAATGCCTGTTACATATTGTTTTAAAAACACACATTACAGTTACCATTGTGCACACCTTGGTGTAAGCACTTGGGGTAACATGTCACTAGGAAAAACCACAAACAAAGAGAAGCGTTGACAAAACTCCATACGTGAAGAATTTTTTTTTTAAACTGATAAAAAATGCTCTGGCTTCAAATTAATTTATTTAGTTCTCTGTTCATTTTTGTTTCACGTGCCTGGTGATAGAGGCTACACGTACTTTACTCATTGCATCAAAAAGTTATCTATCTGCACTGTAACTTATGTAAGTATCTCTTGTGACTTCTTATAGCAATGTACAGCAGATGTTGACCTGCAGGTAGGGTTCTAAATATTTAGCCACTGCTTAAGGTGAAAGCCCTTAACAGCATGTTGGTTTTTTCCTCAACAGCCCCAAATGGAAATTCCATGTTAAAGTGACACAGAAAAATAATCAATCATTAGAAAGAATGGAAATACACAGCACTAAGGTCACCCAAACATCTTTAACTCTGTTCCTGTGTCTTCCCAACACCAAGCCACCATAAGCCACAAGGAAGTCCTACACACGCTGTGTATCAACTTCCTATCAGTGGCTCAAAATTGAGAGGTGCCTTAACTGGGATTTCTTGCTTGTGTTGATGAACTGATCAGGCACACCCGCAGCATTTAATGGACAGTGTTGTTATGGAGCTACAGCAAAATACTCCAGCCATCTTTAAGACCAAATGCAGTGAAAGGAAAAGGAGAGGCCTTTAAATATGTTCATCAAAAGACCACACTCTGGAAGATTGGTCAAGACATCCCCCAATCCCAAAAGTATACAGGATTTCAAATATAGAAGTGTGGCTACAATGTACTGCCTGCCATGTTACCATGAGACTTAACAGACAAATACTTTTAACAGAGTAAGAACTGGACTCAAATTAGGTAGATTACACACCTGGAGCATGGGATGGTGGGGGAAATCATACTTGTATATCACAAAAATGTGAGGGGCAAGAGCCACGCACTCTAGAGTTCCCCAACATTACCAAATTCCAGTTGTTTGGGTGACCTTACTGAGCATTTCCATACTTTTTAATATATATAAAGTCTTACCTAGGCATTTCCAGGCTGATGTTAAATCCTCCATTTATCCCCCTCCCCAAAAAATCCTACTTTAATCTCTCCACATCTGCCCAGTAGTAAAAGGCGGGGATTTATAGGTTTTACTTCTGGTTAACATGATTTTTAGTTTGGGATTTAAAAGAAAATAGCTGTCTGGCTCTAGTAATCATTTCTTCAATGTCAATAGAGCACTCAGAAATGGCATCTCAGGCTTTATTTTTTATTTATTTATTTTTAACATGGCACTACATTTTGTCTTGGTTCAAAATAAGAGGTAAGATTATCAGAAGTGCTTACGGAAGTTATGGGCCCAAATCCCATGAACTTTTCTTTGGAAATCAGACACGTATCTCCACTGGTATTTTGAAAACCTATCTAAGGTATCAAATGCATGCTGGCAGCACCCAGTAAAGACAAGCTCGGGCCCAAAAAGAATATCACTGGTTAAAGAGAATACACTGTACCTCAATTGATACAGCTCGGTTCCTGGTACTTGCACTGTGAATTTCTTCAATAAAAAGGCTTTGCATAATGGAACCATTGACCTGTGGTGACTGAGAAGACTGTGATTGCTGGGTTGCTGCTGTGGACTCCAGTACAGTGACTGGCATGGTGGGGGTGTGATGGCTTGTTGCTGACAAACCTACAGAATGGCTGGTGACTACAGGTGAATTCTGGGTATGGTTGACCAGTGCTGAAGAGTGCTGAGATTGATGTATGACGACAGGAGAGCTCTGTACATGATGAACTGTCATTGTAGAGAAGGGTAGGACTTCTGACTTGATTGAGGACCCTTGCAACTCTGCTGTAACTCCAGCTACGTTTTGCTGTGGGTATCCACGTATCATCAGCTCATCTTGATTTTTCAGAACTTCAGTTGCTGTTGCCTTTTCCATGGCAGTGAACTGCACAGCTTGAGAAGGATCCACACCCTTTAGCAGACCTTCCGTAACATGTCTATCAAAACAAATCACACACAGCATCATTTCTTATTTATTAAATTAGCCTATAATTAGCCCAGTCATTTGCTATATTTTATACTTTATTGGATGTAATCTGGATACAGAAGATACTTTTGGCAAAAACTCATTTTTCCCCCAGCCAGCTGGAAACAGAAATCAATTTGGTAATTTTCAAGTGAAAGGAAAGTAGAAATTAAAAGGTTATAGGTATTTTCTGATGTAAGCATAGCAGAATAAACTTATAATGAATAGAATCAGAGAAATTAGAATAGAAAAGACAAGTTAGACAAGCTAGTCCATCCCTCTGCCAATACAGAAATATCTCTTCTAAGCTATTTTCTAGAATAAGGATGCCATCCTTAAGCGTTAAATTCATCTTTCTTTGTTCCTCTCTCTCACACTCACACACATAAGGTAGATGTTTAACTTAGATTTTGCTATAGCCCAGGTGTTTAGCTGACAGTTACTAAAATAATATACTTTGATCCCTTGGTGCTGGTTATTTCAGGGGGTCCATTGGCTCAAAAATTCAGTTCTCATTACCTCATAAAATTAGCCTTTGTTTGCTGCTCATGTTTTCTGACAAACGTGGATAATGTTTGTACTTAGTGGCTGAAAAATCTCAAGTACAGCTTATATGTTTCTATCACTTCCCTCATTTCCAAAGCCCAGAGTAAAGAACTCCATGAACCCATGGGCATAAATATTTGCTATTTGTTTCCTGTTCTTTAGTAAAAACCAAAAGTTATTATTGATGCTAACATCATGTTAGTGATGTTTTGGCTTTCAGAGAGTTATGCAATTTCCTGGCATTCCAAGAAATGTTATATGTTTGGAATCAAGGGTGGGAACAGAAGGAATCAGAAAACTCTATTGGTGCAGTTTGGGCAAGAAATTCACTGGATCAACAACAAACCAGAGCTATACAGCCCACAGAAAGGGGATAGCCTGACTCTACACCAATGGATCAAATATAGTCTCTGTTTTAGTTTGAAAGCTGAGAGAGACAGCACAGCTCAGGGAGTCTCTGCTAAACTCTCATTCCTCACTAAGGGAGATTTTGCACTGCTATAAGACTTCAAATGCATAGATCAGGTAGTTCCAGCACTGAAGTGACCAGCGTTCAACACAGTGAGAGAAGTACAACCTGACACTGGCTACTGAGAGCCAGCCAAGACCCCAGAGGTATTCCAGACCAGCGTACTGCAAGTCCAGCTGGAGTTAGGAGAGGACCCTGCCCACCCAGGGGACTTCAGTCTAAGCCGACAAATGCCACAGCAGGGCAACACTCCGTCTCAGAACATTCAACATCAGCCTACCATCTGCATCAATGAGGAGCCTAAGAGGCTGGCAGAGGTTGGTGAGTGTTAGGAAATGGAGAACTGGCTTATTCACAATTGTATTAGTTAACCTTAACCCTTTCCTTCCCCTATTTTCCTGTTCCCAGTAAAGCCCCCCTTTGTTATGCTGTTATTTTTGGTCTGTTATTTCTTTGCTGGGGTTTGTTTTTATCTATCTTATCTATCTGATAAAAAAAACCTATGTATAGGGCTTTTATGCTGCTTGTTCTTCCTTTTCAAGGGACAGCATCCTGTGTATTGGCACCAAGCGCCAGAAAAGAACCCAGGACTGAATGCATGTGGAGAGTGGGGAAAAGTTGCTCCAGGTGTTGGTGAGAGCAAGCACTAGAGAGACAAAAGCTATGCCTCAGGAGAGGAACTAAACTTACAATCCTATAAACAAGTCATGGCTCTGAAAATCCTTTGACTCTGAATGGAAAAGGCTTTGCAGTGCGCCTTGCTGGAACTGTTCAGAGTTCTGAAAAACAACTCACCTCCTCAGCGTGGTAAGGACATCTGTCATGCTGCGAACTCGTTTCAGCAAGCTGTCTAGTTTATGGGGCTCCTCCTTCAGAAACCTCACGGCTTCCACTTCAATGCGGAGGATTGCCCGCATTTTATTCTGCAATGTCGGAAACTCGCCTGCAAAAACAAGAACTACCGCGTTCAAGAGAAAGTGACAAATGCTATTTTCTCTAAAAAAAAAAAGTTCGATACACGTGTGTGTATTCAACAGTTATGTACCCGCCTGCACGCAAAGATCAGACACTCAGACCCCCAAGACGTTGAATTGGTTTTTTTGAAGAAGGCAAAGATCAATTCTTGGATCAAGATGCAAACTTACATCAATCCCAAGTGTTAGAACAATCAAACCAAAAACAAAAGGGAAACTACACCTTTGAGAGTGGCAACAGCTTCTCCTACTTGCCGCAGAAGAAAAGCCCCATCTTCAACATCTTTCAACGTCACTATCTTGTTGGTGCCAGTAGAGTCCTTCTTCAGCTCTTCAATGAAAGCTTCTAGCTCACTGTTTAAAAAAACAAGCAGAAATAGAACTTGAACGGAATTTCCATATGAGAGTTTTATTTTGTGAAAATAGTTGGAATTGAATGGACAAATCTGGACCAGAATTATCACAGCACCTTAACAATTGCTACTGACCCCTTACTAGCTTGATACTGAAAATAACAATGAGTGCTGACAAGGAGATCATTTGAGAGAGCTAGAATTCCAACTTCCCAGGAGGGAGACTTCCTCGCAACACACTGGGGGTTTGGAATATGCTGAGGATAATAAAATACACAGAGGCAGCACATGTTGTGGGAGGTTTTGTGAGGAACAGGCCACCGTGTGAATAAGCTGCCCTGACACCAGGGAGTACACATGACAAACATAAGCTGTAGCACTGTGTGACTACCTCAGAACAAACAAAATCCCTTCCATCTCTCCCCCAGCCTCCCACCAGTTTGCAGTGCTGTTGTAGTGACCTGAAGAAGGGAGCTCTGTGTAGCTCGAAAGCTTGTCTCTTTCACCAACTGAAGTCAGCCAATTCAAGATATTACCTTACCCCACCCCTTGTCTCTCCCACCAGTTACACGCTCTTTGGATTCTACATGAGGGGCAGTGCTGTGCTTTAGTCACAATTTAGACGCTGAGAGCTGACTAGAGCTCATTACCCCTAAGAAGGGTTTACTTGCTCCTTGTGAGCAGGTGGGGTCTGAAACATATAAAAACCCTGTTTACAAAGATCTGGAGAGAAGGTTGTGTGTTATTGCAATCTGTCTGCATGCCAGAATGGAGCAGATGTGAATAAGGCACACCTAAGCTGAGTGATTTCATTTTAGGACCACCAACATGGAGGGTTTCCCAATAGACATGCAGGTGAGAGAAAACTTCTTGCTTATTAACACACAGAGGAGAAATCACAAAAAAGGCCACTAGGTGGCACCAACTGTACGATATTCTTTTGCTTGTACAAGGAAGGAGGCAGTCGAATTTAAAATAGCTATAACACATATCTACTTCTCCTACATTTGCCTTCACAATAAGGAGACACAAACATCAGGATATCACCTGAAGAACAGAGCCAACACAGGAAGAATTTTGAAAAAATCCTCAGCTTTCCATCATCAAGCCCAGAAAATGTTGCTTTGAGCCCTTACCCTCTGGGAGGAGGTTACTCCAAAACCAAGGACCATTATAGCTCTGTCACGAGCACCTGTGAACTTCATTTTGGAGAACAATGGCTTCAATGGCCCTGATGCACCCAGTTGTCTCTGTGGGTACCATTTAAACACAAAAAGTTCCTTTTTAGCGCTAAAACCACAGGAGCACCTATACTTGTAATTGACTTTTTGCCATGAAACTCAGAAGTTTCCCTGCAAAAAGAAAACCACCTTCACGAGAGGTATACAGCTCTTGCTGCTGTTCTTTTTGCGCAGCTGTAAAAGTGAAGACACACTCTAGCAGTGTGAACACCCTTTGGCCTCTGGAGGATATCCCACAGTTCCCAAAGTGACCACTCTGGCCAGCATCTCCGCTGCTCTGCTGCACAGAGGTCCGCCCATCCCCCTGTAAGCCCCGGAAAGTTTGAAGCTCCCTTTCTCTTTGTTTGTAAATGTGGTGGGGAAAGCAGCCACACAGCAGGAGGTTTAAAAAAAATGCCATGGAAGAAAACAGGAAGTGATGAGGCTCTTGAGACATGAAGCAGGGCAGCACAGGGCACTGAGCAGGGACCCAGAATGCCTTCTGCTCAACCCCTCTTCCCACAAGACCTATCCAGAGAGCTGCACTGTGGGTTAGCTGTCCTACAGCTCTGATATGAAAACGTGGGTTAACCAGAGAGTAACAGATAAAAGTTTTTTCGAACTGCATTAGGAGACAATTACACACTATAATAAACATTTGCAAACAAGGAAATTTAGAATATATTTATATTATTATATCTGGGTTGAAATAATATATTCATACCAAATTCAGGGGAGCTGGAACAATTTTTATAGTGGGGGTGCTGAGATCCATTTTACCGAACTAGTCATACAGACCCTGTATATGATGGAAACCACTTCAAGCCAGGACAATGCAGCAGCACCCCCAGCACTCTTAGTTCCAGCACCAATGACCAAATCTGACAAGTGTGTGGAATGCTGGGAGAAAATACTGATTCTCAACCTACAGGTACTGACAATGCAGAGAAGAGGACATTCTGTCAGCACTCACAATGCTAAGGATTGCCACCTTGCAGGCTGATGGAAACCAGATTACCTGATTATGCAAATATGATGTTTTTCCTAGAAAACCTGTCTACCGAAGGCAGAGATTCCAAGAGGCTGTTCAGCAATGCTGATGTCATCTACTTCAATTACAGATGCAAGATGCTCCTAGACAATGCAGAATTGCTAGCGCTCTTCAAAAGTATTGTAAAATCATAAATACTAGTATTAAATTCTGATTCTGAAATCTTACTTTAAAAAATAATCTGAGCACTTTATTTTTATGTCTGTTTGAAATGTTCCAGAAGGTGCACGATTATTCTATTTTACTGTTATTATAAGTGCTGTCAGCTTTCACCTATACTTTGTGTTCTAGCTCTGAGAAAGAACTTTGTACAATATGTATGGCATACCATGCATCATAGTTTTACCATGTAAACCATTGGTAACTAATGCATTTTTACTGGATACTTCTGTGCATTGTGGCTATCACAATTTATAAATAATTTATAAATGAGTTGCTTATAAGTATGGTTTATAACCAACTACAACACTTTCTATTCGTGTGCTTCTAACCATCTATAAAACATATGAATCATGTCTGTCATATGCTTATCACCTCTATTAATCATACATTAGCTTTTCATAACCTACTTATAAATGTATCCTTCACTTAAAGTGTGACTGACATATCATATTATCCCAGTTTGCCTTTGGTATCTAGCAAGCTTTTAGGCTGGTATTTGGTAACTGACATCCAAAAAAGGTATGGTATCACATCTTTGGTTTAGACCCTATAGAATTTACTAAAAACTTTTGCCTGAAAGTACAATCATTAGGCACACAAACTGATCTGGTTTGCATGAAGTGCGCTTTCTGCATGCCTTCAAGGCAGACTAAGAGTGCTCCCTGGACTGCATTGGATATTTCTGTTCTCTGAGATGAAACTGAAGTCCCAGTTCTCTTCTGACATAAATTGGCACAGCTCTACAGATGCCAACAGAAACATACTAGTAGTGAATTTGATTTACATTGGTTTGTAGAAATCTCCTTAATTTATAATATGAAATTGACATGATTTTTGTTTTTCCAACTGGAAATATTCCTCAAAGTAGCAGAGAAGAGAGTTAAATGAGGAATCAGAAAAGCTGAAAGTGTTTTTCCCTCTGTTCCTTCAGGCAATACTAGAGTTCATATTCCAGGGCAATTAATGCAGTTTTACAAATGTAGCTGAATTTCTGAAATTCCTTGACTCTGATGAGGAAAGTCTGTAGGACTATGATTTGGAAGAGGTCAACAGGGTAATGATTAAAAGTCTGAGAAATGATAATTTTCATGTCCTGTTACTGTGCATTTACTTATAGGGCTGAAGTGGTATCAGTTGGAAAACTTCTATATAAAATGTTAACCTTTCTCTGATGTTACCAACTGACATTTGAAGAGTAATTTTATGATGTATGTCCTGATAGCACCACTAAGTTCATCTAGGCCCTGTTATGAACAAAGAACGCAAAGGGTATCTCTACACTGCAATTTAAAAACCGCAGCCAGCCTGTGCCAGTTGACTTGGGCTCACAGGGCTCAGTCTAAGGGAACCACTTAACTGCGGTGTAGATATTCAGGGTTAGTCTGGAGCCCAGGCTCTAGGACCCTGTGAGGTACTGAGCCTGAATGTCTGCACCGCAATTAAGTAGCACTTTAGCCTGAGCAAGTTGGCATGGGCCAGCCATGGGTATCTAATTACAGTGTAGACATATTGTCCCAAAGAGAACTCCAGCCCCAGAGTGTACACAGTCTAAGCTAATACAGTGTGTGAATAAACTGATGGACAGGACAGTGGTGGGGGACAGCACCGTCTGTAGCTCAAATAGGATTGCGAGCTAGTTTATAGCAATGTCCACCAGTATAACACACTGTAAATTCACAATCTTGCAGTGGAAACACGAATTCCTAGATTAATATTATTCTTTATAATCACAGCTGCGATACTTTTGTAGTAAATCTGAGACATTTGACAACACATATATTAACATAGAATTTATATTTATACTTCCCACTTCGTTTATAAATATCAGAACTGCTGGTATGGTAGAGTACCATGAGTAATGTTTGCAGTGAGAAGCTGATTATATAATTTCTCTGCACAGGAGAGAGCAATTTTTCAGATGTGGCCAGATATACATTTGGATCAGCAATAAACACTAATTAATTAAATCATAACTTACAAAAACTCATAGTTAGAATTATTTAGACCATTTACTGATTTTAATTTGATCTAGACCCAATTGCATCACATTTTCAAAATCAGGGCTGCACTAAATTGGTGGCCATTGTCAGTCTTAGTAAGCCAAAGAATTGTGAAAGAAGGCTCTTCCACAGTCTTCACTTATGGCATCCTGTATATAGTCTTCTAAATGTAGGTGTGTTCATGGAAGATTCCAACACATAATGGTAAAAGGAACACTTATAGATTCCAAGGCCAGAAGGAGTCATAAAGATCATCTAGTCTGACTCCTGTACAACATAGGCCATAGAATTTCCCTGAACTGACATAATTTATTTTAATTAACCTTTATTTTTCTTTTCAAGTCCCCCACATCCCATATCATCAGTGCCCATTCCATGAGATATCCAAGCATGCACTATGGAACACTGTCTCTATACCGTACTTAACTGTAAGAATAGTATCTCCCACTGCACCTCTTTCTCTCTTGAAAATTAAATCCCTCCTATTCTTTCCTTTTACAATTAAACCTTATTTAATATCTGGGTATATGGAGACCATAGACAGTGTCTGAAATTTAGGGATCATATTTGCTGTGGGCATATAGATGGGGAGTTCTGATGATAGAATCTAATCATCATCATTTAGCTAAGAACCCTCACCCAATTACAGGCCACTGATTTGTTTAATGTATGGCTACTTAGAAATAGAGCTGGTTGATTTTTTTTGGTGGAAAATGCAGATTTGGTGACACCAATGTTTTTTCTGAAATTTGTGTTGATATTGCCAAATTGTTTCAGTTAAAAAAAGGCTAAAAAAATTGAAATGGTTTGCTGTGACATTTTCAAAATGAAATATTCTGAGATTTGGTTCAAAACGTATTATTGTTTCAAAATTTCCTTACATTTTATTTAAAAAACAACCAAATGTTTTAAAATGGTTGAAATCTAAATGAAATATTTTATTCAACCCAAAACAATTTTTTCTGACTTCTGATTTTTTGAAAATTTCAAAAAAGTTGGGTTTTGGTTTGTCCCAAAATGAAAACCCTCCTTCCTTTCCTTTTTAAGTAGTGGCACCAAACTTAAAAATCTGTTCTTTGCTCCGCTGTACTTAAAATATAATTCTACAACCATAATCAGACTCTCCCGGCTCTCTTCCAGCCTATGAGAGTGCATGGAATTATGTAAAGGGGAAAAAAGCATGCATGCTAAGTAGCACTTACCCACATGGGCAGTCCCACAATGATGTCAATATTCTATAAAGGAAAAAGCCAGGCATGAACAAACTATCAGCTCAAAGCACTAGGAGAGGTTTTCCCACCCACCATAACTTCTTCATAATCTTTTCCTCTTCATGGAGGTATTTCTGTCTTTCTTGCTCCACCAGGATGCGCTGTCGCTGCACAGGATCCTCCAGCCTCTTCACTGTTTCAATCACTTTGCCATTGATTTCCAACTCAGCTTTCTTCATCATTGCCCTCAGCATCTCCTGGTTCTGCAGCTGTTGCACAAAAGAAATCAACTTCAATTTTCTTGCCTGACTAACATCCCTGGCAACTGAATACGTTGCAGCACTCAGAAATAGGTTTGGATAAACAGCCCTACAGCTGAATGAACATACTCCTCCCCTCCCCCACACTTAACTTTATCCATAAATGTCATTTCAAGGAGAAGGGAGGAAAGAGCACAAATTCCATTGACTTACAGCAGCAAGCTGACAAACAGAATGTGTAGACTTCATTATAATGTACTACGTCTGGCACCAATTTCACCACATACTTCTGTAGGGACTGAAACCTTTGTACACCATTCAATGTGACATTAGAAGGTGGTGTAGAAAATATCAGTGATGAGCTTCCTGCCTTGCCCCATGTAATAAGAGTGGAGCTGCTCCTTCGGGAGCTATCACATTAAAGGGCATGATTCCCTTCTGTATGTGTCTCTTATGAGTCCTTCACTGAACTTGCTGGATCATCATTTGAAAATATCATGAACGATAGCGTGAAAGCTGAAATGTCATGCCATTCTTTGAGGGTTACTTTTCAGTGCTGCAAGTAGTGGAGACACCAAGACATACAACTAACTTGCAATATGCATCGACAAAGAGACTATTAAAATGTGTTTTTTCTCTAAAACGTGACTATTTAAAAGGGAGACCACTTTTCTCCAGAGATCTGCTATCTGTGCATATTCAGTCACAGACCTTCTCACTTTAGTGGGCAATGTAAGCTGTACTACCTTTTATTCCTGTTAACCTGGCAGAGCCAAAACAGTTAGGAGAGAGTGAGCTGGATTGTACTTCTACTCGTGCATCAATTGTACACTGAATTTTATCTACAGGGCCAATCAGTTACACTTGTACAAAATGGTTTGAAGGCACTGGGAATCCACAGGTGTCACTCAGATCATAATCGGAAGATAATCAGAGTGCACAGATATCATTAAATATCTACTTTGGCTTGGAGAATGTTCATTCATGGAAAAGGAAAGAACCCACCTTGTCTGTAAAGGATGAGCTGGCACTTAAAAAAACATCTTTTTACTTGCAAACCTGTCACTTATTCCTTTAAAGAGAGAGCGTCTTTTAGAGTAGAGTTGTTTTTAAGATATAATTTTCCACTCTACAAATAAAAATCTTCTATTAGATGATGTTGCAAATTACAAGGCCATGGGTGACTAATAGATAAGCACTGAGCAAGTTCCTACTATATTCCCAGTGAGCTGAACTCTGTTTATATGCTCTTTCACAAGTATGTTTACGAAATTCCAACCACTCTTCATTGGGCATGGAGTGCTGGAGAGAGGACATGAAGTATCTATTTCTAGGTTCAACACTGGGGCATTATCTTCTGTTTCAGCAGTAAACATTTCTGAACATGATTTCAAATAGAATTGCAAGTGTAACTGTCCCCTGTAAGGCCTGATATTACTGACTTTCCATGGCAGTATGGCAAAGCCGGAGAAGCTGCTGGTACAGAGCACTGGCTCCTGGGAATGGTGGCCTGACAGACTGCTGCTTTTGCAGTTGCAGGTCCTGGCAGAGCCATGCAGCTCCATGGATATCGATTTATATCTGTAGACTTAAATTTTATATCCGCACAGGGCTCTATGGATAGGAGCAGAGTGGCTGGCTCTAACAGGTACTGTACTTCAAGTTTGCTTTTTTAAAAACAAAAAACCACCTTTGGAAATTACATTAAAAACCCATGTTAAAAGAACATTAAGATTGTATGGGGGAACCTGAATTCTGATACTTCCTCATTCTAGATTTCACAAACTTCATATTCTTTTACTATAGCTCTTTGGATTATAATCACACAGGTTTTGTTTCTTTTTAAACAGTGTGGAGGGCAGAGATGGAGTGAGGGAAATGGCTGGAGGGGACGAGTTAGACTCAAAGGATCAGGAGTGAAGGAAGAAGACAACAGACCCTGAAGAGAAAGGGAAGCAGGACGAAAGGATGGAGAGGATCATGAAGAGTGAAGAGAACAGGTCTGGTGGCAGAAGGTCTGCGATAGAAAATGGGGGATGGAATAAACCACCGGTTTGTAAAAATAGTAGTAAGAGAAAATAAAGGCCACAGGTCAAGTTACAGGTGTACAGTTTGATATCCCCAGGGACATGGGGTTGCTGTGGTTGTTCCCACATGTGGGCCCTTCCCCTGCTCATGCTGATCTTCCTTCTTCATCCCTCACAGTTCAACAGGCTGCTGAGGCCTTTTGTCCAGGTGGGGTTGGTCCTCACTAACAGCATCTGGACCCAGAGGACCAGCCAGGCCTCAGCCCCTGCACTGCTGCTGCTGCTCTTGGCTCTTTCTGGGGAGTCTCTGCTGCTAGCCCAGGCTTGCTTTGTACTCCACTCTGCCAATGTACTAGGAATTAGCAGGACGAGAACCCACATGGGATAACTGCAGCCTTTTACTGAAACAGCCCCTGGATCCACCCAAAGCTGCATCTGTGTCAAAGTATATTTCAGCACGTCAGCTCCAAAAATGAAAGGCACATCTGCAAATAGGATTTGGCTACAGCTTGGGACTTTCATATGATTTAATTATCTAATTACGTAGTTTGCTGCCAAGCACAGATCTCACACAGTTTCACCACTTTTATAACACAGTTGAAAGCATATTCAAATTTGCAATTCAATTTTATACTTCTGATACTATTGTAAGCAGTGTCAAGAATGAGATCTATTCTGACATCTGGTGGTGAATTATGGGAATTGCAGTGAGCAGTGGAAAATAACTTTGGGGCTGATCGATTTGCATAGACACACCCATCGCGCCTAGCCTGAGCTCACAGCAGCCCACATGGCCAGTTCAGCTGATGTGGGAGCCCCAGTTTCTATGTTACTGCGGCAGGAATGATAAAGTGATGTTACCCTGATCATGTGAATGAAGGACTATGGACATGTACTTGGCCCTTGTTATGATGGAGGGACTCGCCATCATCTAAGTAGCACTCACTGGTCAAGGGCCACGCGCTTCAGAACGCTCTGAGATTAAGAGAAAATATGGGTAGGTCTCTAAGCCTTTTGGTGAGGGACTTGTCTAAGGGCCCCCCAGGCCTATTGCACCTTGCTTCTCTCCACTGTGGAATGTTAGAGCTAATTTTGATTCCCTGAGGAATCTAGGTTCAGCCTGCTAAGCTGAATTCACTTTGGGTCTGCTGGTGTACCTGTGCCAAGGCTGCCCCCCCCCCCAAGAGCTGAAACCACTGAGCACTGTGTTAAGTAGGGGCGGGCCTAAAGGCATGTTGGTGGTGCCAAGCAATTTGTGCAGCAAGCAGAGCGAAGCAGCGGACTCAGCTGAGCGGTTCCTGGGTGCAGTTTGTGCGACTGGTAGCGGACTCAGCCAAGCGGTTCCTGGGTGCAGTTTGTGTGGCTGGCGGAGTGGCTGGCACAGCAGAGCAGTCCGTATGTCGACTAGCAGAGGCGTTTGTGCTGCTGACGGAGTGACTGGCACTGCAGAGCTGTCCGTGTGTCGGCTAGCAGGACGGCTAGCGGAGTGACTGGCGCTGCAGAGCAGTTCGAGTATCAGCAAGCAGAGCGGATTGCGGTGAGGGCTGCAGCGGAACCCCACAGAGAGGCGGCGCAGTCGGCCTCGGACCACGTAAGGTGCCCCTTGCCCTACCCTCCATTTCCACCCAGGCTGGGAGGTAAGACTCTGCCAATTGACTTTTGAACTCTGCACTGACCAAGAACAGAGACTCTTGGGCTCCTGGACTTTTGGGACTATTGAGTGACTTCTGGGGGTTGTGGAACTCAAGAGCCAAAGGGAAGGCCACGGCCTATTTGCTGGGAGGGGGGCTTCTGGTTCATGGTTTGGTTTATTAACCTTGTTTGTGGTGTTTCCCCAATATAATGCCACATTGTTTCTCCCTGTTATTAAAAGGCTTTGGTACACTCAGACTCTGTGCTTGCGAGAGGGGAAGTATTGTCTCTTACAGACGCCCAGAGGGGTGGTATATAGTTGTCCCAGGTCACTGGGTGGGGGCTCGAGCCGGTTTTTGTATTGTGCTATTGGAATGGAACCCCTGGATACTGAACCCGGCCCTTGTTGCTGCCAGCTCTGATGGGCAGAAGGGTTACACTATTCTAATGAGTACCATATACCACTATAATGACACTTGTGTCATTGAACTTTTTTGCAGGACTCGTTTCCCTGCATGCAACAAATTTACTGAAGGAAAACTCACACAGACACACTCCCTGCAGCTTAGTAATGTTTTTCTTTTTAAACAGGATGCAATAAAGAAATTTTCTGAAGGCCAGCATGGGGCTGGGGGAAGAGATCACAACATACAAATGAGCCAACACTCCTTTATATTGTAATGAACAAGTGGGCCTGCCATAGTCTACAGTACTTTTTAGACCTGTTCAATAAATGTTCTGATTATTATCAGTGCCACTATTCTAGGAGAGCAGAGTGAACCGCTGTATGTAATTATATGCTTGTTTGTTGTTCAAGTCATGGAAGTAACAAATGCAATAAGATCCAGGCTGTGGTTATAGTTCATTTCCTGGCATTGATGATAGAAATCCTTCCGTTCCTCTTACATTGAACTATTGTTAAAATAGTGGTAACTACTTGCAAAAATGATTTTCAGGGGTGCTGAGCAGTTGCAGACCCTTGCACATCTATTGGAATTGAAGTTGCTGAGCAGTTCTGAAAAATCAGTCCCTTAGTGGAAGAAGATACTGCACTAGTAGGAAAAATATCTGCCTTTAGGTAACCTTTGATACAAAAATCACCATTTCATTAATGACAGTTAATCCCTAATCAGTGGGCTGACACAGCCCTGACCTCAGTTTGCCTGTGGCTATACTTGCTGCTAAACCAGGTTCTGAACCAGTTGATCAGTCACTGATAGCAATGGATAGTTCTTCCAGAACAGACAAGGTATCACATTTCTTGGGTGGTCTCAGCTTCTCCTGGCTCACTCTCCTTAGTCTGCTCTCACTCAGGTCAGTACCTGGACCCGCACCTTCAATTAAGTCTGTTTGGCCTTCACTTTTTGGGCTTGCACTTTCCTGGCTGTTTTCTTGAAGACAGTCTAGTGCAGAGCTGTCACCACCTTTCTGCTCCTTTTCCTTCTTTACACTCTCCCTGTACAGAAGGCCTTGTTTTCTCTGTCAGTTGCAGCTGTGGAGGCCTGTCTCCATGACTGGCAGCTCTGACAGCTGCATGGAGATATGATCAAATTGCTTGCTTGTAAATAGGACAGACTTTCCTCATTACCACCCTGCTTATGTTCAGTATGGGGTTTGTAGACTCTACTACACAAGGCTTCTGTGAACTAATGGGTCTTTTTCATCTCTGATCTCTAGGATTTTATTACGTTAATTAATGGTACCTTGAATACTAGATGCTGAGTTGATGGTGTGACGGTGTGCCAGTTTTTGGGCTGGTCATATGGTAAGCTTGTGGGAGCAAGGACTATCTTTTTGTTCTGTGTTTGTACAATGCATCACACAACGGGATCCTGGTCATGACTGGGATTCCTAGGTGCTCTGGTAATACAAATAAATGTTATTTTTTCTAATCCTTCAGAAGTATTCCTTTTTCTGTTGATATGTGAAAGACTCACAAACAAAAGAAACTGACTGACTGTACAGCAGAAATAGTGAAACTGAAAAAACACAAAGTGCTGTCAAATGTCTGAACTAAACAAACAGGAGAAAAATACTTTTTTCCTTTCATGTTTTTCAGACAGAAGTGTGATTTGTTAACAGAGGGTGCCTCTTTGGGTTAAACCAGTATCTGTCTGAAAAACTGTTAGCCCTGTTTAAAGAACATGAGGGAAAAAACTGATGCATTTAGTGACCTTATGACAGAGAATCTCCCGGAGTAATTTTAAAATATGTGAACAACATATAGTGCATCTCAAACACGGAGTCTCCCAGGATTGTTAATATGCCTAGTTGCTTCCGGAGTGACCACCAAGAGAACTGCAGGTGGTGTCATCACTGAAATAAATGGAGGGGATAACTTGTCATAAGTGGCTGCAGACTCCTAGAAACCTCTCTCAGCGGCTGCCCTGGAAGGTACATATATGCTAGAATAATGCAAATTTACTTCCTGGGAGAGACACTGTGAAGTGTAACACTACATCCAGGTGGCTATACAAGATAGGTTGATATCTGGATATGGGTGGGCAACACTATTAATCAATATATTAAAATGCATTTGTATTCCAGGGATTTATTCAAGCCTAAATGAAAGAGTAAGCACATGGATTCAGCAGCATACACAAGATCACCTGCCTGTTCCCATCTCCTCCTCCCCAGCAAGCTGAGCAAAGGATATAGGACCACCTCTTCATTCACAGGTGCACTCTCTTTACTATTATTAATCTGACCCTCTTGTCCCCTCTTCAGCTAGTACTCACCAATACTACACTTCCTGTCAAGGTAAGAGGGCAAAAGACAGAGCATACTGTGTATTCTAATCTGTGGTAATATCACTCTATTCCATAATAATAAACTAGAATTGCAAAAGGTTTGAGGTCACTTTCAAGGTGGGGTATCCTGCATGGCAGGACATTAGCTGGCTGTTCCTCTATCCAGACTGATTTACAAGAATAAATTTTACATTTCCTGTGATGAAGTATTTATCTAATATATATGTTACATTTGTCCTTCAGTTTCCAGTTAGGCAAAGGACTGAAGAACTGTATAAATATTTCCACACCGTTTGGGATGAGCAGTATGTGTTTACATATTGTACAGTGCATGTATGTGTGTGAGAGAGAGCTTGTTAGGACTTCTGATCTGAAATCTGCAATCATCAGTAACATCTGAGAATCTTTCTCAAATTGTTTCTCATTATCTCTGAAGTGCTGACACTGTGTAGGTCATGAAAGCATTGGTAAAATACAGACATAACTATAACAGAAACAGTCTTCTCGGCTCCTAGTACACTATTCTTTTTCCTTTTGTCCTAGAGGAGGTTGCCTAGTTCTTTTGGTCTGTGAAAAACAAAGACCCTAAAAATTGTACAGCTCACTCACAGACCCAAAATTATTATTTGGCTTCCTCACATCTGAAATGTTCATTCAGGATAGTGAAAACTACTAGATCCTAAGATCTTGAGCAGGGCAGAGACTGTGTCTTCAGACATGTTTATATAAGGCACAATATGATCCACCTGGAGACTTTTGACACTACTGTATTATAAATATTGAATTAATAACTAATAATAATATGCAGGAAGTTATTATTTTGGCTCTAACCAATATTATAAAGTGAGATACTTTTCTTGTGAAAGGTGAATACATAACAGCAGTTTGTACTTGTGTCTTTGTGACTTTTGCTTTTCCTTTTTCTCTAGAGCTGGAGTACTTAAAACAACACTTACACAAGCAGCAGGAGAAAGTAAAGGCATTGAAAGGCACAATGTCTTACCCTCTAATCCACAGGAAAAGGCTTTCAAAACCAGGATGTGCTCATGCAAATGAAGGGATGTGACCATACCTGTAGCTGCTTCATCTGACGCAGCTGCAGCCGAAGGTCTGACACATTGCATCTCATATCATGTAGGCTGACTTGCATTGCTGGGGAGCCAACGTGTGCAGGGTGACTGGTGATGTTAGTTGAGTCAGTAGTTGCTAATGAATTCTTGCCACCAGACACGTGAGCAGCTCCTGCAAGTAATGCCAACAAAACTCTTTAGTTTACGAAAAGTGAAGGTCCAGCTGCATTTTCCTCCCCACTGTGAGCACAGCAAATTCAGCTTGTATCTTAAATGGATGAAGATAGCTAATTTCAGACTTCAGTGCTCGTTATCTATCAAGTGGCTGTGCTTTCCGCAGCCAATACACAACTTTGCAGTGAGATATCTGAAGGCCTAACTGTGTTGCAACTTCAGCCATGTCAGAGGATCTGGTTACCCCAGTCTGTTGGCTACATGGTTCCATTTTGTAGTATGGATGGGAGATTAACTGTAGCTGCAAGTCATGCTGACCACCCACTGGACCATTCCCTACCAAACAGAACAGTGCTGGATCCAGGTTTGGAGATAGCTATGCCCTAACTGGGAATCCCAACATGGCTAAAATTGTAGTGTAGGATTAAGCAGGCCATTCGTCCAGTTTAAGCCAGATAGTCCTTTTTTAGAAGTATCATTTTGTCCTCTGTCTGGTACAGAAGTAAAACGGGACATGGTTTTATGTAGTATCATGAATGGACAATGCCATTTTGAAGAGTTCACTGCTCTGCCCTCCAGCATGACCATGTGAGGTCATGCTGCAGGGGATGAGGCAGCATGCTCTTCAGAATGGCATCCTTCATGCAGCGTGATCGTGCATGAAAGGTCATGCTGATGGGGGTGGGGGACCCATGCAATTCTGGGAAGTATCAGAGTATCCAGCATTCCGGGGATGTGGCAATACCCCCCTACGTCAGGGCTATCTGAGACTGACTTGATCAGTACACACAAAGATCCTGCACTACCTATTTGTTGACTGTTTAGCATGGGAAAGAGATTTAAGCAAGCACACAGGTGTGTGAAAAACGAGCACAGGAAAATATCCTCGTGAGCTACTCAATGACCAGTTACACGTTCCCAGCTAGCGACTCCACGGGCTTATTCTTAAAAAGTATAAAACGAGTAACCACCATATTCCCAAACCAGACATAAAATGGTGGCACAACAGACACTATCCAACTGTATCTGCCCCCAGTAATCTTCCCATCCCCATATCTTCGATTGCCATAGGTACACAGAACTGCATTTAAAACCAGCACTGGTTGTGCAGGACTCTACACATGATTTTTAAAACAATCACAAAAAGCTGTGAAACTATGTTCTTAACAAAACATTATTCCTTGATCAAGCATCAAAGTTAGGCCAGTTCTTTTTACATGCATAGTAGTTTTCTTCGTGTAATACAATCAAATCCGAAATCAGCAGCCAGTATTCACATTACATCTGCATTTTGGCATTTCTCACTTTTAAATTGTCCCCTTAGTGTGTTTTTTCTCCCTGAAACAGGCAGACAGAGACAGTAAGCAGGACCTGCCACATTTTTTGAATAACTCCACAGTATTATGTTGCCTTGCACACCCCGCTGGTCACAATGGCAAGTCAGTCCCTTGTGCACAGAGTAAGAGGACAGTATGTCTGCAGGTTTCCTGTCTGTTATACATCGGACACTCCCATTCCTCCTCACTCCAACCCCCTCCTCCACTTGCAGGAAAAAACTGCAGCCTGCATAAACTGAAAGCAACTTGTCAGTGAAGGTGGAAATCCTTCCTGTGCATAGTAGCTTAGGTTACTATTTGCTTCACCCATGCCCTGCTCCATGACAAGTTTAATGAAACCAAACTAAAGCTAGAATTGCAAGCTTTTCTTTGCTTGTTAAGGGTAAATCCTTAGTGTAGAGAGGGACACTGCACTCCACACCCACTGCATGAAAATGAACCCTGAGGACTTATATTTACACCCAGTCCACTAATCATTAGTTGGTCTTGTCAAGCATACAATGATACAGCACAGCCTCCTGCAAACATGTTGTTCCTTTGGCAACAGGTGCATGTGCCTTATCGTATTATTTCCTCAAAGCCACCCCACACGGAAAATGTTTGAGAAAAAGGCGAACTGTCCATTTTCTGATGTGTGTCTTCGTTTTCATTTAAAGAGAGGCTGGGGGTTTGTAAAAATCATATTTATTGGTTTGTTTATATATGTAAAATCAGGAAACAAAGCAGCAAGTCCTGTCCATAAAAGCATATGCATAATGGACTGCACTCACGCAGTACACTGCTGTACCATACCATCGACTTCGTGCTACACGAACAGACAAAAGGCTGTTCTAACCCATGGTTTGAAGCTGTAATGCTATACCTTACTTCAACGCACTGCAGTTAGATCTTAAATAACACCATCTTCATTTTGTTGCTGAGCAAGCTATCACACATTTTTCTACACTGCATCATCATTCGATATTCTTTTACCTTCTAAGGAGTTCCTTTACAAAATGCAATGCTTGAGAAATAAGCAGCCTTTGTGTTTATTGCTATCCCGTTCACATTTCACACTGCAGTCTAATATACATCGATATTTAGCTATGTGTCTGCTAATATGTATGATGCAGCTTTCTTTGTAGGGACAGCTCACTTTCTCCATCCCACATGTACCATTTTTTTGTGCATTTTTTAAGAAAAATATTAAATTCACAGACAATACAGACAGGATCCCCAAAAGGTTCTGAAAGCTGTTCACTAACCGTTCAGATTCTTTGCCACAATTCTGGGCTTTTTATTTTTTTAAAAAGTCTACCCTTTTAATCCCTGCCCCAGGGAATAGCTCCCACAGTTCAATCACCAGTGATCAGATAGGCAGGTGTATGCCTCGTACCCATAAGCACTCCTGAAAATCTGGCCCCCAACCAGTATGTATACCTCCCACACTTGCCTGTCCTCCTTGTAACTAGAGCTGGATTGTAATCCGCTTCCCTAAAAGATAAGTGCCCATCCCCTGACCAGCGTAATTTCTCTCTCTTCCTTCCTGCCCCCTGGCTGCCATTCCCTCTCACAGGTAGGTCTTCTTGTTTTCTGGTGTGCCACTCTGACCAGTGCCATGAGCCGGAACTAGCTGCCCGTTAGCCATGGTACCCATTGCTTTCTCAAGCACTACAGGGAAGCACTTGGAACATGATATATTAGTATAGGGCAGGCTCTCAGCAACCGTGGGAGCACTCTGGTGATCAGTAGTAGGTTTCCACAGATTGATATTTCATCAGAAAGGAAGAACAAGGCAGCTGAGTGAGAAGTTAGTTGGTATGGGGAGTGTAATTCTCTCTCTTGGAAGCAGGCCTAGGCTATAGATTGGTGATTAGAAGGCAAGAGGGAAAAGACATCTAATACAAAATATACTTTGCACTTCTATAGCGTTGTGTATTGAAAACCTGCAAGTATTTTAAAAAAGTTAGTGAACAAAGCTGAATAGCAGCCCCATTTTTAAACCAGGGTACAGATAAGTGAAGTATCTGTAACACACTCAGGATCAGACAGGTAGCCTGTGGCTGAGCACGGAATAGGACCCAGACTTTCTAACTCACAGTCCTTTGCTATAGTCACAAAACCATCATTCTCCTTCCATTTTACTATCCGTCAGAACACATTTATTTATCTAACCAAGTCACTAAAGGAGGCTTGGGTTTGATCCAGGCTAGTCTGAAGAGGAAGATAAATCCAAATACACAGATTTTTCGAACTGAGTTGCCCATCCACTCGTTAAAAACAGCCCTCTTGTATTCAAATATCACAAGGGAATACAGTGTCACAATCATTCAAATCTCACAAATACTGTAACAGAGTCACCAAACAAAATAAGAACATTCGAAGTTAAAGCTGCAACTTCACCACGAACAAGCTGTGGTTCCCAGATTTTGAAGGGTTCCCTAAAAGAGCGAATCATCTTACATATATACGTGTGACTTTGCCTGAGCCAATCGGCGTGCATTATGGATCATGTTTCATCTGCAAGAGTCAACAGAGCTCGAAGCTTGGCATGGTCCACTTTCAACAGGTGTATCCACAAGAGAACATGTTGAAGATATAGCTCATTATATAAGGACTTCACAAAGGGCATCTCCAGTGCAATGCACAACCCACCAACAGAGATGGATTAAGACAAGTTCAAACAAAAACATTGTGTGCATTATGGTCCATCCCCCTCAATAAATAACTTCTTGAAGTACAGAAAGAAATATATTCCACCTCTTTTTAGGAAATTCTCAAGGCCCCTTCCTCCCACCCTTCCAGAAAAATAGGCAGGTGGGATTGTCCCTGTGTTTTTTTAGCAATCTGTGCCTTCTGTATCCCGGCCACTTGAAAAGAAAAATGGGAGGGAAAGAGTGAGGGTGGGTGGGTGTTGTTGGTGTGTGTATGTCTGGGAGAGATATAAATCAATAGACAGAATATTTCTAATATGCTTTCTATTTCTAATAGTCTAATTTCTTTTGGCTTTTGGGGGGCAGAAGTGGTTTACAGGGACATAGTTATGGGATTCCCATTCATGTAGGCAGGGATTGCACAACTAAATCTTGTGGAAGATCACTGTTTTTTTAAACTCTTTTCTGCAGTTTATTATCATTTCTGTGATGTGTGCAACAGGGTTCTGTGAAAAAAACAGAGTTGAGTCTAAAGGAAAAAACCATGATAAGCAAACTTTATAACTGTAACAGTCTCATTTTATATATTTAATATTTCAAGCTAAAGGACCCAAAATGTTAGCAAACTAAAAAGATATTGCATACAACTTTTTGGTTTTCATGAAATACCATATTCGAGATAACAATATTCAAGCACGAACAGGTACCTACACATACAATTTAGAAGGTTTGAGTTTGTTTCCAATCAGCCTCTCTCATATTATTTCTGCCGGATCAAAGTCTCCTGTCATCAGGATATGTGATGTACAATATAATGCTGTACTATATTTCTGATTCACTTTTTATCTTCCACAGCTGTTTCTTTGTTAAGGATGGGAAGCAATTCACATTTCTGCTTACCAGTGCTCTAGAAGGGATTGTTCAATGTCTTTCTATCGCTCTGTCTTAAAGTGGTATTTGAAATGACTAGAGATAATAGTTATGTATGCTATAGTTAAGTGGAAGTGTATATTTTAAGAGGCTATAGCCTAATGGCCATATCTAATCCATGTCAGACCAACAGACTCAGCAAAGCTGGTTTTGGAGGGTGAAGGTATGTTAAAATTCAAATATGTTTATTTTTCTCCAAAGGTATTATTTAGCAAAACTTGACAAGCTGAGCAGAGCTATAAATGAAATAGGAGCTCTAATTATCCACATGCCTTGGAACATGTAATGCCTTGAACAGAGGCAGAGTAAAGTTTTCATATATAATCATAATTTATAACTCAGTAACTAAGCAAAGCTTTTTTTGGTAGAGTGTATTTTACATACCCTTTTATTTAAGGGGTCCCCCTCTCTTTATTACTATCCTATGCCAGTAAAATCTGATTTTATTTAAGATAACAGGAATTGGAACTTGGGCTTAGGTAGCAACCCTCACTAGTGGGTGACCTGCATAAATCTGAACTCTGACCTAGGGGGAACTTAGTGACAGTAGTAGGTAGCTGCATGAATACAAGGTCTCAGGCATGGCAGGGGTCATGATCTCCATCCCTGAACCGTGCTGTAGAAAAGGTTCATGTGCATTAGTAAAGGCACAGGGACAGCCAGAAGACCTAAAAGGTACACAGTGCTATTACAACAATGCAATACAAAGATGGGCACATTTCAAATTTCCAGTTATAAATGCTTTGTTAGTGTGCACGTGCTATATAATACCAGCAACAGAAACCTTTCAAATTGTTCAAAGTATATGGTACATCAGTCTAGGGGAATGGGCACAGAATTGGCTGCCAGGAGAGATTCAGTCATAAGACCAGTTTATGGGGTCTTGGGAACACCTCCCTACATCAGATTCACCATCAGGAAAAAGAGAATAAATAATACTTGCTATGGCTACCTAGTACACGCATTGTGAAGGTTAAATTAGTTATTGTTGTTACGGTGCTTTGTATTTGACAGGATCTATGTGACTGCAAAATATTATCTATTTTTATCATACAATGACAATGAACTGTGGAAGAGAACAGGAATGTTAATGAATATGATCCTGTTGCAGCTTCCTAGAAAGAGAGATTATTTTTCTCTAAGTTGCCTGAAAGTACTGAGCAGCCATTTTTTCTTTACAAACTGTACTCTTTTTATATCAAAGAACACTGTCCTACCTATTTATAAATAGGGCAAGATCCTGACTTCAGTGGTGTTCCATGCAGGCTCAGGGGTTCAACTGGAGAGACTTAGTTCTAGCATCGGGCTCTTAAATTGTTCTCTGCTGCATATGTTCAATATTTTCTAGTTCTGGTCTGTTTTTCTAATGGCCATGTTCAATCTGAGGTCACATTGCAATTCTAGGGAAAGGGAATTCTTGGAGCTGAATTAACATTACCACTGGAATGGCTGGTGAGTGGTTGCCAATCTTACAGCTAATAAACTGTAAGACTGGCAACCTGTATTTCATGCCAGAGCAGAGTCCTCTTAGCTGGAACAGTGTTGCTAGCAATTACAGAACTGCTTCTGCTTGCATTCAATCCACTGCAACAGATGCACACACAGGCCCAGAAAGAGACAAATTAATGAGTGCCACTGAAGATTGCCATAACAACTGACACTTCTGTAAATAATTTGAAAAACTGTAGCTGCATGGGCGCTTATGTTAGCTGGCATGTTCTTTTGTAATGTCCCTATCCCACCCCTCAAAGTTGCCCAAAACGGTAACTCTAAATATGACACATGCTGAGTAATCTCAACTTTTATTGGTTTTTTAGAGACTGATGACTACCCAACACATTGTAGGAGGATGCCTGATCAATGTGGCTTAATAGGAGAAAACGCTACCTCGCTGAATGCTACGTTTCTTAGTATCGTTATATCTATAGCATCTTACTGCCAAACTATTCTTACAGAAAAATCCTATAGAATTTAATAGAGATGAAATCTACAGGGTTCTTTAGAAATGTAACAGGGGTCTGTAACAAGTGACTAAAAATCTATAAAATTTAATTTAGAATTATACTTTGTCTGTAGGTTATGTTTGCTTTAAATACCAGCGAATACAATTCTACATCAGAGCTAGAATTATCTATTTAATTCTATAGAAACGTTTAAAAATCCTACAGAAAGGTTGTAATTCTCTATTAAATTATATAGAACATTTCCACAATGGATAAAAATATTTTTTTCTTTTATTAGTTAATAATTTGGATAGGTAAAAAGGTATTCAATAAGATTTTAAAACATCTCAGTATGAATAAATAGAGTTTTCATAACATTCATGTTTCTTTTCAACTATGAGGGACTGAAGCAATTTTTAAAAATAATGTAAGCATGATGCTAATACCCTCATACGACTCAGAGATATATTCATAGGCAAGTTCCTATCTCTTAATCCTGCCTTGCCTATGGCTGTATCTAAACTCTGCAGAGGATGGGCCCAGCAGAGCACATGCGATCGTATTCTTAATATCTGCACAGTCTGCTGCGAGTGCTATGGGATTTTGGAACCTCACATAAGAAGAGCTGGATTGGGGATATGCATTATAGGAGATATGCATATGCAGTGAAATTAACCCCTTTTCAGAGAACCAGCAAAGGTCTATGCCTTACTTGTGCTGGCTCCCTGCACATTTCACTTTGAAAGAAAAATAAACCCTGACCGTTTAGAGTAACCATTGGTAACAAGGAACTGATTGGTTTTCTTAGCCTTTGCCTACAGCCTTGCTTCTGACACTACTGTTACAGTTGCATTAGCATTCCTATAAGATGCTAATATCTACAGGACTCTGAGTTACGGTGTAGATTTGTGTATTCTATACAATTAAAATAGAATTTGTCTTACCTGCACTGTCAATATTGCTCTTACTGGTCATGGTTTTCACCATCTTCTCACTAAAGAAAGAAAGAAAAGAGAAGTCAGCTTTAAAATTTCCAAAATGGATTTTTTCTTGCAAATAGCTACGTAAGCAACTTTCAAGGACTAGCTTTACTGTAGATTTGCAGCGACATTTATCATAACTAAATAAAAATTACCCTGTTGACCATACAAACTGGATTTTTGTTGTTGTTGCTGTTGTCAGGGTGTTTTTTTTTTTTTAATTTAAATTGTGGGTAGCTTGTGGATATTTTTTTTTTCAAATTGAGCTTTTAAATGCAGGTTAAGCAAAGGGGTACATTTCCAGCACTAAGCACAGAGATTTGACCATAGTATTCCTATTAACATCAACAAGAACAATGCAGTTAAATCTCCACTCATTGGCTGGAATACTTTTCCCCACTCTTCCTAACAACCCAGCTCTTATCAAAAGTGATAAAAAAAGTTTTTAAACGTTGAGCATTTGGTCTTCTGTTATTATATTAACAATTTAATTTTGCTAATTGATCATTAAAAATAATTACAGAGAAACAGATTTAATGAATTCTTTATTTTATTTTATTTTATTTTTTACCTAGAAGCATCTTTGCTATTACTTGTATTTGGCCCTTTAAAAAGCGCAGACTGAACAAGACCAGTTAAACTGGCAATCTGTTTCTCCATGGCTTGCATCCTTTCTCTGTAAGACAAGAGAATTGTTTGTTAAAGCCAGATATATTCGCTTTCAGATTCATTTTTCTAGATGAATGATTATCACAGGATTGGAAAGATGTCTGTGCAAAGGCTCACAGGTATCAATTTGCATACACCTTGTTAAAAAGGCTGGCCACATCCTGGTTTTAGGCACAGTGTCATAGGATAACAAACAGACAATACAAAGACATCTGCATGGGATAAAAAACAGATGATAAAAGGTATAAATTTAATATAGTGATCTCATGAAAAAGGCACTTAGCTCATCAACTAATACCTCCTGGAAACTATTGAAAATCGACCTCCCCAGAAACAATTCTGCAGCTATACATATATTTTCTTGTGTTTTTAAAATCTCTATTGGGAGAATTTTACCTGGGTATAAAGACTAGAGGAATAAGGACTTCAGGCTCCTTCTTAGTATTTTAACTATGCACAAAACCAGAATCTTTGTTCAGAAGCATTTAATCCGCTCCAGCTGCCTGCTTCCCACCCAAAATCAGAATCCTTTGCATTTGACATCACAGCTGTCTGCTGGGGAAATGATTGTAATGTCACAGCCACAGGCATAGGACTTCAGGTAAAGCAAGAAGACATTAACTCTGAAATAAAGGCATCCCACTGTCTTGCAAATGTCTTAAATAATTTTTAAAAAGCAGGTGAAAAGAAAGAGAGAGAACAAATATGGTACGTAACAGCTATTTGCAATATTTTCTTTGAGGTGCCGGTCTGTATTAAACAACAAGGACCACAATTTTGGATGGGGAAGCTGGAGGTACACAATCATGTACGTACATTTACACTTGTAGTTAACACGAGTGTACATACAAATCAGGCAAATGCCCAAGCAACCAGCTCAACAGGTTCCGACAGAGCCATTTACACACACAGTATCTTGATTTTCACCTGTCATTATGGTAACTGCCAGCCTGTAGACACATAATAGCATATAGCCTCAAGTCTGCCTTTCTAAATATTTAATACATTTAATGTTTTATACATATATAAAATGTGGCATGACATTATATTTTTATCTCTACTTCCCTAGAGAAATCAGTGGGAAATCAGACTAATGCCATTCCAGAACATGCTAAGAATCATCCGAAATACAAGATGATCTGTAACAACCATTCTTAAAGATGAGTGGCTGGATACAGCAGTGGCAATCATATTGCTTTGCAGAAGATTTTCACAAGAGAAACTGGGACATTCATATTCTGGACCATTGTAAACTAAATGGTCGGGGGACACATTCAGAGTTGGGCTTTTACTATATTACCATATCCACATGCCATCTTACAAGTGAACTAGCCATATAGCAGTGCCTGCTCCCAGTAGCAGGTCCCAGTACCAGCTTCAGGCTGGTTCTGTAAAGAATACTAGTTGGTATGGAAAAGTCAAGCATGGATGTCAATAAATGGTTGAAGCTAAATGAAGTGAAGGAAAGGATGCCACCACCCCTGCCCCTAGTCAGCAGGGGTCACCTCACACCTACTCTGAAATGAAATTCCACTTTGTTGGGAAGCAATGAGCTGTGAGACACGCTGCATCTCTGAATCCTCCATAAGATGATGTAAAGGAAACAGGACACCTGAAACATCTGTGATATATAAGATCCTTACTGAAGGCTAAGCAGAGGCAAAGGAGAAGAGGGCTCAATCAGCCGGCACCAAGGGATAAACTCTCGTGTGCCCGGTCATTGCTTTAACCCCCACACATGCACCTTTCGTTTTCAAGCAGAAAGGCCACTTTCAGAGCACCCTAAAGTGTTAATGAATCTGACCTAATTTGTTTTAAATTAAGAAATATGTTGCATCATTTCTGTTTCCACTATTATTGATTTCAGAACTAATAAAAGTGCTTTGGACAATAGTAACCTTTGAAACGATCTAGTGGAACAAAGAGCAAGCACTACATGTCTGAGGTAAAACTATTCTAACTAACTTTAAGGCAGTGTTCCTCTCACTTAATAATGACAGCAGTTTTTCAGGTTATCACCAAAAAGCCTTTCTGGATCCAAACTGAACTGGAAGAAAACTATCTGCTTTACTAACACATAAATAACACTGTCTTTCCATTTCACACTTGACAATCTGGAAACAATTTTATTGTTCAAATTACATTATGGCAATACAAAACTGGTAACGAAAGGTTACGAAAATACATTTTTATGGAGAGGAGGCAGGCTGAGAATTAGAAGATAATGAGGAATCAACTTGTGCAATCAAACCAATAACCCATGTTATTGTCACATGGTAAGAACATTAAGGATGCCTAAGAATGCTACATATAGTCCAGAATTCTTTATTTTGCAAAAGATCAGGCAGGATTTTTTTAAATGGTTCCATGTTTAAGTCCATGTATTTATTATGGTCATCTAAACCAAAAATGTCAAAAATAGGTGCTTAAAATTAAGCATCTAAACTCATATTTAGTCAACACAATAAAATTAGCCTGATTTTCAGAGAGCTCACAGCTCTCACTGAAGTTAGTGAAAGCTACAGGACTGTTGAAGATCAGACTTCTTTTATTATGATGCTGAATACAAAGAGCTGGAGTTTGCTAATTTTTCCTTTAAACATTAAATTCTTGGAATAAAAGATTACCATCAGACTCTGTCACAGGATGTATATAAACATTATGACAGCAGGGTCTAAACAGACAAGATGATCTATAGCCAGTGACTGCAAAACCAGCTATGGTCTGAAGAAGAAGAATATGCTTTGGTATCCTGTTTTCCCCTCTTGTCTCCTACAGAGGGAATGTGCTGGCAAGTTTTCCTCCCTGAGTCAGAGGGGGGTTAGAAATAATGTGCTACTGAGGCCCCAATGGCAGGTTGGGATGCAAAAAACCCCCAGGAGAGGAGGAAAGAAGAATGTGTTGCATAGGAGCAGGAAGAAGAATGTGCTGCCGCAGCCTTCCTGAGGACCCCTCCAACCATCTTAGCATGAAGGAAGAATGTGCCCTCATCACCCCATGTCCCAAGATTAGCCTCCATCTCCCCCGCAGCAAGGGGGAAGGGGAGGGTTGCTTGTTTTCCGGTGTTCCAAAGCAACTGCACATTTTGACTGTACAAGAATAAAAAGGAACTTGCTCGCATTGTTTGGTATTTTTTCCACAGGAACACCAGGAGAACCAGTTGTTGTGTGAGGAGACTGGCAGGGCAAAGACTGAACGTACACCCAGTTCCAACAGCTTTCTCAATCATACTTGGCACCTCCTGCACAAACAGCGTGATGACTCAGCAAAATAAAGTACTGCTGGACAAACTCCTCAGTTTCATTCCTCAGGCAAGCAGTTTATAATTCTCTTCCTAGCCAGTTGTTCAGAAAACAAGAGTGTCATAGCCTCACCAATCTCACTCTCTGAGAGAAGAGCAACTAAACCAAAACCTTGTCCTTCTGGAGCCCAATTGTTGACAGCTCTGAGGCTTTAGATTCTATCATTAGGTTTATTTCTTGTGATTCAATTAATCTTTGTGTGGAACAAGTCATCCCCTGTATTGTAATGGGTTGAGGGTTATTCTGTTCTGGGCACTACACTCTGCTACACTGATATTCTTTTCCCACTGGGATACAGCCAAGCTTTTTCCTTCTCTTTCCTGGGGGTATCTTTTATGTTCATACCATAGAGGAGCTGCTTCATGCCCGGTACAGGCACAAACTAGAAATTTAATCATGCAATCTTTCATTTATGTTCATCACCTACCCCAGGCTATGTGTGCACACCACCTTGATACTCATATTCAAATGGCGCTTCAGAGAACACCCCAGAAGATACTTAACATGTTACCCCAGAGTAGGCTTTTCAATGTGATGACATTTTATGTTTAACCAAGGTACAGATTATATATGATTCACCAGGGACAAAGTCAGATAGAGGCAAAGATATATTTCTTCCTATTTAACCATGGGAGAAGAATATATGTTAACGATTTTAATGTCATAAAAATAGGCTGTTAATTTTTATATGAACTGCTTGTAGGCAGTGGGAAAGCTTTGCATTTCTCAATTCCCAGTTAGGAGTGGTATTGACAGACCTCACCTGAACCCTCTTTAGCAGGCAAGGTAGCTGGGCTGCAGGAACTCCGGGGAGGGTGTAAAACAAAGTGTAATGGGAATACTTTGCTTGCTGTCCCCAAGTAAAAGGATACACACAATTAAAGAGATGTTTGATTTCCTGCATATATTATCATACATCTCAATCATCTTATAATAAAATCAGAATCAACCTCTCTCACCTACATACTAAATTAAAAGGAATACTTTCAAACATTACTGAGTGCAATAATCTTTGCCAATTCTTTTACATGAGCAGTTATCCCACATCGGCTATAGGAAATGGAATGGCTTATCTTGGTCACATTCCTCAAATAGCAGGATGCCAAAGTGCAGGTGCCATTCCCCTATACAAATCATATGGGTACAGACACTTGGCTTGGCTTTCACTGGATGAACTGCATGCAGAGAAACTATACGTGATTCTGCCCATCCACAGAGAGACATCACTGCTAGCATTCTTTCTGGAGCAACAAATTAGCACATGCCTTTTAAATGGGTGCAGCCTGTACTGCCTTCTGTAGTTAGCCAACGCTACTAGCAGGTATGGGGACAGGGCTGTGGCCACTACATCATCTCACTCTTTTT
Organism: Dermatemys mawii; assembly: GCA_007922305.1. Taxonomy (NCBI): domain Eukaryota; kingdom Metazoa; phylum Chordata; order Testudines; family Dermatemydidae; genus Dermatemys; species Dermatemys mawii. The sequence goes on from ML677349.1 coordinate 21,659,935, forward strand.
GGAGAGGCTAGCACTAACAAGTGGTGACAGCATAGAGTAACAGCTCTGCTCTCCACCCTACAGTCTCTGTGCAGGAGTCTAAGATAGAAAGAAAACTTCTCGGAGACTTTCGTATCACACCGGGTAAGAGCCAGCCACAAGCAGGAGCCACCTACCTTAGCCTTTTGTGTGTGGGAGCCAAAAGTGGAAGCCTAATCAGAAAATACCCCAGCAACAGTAAAAGCTTGTTTAAAATTAGCTAGTCTACTACATTTGATTGCAAAGTATAAGACAAGGAAAGACCCGCAGTATGTAAATCGGACTGATCAATTATCTCAGGTTGATTTTGTCCAAAGTTATCCTGTAGCTAGAGAGTCATCTGGCTAAAGGGTTGGGGGATGGGGCGAGTTTGCAAGATCTTTAGGCCACATCATTGTAATACTTCCTCATGAATGCATTCCTTATTGCATTAGTGATGAGGCTCCCAATGTTCACAACTGTGCTGAGGATCAATTAGATAAATAGCTTTTCTGGTTCACTGCTGGGTCAGCCCATACTCAGTTGTGTCATCCAAAACAGTGGTTTTATGATGGGAACGACATCCAATATGGCCTTGGATAAGGCTATCATACTTAGCTTACTATCTAAACACAAGCTTCAACATGTGACATATGACTGCATTAACTAAGAGAACACTAGCTACTGCTTTCTTTTTTTTCACTTGACCTCAACATCCATCAGGATTCTTAGGTGACATAAAAAGGCAAAGGCAAAAATATGAGTTCAGAAAAAGTTTAATAAACCTCAGAAAACTATTTTTATTGCAGGGAAAATGTGCTGCACAATTAAATTGGCATTTCAGTATCTGATGCTAGTTGAGTAACAGTGCTGATTATTTATATAATCTGGAATTTTACAACACTTAAGTGTTGTTTTATAAGCAATGTAAATAAATAATAATACCATTTAATCAAATTAATTCAGACTAACTGTTGAAAAAATCAACTTCACTTCCAATCTCTCAGGATTTGTACATCTGCCCTGCCTACAATAACCTCCAGAGTTAGCCACCATGAACCAGACAAATGGGTCATCCAAAAAATATGAAGCAAATATTCTTTAAAATTGCACAGAGCTACTCACTAATAAAGTAAATTATTCTTCTGAGCCTCAGATTTAAGGGCTCATGATTCCTTAAAGATAAAACAGTTCAACCTGTTATAGGGTTTCCATTACAATCAACATGGTAGGAGACTTTTAATATCTTTTTGCATAAGAAAGTTCAGACATTTTAATTTTTTAATTTCCTGGTGACATGAACTTTTTTTGCATCATTGTAAAGCAGAGTTTGTCACACAATTGTTTTGACAAATGAATTAGTCCAAGAATGAATTAGGTGCCCAGGTACCATGGAAGGAGATGCCTTGGAAATAGCAGAGATAAAATAAATAGAAGAAAGAGAATGATCTACAGCAAGCCAAACATTAAACCTCAAACTTTAACCTTGACAAGCTTGTTAGTTAGGAGATTGATTTTCACAGCATATAATCAACATGGGAAATTCGAAAGGGGGAAGATGGGAAATATCTTTGAATACCTTTTCTTGGTCCCAATTCCATCCTTGCTGACATCAAAGTCCCAAAAGCAAATGCCCCATTGTCTTCAGCAAAAGCAGGATATGGTCATTAGAGGTCAAACACACACAACTTCCAAACATGCTAGCGTAGCACCAGTTTCTTTCTACCTGCTCATTTCATCCCAGGAAACATAATAATTTAGGGAGAATTCCAGGGGAAAGAGAGATTTAGTCAAAATTCTATCCACTTAAATTTCTTTTCTGCATTTATGCCTAATTAATACATTTTGTCTGGGCAAGAAAGAGCTTAGGATAACACTACTTCAAGGTACGTTCTAAGAATAGGCAGTGCAAATCACACTTTTTTCTTTTTAACACAAATTAGATCGCGACTGTATTAATAGCAGCTCTTAGCTGGCTGGTTTGAGGTTTGTAGAGGCCTCAGACCACTTTTAGTCATTGTAAAGGGTCTGTTGACTACAAAATACCTACATAAAAGATGATGAGACCACTGAGATCTCCACTGCCTGGCCCGTTAGGAACTGGTTATAGCTGTGCAAAGTGAATGTAAAATGCTACCATTCGGATTTGGCGAGGCTTACACAGGCATCAATGAGCACACAAGATACATGGCAGTGCAGAATCTGATCCTCCAGATGGATTCCGTCCTCAGTCCTCAGCCAATGGGAGCAGTGGAGCTGGTGCTCAGGTCGGTGCCTGTGCTGCAGGCAGGAGCCACGCATGGAGCCCCCCAGCCATCTCAGCGCTTAGGCACCAGCTGGACATGCCCGGTCACTTCCGGGAGCCGCATGGAGCCCACCACTGCGCCCATCTAGATTTCTAGTAGCCCAGTCAACTGCGCCGACCAGAGCAATCATGGTCCCATTTTGACTAGGTGTTCCTGTCAAAAACCGGACCCCTGGAAACCCTGGTACCTGGCAACCTGAAGTCCAGCTGACTTCAATTGTTCTTGTTTATGTGGGTGAAAGTCAATCCCATGCAGAGGGCTGGCATGAGAACTGTGCATCACTTAAGTCCCATATAAACCCTCACCAAAGGGCTTATGTAGGACTTAAGTGCTGTGTAAGCCTGTGAATTTTGCCACATGTGACTCAGGCCTGGTTTACAATGGGGGTAGAGGGGAAAGCTAAATCAGTCTAATTACACGACTTCAGCTACGAAAATAGCCTAGCTGAAGTTGATGTACTTAGAGCTACTTATCCCAGTGTCTTCATTGCAATAGGTCAACTGCTGATGCTTCTCCGTCGACTCCGCCTACGCGTCTCACTCCAGTGCAGTACCGGAGTCGAAGGGAGAGTGCTCAGCGGTCAAGTTATCACGTCTTCACTAGACAGGATAAATCAACCCCCGCTGGATCAATCACTCTGGAGGTAAGTATAGACATGCCCTAAAGGCTGAAGTACCAGGCCTGTTATTTTATTTCCTCATTTGATTGTGACTATGCTGCTGATAAAACAAGTGGGGCTTAGACACCTTCTAATTAGACTATAGCTGTGCCATCTTCCATCGCCAGATATAAAGATGCTTCATCGCTTCGATTATAATTCTTGCCTATCAGCTGTTTATAACAGAGCTGTAAAAATTCAGCTGAAGCCGAACAGAATTCAGCATCCTCAGCCAGGAGCCATTTTGTATTATTTATTTCATTTAATATAACTGCAATAAAAACTGGTTTTACTGTTTATTAAAATAATCCTTTCATAATTTCATAAGTCTAAGGCTCTTTATAGTTGTATAACCGTAGTGGGGCACTGCCCCACTCCAGTAAACAGGGGTTAAAGGCAGCCCTGCAGAGGGCTGCGGCTGGGGAAAGCAGCGAAAAGGCTGACTGGGGAAGCAGCCACAGCTGGAGCCATGCCCCAATCAGGGCCCAGCTGGCCCTTATAAGAGGGCTATTGGCCAGAACCTAGAACATTCTCCCTCTAGCTTTAGGGGGAGAAGGACCTGGCTGCCTGAAGAAGGATTCTCTCCCTGGCTGTAGTCAGAGAAAGACTTGGCTGCTGGGAGCTCAGGGACCTGAGGTTAAAGCAGGGCCGGGGAAAGATGAGAGGAGCTGGGGACCTCCCGCCGGACAACTCCCCAGGCTGCAAGGTCTTGGTCAAGGCCTAATCAGGTACTGGGGCTGCAAGGGTACAGCTTGGAGCTAGGCAAAGGCACCAGGTCCAAACCCCCCTTGCCTATGATGAGTGGTGTTTACATTGCAGTCTGCCCAAGGGAACAGGGGCTCGATGCCAACTGGCTATAGCCATAGACTGAGGCAAGCTGGGGGTAGAAGGTTGGGGGTTTTCTGGGTCTCCCCAGTGAGAGGAGACCCAGAAAATGGGGGCACTACCAGGGGGCAGCACCCTCGATGGAAGGGCACCGGGGTCCAGAAGGAACATGGGGGCCAGTGTCAGGTGAGACGCCAGCCGGCAGAGAGCAGTTCCAGAGCTGGTGAAAAGAGCTAATTCCTAGACAGCCAGCAGGAGGCGCCACAGGGGTGAGTCATCACATTACCACAATAACTCCAAAACATTTCCTAAAGTAACATTTCAGAGGTTAGGCAACAGACTAATCTGCACTGATTGCTTTGGTATTTAGTATTATTTTTTTAAAATAGCCCAGACACAAGGTTTAAAAAACCAAAACAAAACATGAGCACTTTCCAGTGTAATTTTGTTAATAAATAGTGGGCTGAATTTTAAATATACACGTGTATATATTTAGAAATGTTATATGCAAATATTGTATTCATAATTTTAAACGCACTTTAATTGCACAATACGCAAATTGCTGATGCAGAATTATTTGCAAATTCACTAGTGTGTATGTATGTGCGTGTGCACACATGCATGTGTGGGCAAGCACGCGATTACACTGGGGGTATCCTTAAGTCTCACGTTGCACTGATCCTCTCTCTAGCTAATTACAGTTCAGGAAGACTCATTCTGAGCCTGTCGATCAGATGTGGGTAGAAGTCCGCTCAGGCCTAATTTTAAAGGCCCAAACTGGATCCAACCCAGACTGGAGAGTGAGTCATTTTCAGACCCAACACATACCCGGTATTTCCCCCTGAGGTTGTGTCAGCACCACTGCTGCCGACTAATCCTTGGGCCTCAGCCTGGTAAGGATTCCCTGCTCCTCACACCCCATAGTGCTCTGCGACTCGTCAGTACACTCACTCTGATACACAGTGCAGTAAGGTGGAAGTGGCCAGCAGCAGCTGGAGCACGTAGCCATCACTGCACCAAACCCACAGGCAGGAGGAGATGATCACAGACACCCTGAGCAAGTCAAGTTGCTGTCAGACCAGACTCAAGCCTGACACTTTAGTTGGGTTCTGTTGGGTTCCTGTCAGGCTACGGAACTACATAGTGGGGGCACTTAAAAGTGATGTGAGGCACTCCTTCACCCCCAGGGCTGTGTCATTAGTTACCTTTCAGAGCCTAGCCTTTGAGAGCCTAGCGTTGCCCAGCTAGTCTCCTTCAATTCCCTAAAGCATTCTATAAAAGTTAGCAGCACAGACAATAGCCGATAATTAGTACAACTGTACTGGTATATCTTAGCCAAGCACCAATATAATTATGTTTCTGCTCTAGGGTAGGGCCTATGCCAGCAGAAGTCATCATAAGACCTTTGTGCACATCTGACTCTTAAGAAGACAGGAGAGATCACTGCCAAGTGATAACTAACAGATAGGTCATCAATTAAGCATTTGTGATGCTGGAAAAAATCAGCAGAAAGAACATTCTTATTTCAGTTTCTTCAACAGGATGGACTTGCTGATCTCAGCAATGCTCCCCAAAGAGTATATTAAAAACAATCTATTCTGTTTTTATGCAAATTCATGTTTTACAACAGATAAGACAGCCAGTGATAAATTCTTCCATTTCCTCAAACTAGATGAGAAAAACTCCATGCCATAAAGAATAGAAATTGTAATATCAGTGTCATTCTGAACAGGTGTGAAATATATTCCCTTATTAGCACTAGCAGCATAACATTTGTTCTTGTAACATGATTTACTTGTTTGAAAAAAAATCTGTTAATCATTTTATTTTTTCAAATGACTGAAATGTACACTAATTAATATGATCCTGGATCACCATTAGGGGGCAACACTTTTTTGGATGGTAATTTAGTTCTTTTGATGCATCGGCCCCTTGAAATTACTTACTGCCCTAATAGTTCCCTAAGGATCACACCCCAGTATACTGGGCTCCAGTATGTTAAATGAAGTTATGCACACAGATCAGGACTCTTTCTCATTTACATACCTTCCATTCTTGCTCTGTCTTACCTTGTCTCTTTGGGCACCGCAGCTGATCCATAGCCAAACACCTGTTTGTCAGCTGCAGACAGAACTCCCTCGACGATGCCAGGTGAACCCATAGCATTCCGTGCTTTAGTTTCCACAAACATTGGTGCTCCTGGTTCTTTTTTAAAGGACTGGCGACTAGGAGAAGACCTGTCCGTCTGGACAACATGAGGGGGCACATGAGTGTTATGCTGAGTATGAATATCAATCAGTCTCATGTCAGCGACTCTGTGAGGAGAGGCAGGAGGAGTTTTAGGCCCAAGGGTTGGCAAATGGCTGTCGGGGTATTTTCTTGGTTTTTGTCTGTACAACGTTTGCTCCATCATTTCAGGTTGCAGAGAAGGGCTACAGTAAGTGTTTGAGGACCTCATTGCACTGCGATGATAAGCTACAATGTGATCAGGAACGTCAAGAGGGTGTCCAGTATGGGGAGCAGCAACACTCATCCTCCCCTCATGATACAGGTAGGGGTCGGCATATAGGCCTTCATTTCGAAACAGTGCAAGGCTTTTGTTACTCAGGTCCTCATCTGGTTTCACGTCTCTTCTTTCCAAAATGGCACTAGGGCTTGGTGATATGGATCTTGATGCTGGCACACTTGAGAGCCTGTCTCTGGGAATTGTCGCATTGCCTGGGAAGCCCACGGGCTTGGCCCCACCATAAGGAATTCTGGATGGAGACGGGGGCATAGAGTGGGGCACAGGTGTAATGGGTGATGAGCTTGGAATTGCATGAGAAGGATGTGTAGCAGATCCTGGCCGGGGAGCATTTGGGCCGTCTCGGCTTATGTAAGCAATTTCTCTCTGCATCTGAAATAAATGAAAACCATATGAGACACATCTTTGCTCATTAGCCTACACATCACATCAGCTGCTGCTTAGACATCAACTACAGTGAAAAGAATTTAACTTACATTTCTTTATCATCTATTTAAATAAAATAAACTCTTTTGAGACTACAGCTCCTAATGAAAATATGATCTGCAGAAGACAGGAAAATTGGCCCACATTAATAGAATATTAGAGAATCTTCTAAATTCATTTACTACTACAAGAAATATATAAGGAGTATTCTCACTGATTATTTGCACTACAGTAGCATGGAGAGACCTGAACTGAGATGTAGGCCTCATTTTGCTAGCTACTGGACATACATATAGCGACAACAGGCTCTGCCTTGAAGAGCTTATATATCTATCTGAAAAAGAAATACAGCTATGAATGATTGAGTCTAAATGTTGTCAGTGGCCATCAACAGTTTGTTAGGGCTTTTACTTATGTATCACAAATGAAGTCTGAAGAAGTATTCAGAGTGATGCCTGCAGTCCTTACTCAAGCAAAATAAAGTCTTGTAAGCAATGGGATATCTGCTTCATTGCAAGATTTGTCCTTCTGATAATATCTTGCCAAGATCATTACTTTTGTGCAGAAATCTGAAAATTATACATTGAGTGTATATAGGGAGATATACCTATCCCATAGAACTGGAAAGACCTTGAAAGATCATTGAGTCCAGTCCCCTGCCTCCACTAGCATGACCAAGTACTGTCCTCTGACAGATTTTTTTGCCACCGATCCCTAAATGGCCCCATTGAGGATTGAATGCACAACCCTGGGTTTAGCAGGTTAATGCTCAAACTGCTGAGCTATCCCTCTCCCCATGCAGCATTGTTGTTGAGCATAGGTAATTTCTGCAAATTTTTTTTTGATATATATGAAAATTAATGTGCACAGAACAGTTTTCTGATATAAAGCAAGGATATAAACTTTAAGTCTATACTTTCTGTATCACATGGCCAAAGATACTAGAGAGACTATTCATAGACTTAAAAAAAAATATGTACTTACAATCACTTTCAACTAAAATGGACATAAAAAGAGCCACCAGTCATTGCCAAAAGGAAGGCGGGACAAACAGGAAAAAGAAGGGGACATGTCTTTTGAAGGATGCGTTAGTCTTTTTGCTAGCTGGCTAGGGGCAGAGTTGAAAACTTTGCAGACAATGGTATGCTCATCTGCTGCAGGGAATAGAGCATCTCACTCTGCTCAGCAGTGACCTCTCCAGATGACTGAGCATTACTACTGACAGGCACAGAAGAATTGCTGCAAGCTTAATTAATGCCTCTGATGACAACTCCTGAATGATAAATAGCGGGGGAGGAGGATCAACTGAGCTCCATCAAAGATTCAGGAGACCTCATTTCCGAAGGAAAAAATCTTTACTTTGCTTTAAAATGTGTTCTCCCCTCAATATGGGTCTGTCTACACTGCATGTGGGGGGTCAGTCTCCCAGCTAAGGTCCACAGACTCGCTCTAGTGCTCTAGAAATAGCTGTGTAGACGTTGTGGCTTGGGCTGCAGCTTAGGCTCCAGGGCCGGCTTTACCATTTTTGCCTCCCCAAGCAAAAAAAAGAAAAAAAACCGCCTGGACTGCTGCCGCCCCGACTGCCCGAGCAAAAAAACCTCTCCTGCCACCCAGACGGCGCCGCCCCAACAATGGACGGAATGCCGCCCCTTCCCAAGGGCCACCCCAGGCACGTGCTTGCTCCGCTGATGCCTGGAGCCAGACCTGCTGGGCTCCAAAGCCCAGGGAAGGGGGAGAGGAACGCTTGAGTGCCTGAGCTGCAATATCAAAGCAGCAACTACACAGCCATTTTTAGTGCACTAGCATGAGCCCTGCTACCACAAGTCTGAGGAACCAGGCTGGGAGGCTTGCTCCAAGATGCTGTGCAGACATGTTGATATCGCACCCCATCATTTACATGGGATTCGAGCAAAAAGCCAAATTCATCACCAAACTGGAACGATCGCTACCTTAACTTGTTTAGAAGCATGCAACCTATGTGCCTTGTTACGCACCATATGTTTGAAATCCTTGTCCAACGTTTACTCCTTCATATTGTGATAATGTGACCGGATTTGCAGCAATCACAATGCATGCCAGCTAGTGAAGCAAGGGGTTACATTCTCTCCCTATCCCACCCACAAGTCTTTCCATTTTAAGGAAACTGTCATGCCTGTATATACAGTACAACTGTTCCTCTGACAGCAGACTCCACAGTTTGGAATTGTAAATGACTCTCCCTAGGACTGGAGTTCAGGGATTTGCAATACCAAGCATCAACAAGAAGACAGGAGAGGAGATAACCTGGCAGCAGCAGCAAAAATACAGAAATAAATAAAACAGAACAAAGAAGAGCAGTAGCATGGGCCGTGAAAACAATAACAAACTCCAAGCCAGACTCTTTCAGCCACAAGGAGACACATGGACAATTTTACCATTTGTTCAGTGAATTAGTATAATGTGGGATTTTAAATAAAATCACTGTACAATAAAATTTAACATCCACAACCCCAACTGAATAAAAAATAAAATGAGATGACTGACATTCTATTTACACATCTACCTGTCCTGCTCTGAGAGACAGGGCCGGCCTTAAAGGTGGGCGCCATGGTCAGGGGGGTGCTGTGGTCAAGCAGACAGTGCAAGGTAAAAGGCAAGTACCCATCACCTGGGCTCCACTCTTCACTTGTGAGTGACTTCATTGCTGGCATGATGTTTTGGCTTGGCAGAAGGGCAGACAGGTCAGGCTGGCTCCCAGCTGGGGGAGGGGCTAAAGTATGATCAAATGATAATATGGTCTCAAGTTGCAGTGGGGGGAGGTTTAGGTTGCATATTATAAAAAACCTTTTCACTCAGAGGGTGGTGAAGTCCTGGAATGGGTTACCTAGGGAGGTGCTGGAATCTCCTTCCTTAGAGGTTTTTTTAAGGTCAGGCTTGACAAAGCCCTGTCTGGGATGATTTAGTTGGGCATTGGTCCTGCTTTGAGCAGGGAGTTGGACTAGATGACCTCCTGAGGTCCCTCCCAACTCTGATATTCTATGAGTCTGTGATTCCAGAGACAGTGTTTGTGATTTTCCCTGCCACAGAGTGGGGTAATGTGTTTCCTTTAACCTTTCCTATTTTTCCTTATTTGTTTTTTCAACTAATTGTTAATTAAATAAATTGTATTGTTTTAAATCATATGTAACGATCAGTGGGTCAGGGAAGCATCCAGTGCAGAGAGAGTAACTCGGAGTGGGGACACCCTAGCCCCTGGAATCCTGGGCCCAACCTTGCTGGTGTTACAAGGTGTTACAAGGACTCTGCCAGAGTCATTTGATAATATGAGTTGGAGAAAAGTGTCAATAGGAAATTTGAAAAGCCCAGAATTAACATAGCAGGTCTAATATCTCCTAGTCAATCCAACACTCCTGCTGAATGGTCACTCCTTTCTTCTGAGGCAGAGGACTCATTCAGCACAAAATTCCGGTTTAGGTGCATTAAGACATAAATGAAGAATTCACACAGGACCTAGATTATTGTTCAAAATAGAACTGGCCGGTACCTGGCATTTACAGTCCTTATCCCATATCCATTTGTGCTAAGTACAGGTACATTTATTATTATTTATTCCCAATTTGTACTACAGCAGCAGACAGAGTTCTCAGTCAAGACTGGGGTCACAATGTTTTGGGCATGGCAGAAAGACCCTGTCTCCATCCTAAAAAGTTGATAATGTAATTGAAGACTAGACTCAAAAAGTGGTTGTAATGATCGGAAGAAGAGAATGTCAGGGGTGGAAAGAGAAGGAGGGAAGGCATGTAAAAGATGACGGGAATACACAGGGTTATATAGACATGATACGTGTACAGCTTGATGAATTGGAGTCTTATGTGTTTGGATTATAACTTCTGCTTTCACCTGTCTGGTTTCTTTCTTTCCTGTTGTTCTTGTCCTTGTTGCAAGTACCCAGATTTTTGCCCATGCGCATTTTAGAACTGCCTACAACGGTCTCTTCTTTCCTTCTCATCTCTGTTCTAACTTTCATGAGTTTCTTCTCTCTCTCTTTTTAACTCTTTTTGCGCTCTCTTGTTTATCCAGCCTCCCTCTACCCTCTTCCCCCACACTGCTGGCATACACTGGGCCTTGTTCTGGTGTAAAAGGCAAATACCTCGGGAACAAAGTAAAAAGGAGACTGAGCTGGTCCAAGCCAATATAAGTGATCTCCTGCCAGAGCCAGCCTGCAATAAGGGTGGGGGTATGAATGCTCCTAATGTAGTCGTGATGTCCCTTGCTTCACAACTGCAGCCACAATAGAGTGACTAAATAGCAAGTGTAAAAAATCAGGACGAGGTAGAAGGTAATAGGTGCCTGTATAAGAAAAAGTCCCAGCTATCAGGACTGTTCCTATAAAACTGGGACATCTGGTCCACACTAGCACATATGCCGGGGCTGTGGTTTTCCTCATGAGGCAGATTTCCCTGTCCCTGGTGCTCCTCTCCCCTCCCAGGCTCTTTGCCCTGGAGCAGGAAACTTTGCCAGCCCTTAGTCTGGAAAATGCAGCATAAAGCAAGTACCATCACTTCATCTGTATTCAAATGCCAGGGGGAGGGGCAGGAGCATTAACTTTCAGTGTCTCTAGTGAAAAAGAAGATCTCCTGTTTTAAATAACAAGAACTCCTCGGCAGCTGTGTTAAAAATACACAGAGACTTAGCAGCAATGCCATGATCAGTGAATATTTTACATAAGGAACACAGAAATCAGATGCACACTGCACAGTAAAACCCATATATATGGTTGTATGCCTCATTTTGAAGTTAGTTTTTCAATCTTTTACCAAATACTGAATTTTGAAGTCAGTTTCATACAGAATGGTAGCAAATCTGACCCATGCAGCACCACTATCTGCCTGGCTCACACACAGTTACATGTTATGGAATGGAAGCCATAAAAGCCTTTACTCTTCCTTGCATAGTGCATGTATGGGCTGGTCAGAACTGCAGTCTCTGTACTCCATCGAGTACAGATCTTTGTCCATCCCTAAGTCCCCAAATCGTGTGGTACCCAGAGGGAAGGATGGAGGTCTCATGGGTAGCAGAGGACAAGGTGCAATTCAGTAAAGAGTGCAATAGTAGGTGTGGCTTGTTTCATGATACCTCTAGCCCACATCTTTTGTATTTTTCCTTTACATACAAATAAGAAGGAAATGTTAAAACAAAGGAGTGATACTCTGGACTCTGTTCCTTGCTCTACTGTCAACTCACTGTGTCCTCAGGCAAATCACGTCACCTCTCTGTGACATGGTTTACTCATCTGTAACTGGATTTAATGATGACTGATATTTTTCAAGGGCTTTGATATTTTTGAATGAAGATGCTCTGGAAAGTGCTAAGTATTACAAAAATGATTAATATATTTATATGTAAATACTTTTTTAATGAATATGTTCTGTAATCACTCCACTAGAAAAAATATCTGATTTCTTTGTTAATCAAGTGAAAGATATAATTTAAAAAAGACAAATGAATTAGTTAATTGTCCTAATTAACCTGAAATCTTAGTTTTAGTAGTTGCATTACAATAAAGTTTCTATAGCTGGGTTTCCTTCCATGCTGGCTTTGCACTGCTGAAAGAATTAGTCAACTTTACTAAATTTTGCAAGTAAATGTCAATATAGTTCTGCACTGGCTGAAATCTAATTTGAAATAAGAAACAGTACAGCTGAAAATTACAGAGGTGGTAAATGGTTTGAAAAACATGAGGGTCTCTAAGCACAACCAAACGTCACGAGAGCCTATAAAAAGTATTAATTTACTGGCTCCAGTGACAACCACACATTACAGTACCTAATCGACTGGACATTGTAGATTGCAAAGTATGGTTTCTCTTCCTCTGCCCATGCTACCATTTCATGTTTCCATTCTTTAAACACCAACCCTGAAGTCTGCCAAAGTTAATCAGTACTTTGGATGCTCCAATTTACTGTAAATGAGGTAGCTTTCCAACTCCCCTGCTCTCTGTGCTCACAAACCTGACGTAAGGCTCACTTCTAAATGGGGGTGAAGTGGGTGGAGAACTTGTTTTCCTGGACAGTGGCTGCTGATCACCCTCACCTTCATACTATGGTTTACCACTGCTATAGGCAACATTCAGTCCCCATGTCCATCACAGACCTTCTTCGGCGCTATGCAGCCACATGAAAAGGGCTTTGGGGCACAAGTACTGTCTAGCCATGAGAAGCACAGTGCACTTTTTCAATGTACTGTGTGGTTGCTGCCTGAATGCTGGCTGATTTGGTGTGTGCAGCTTAGCTGGTACACCATCTCTCCTTCCATATGGCACAGGATCAAGCACATACTTAACATTTTTCTTGATTATACCCAGTTCTTTTATGTACACCTGCACATAAGTCAAGCCTCTACAGCTATACAAATGTTTATCTCCATCATATTTTACATTTTTGTCTCAGATGTTGCCCTTATGCAGCCCTTATTCCTGCTTACACATAAGTTTAATTTACACAGTGTCCTAAAAGTCTTATGGGGAAGCAAAGAATACCCATTTAACCTTTTACTGAATATAGAGCAAATCTATAAAACTCCAAGATAGCAACAAAACAAACTTAAGAGCAAAAATAATAGCTGACTGCTTAAACTCATCTATAGTCAATATGTACGTTAACCATGACGTCTATAAACATTTGGCAAAGATTTTCAGGACAGATTTTAGACTGTCTGTTCTTTCAAGCACAAATTTTAAAAAAATATGGTTAAGTATTCTACCTCTAATCCATGTATTTGTGCCTACTGTTCTGAGACTGCTATTAAAAACAAGACTATTATTTTAACTAGATATCATTGCAACTCAAAAACAATTAAAATTAACTTTGCTAAAGATTTTTATTCTGAAATAATTAAAGCCACTTACTTTTACTTAGGGAAATCACCTGCATGGATAGAGCAGTAAGAAGAACATTTGGTTCCACTTCATAAAATACAGTTCTTTTGTTTACAGCCTTGAATCTGAATCCTCAGTCTAGAATATGACATTTTAGGCATCCAGCTTTCTTTGAAAAATATTTTAAACCTTAAAAAGGCACCTCATTCCCTCTGCATGCAACAAGTATGGGCCATCTTGTTTTACTGGATCATCCAAATAGTGCTGCTTCAAGAGACTTAAGTACTTTTCCACAGGATAAGTCTGCAATTTCTCCTCCCCTTAGAAATTAGTCACTAAATAACCTTTCTGGCATGTCATCCAGCCACAAACTGTGCATCCTACCACTGTGTAATTCAATCACCACACAATTTCTTTAATGTGTGTGTATAAAATATAAAGAAGAGACTAAAATTAAAGAATGAGGCAATACAGAGTCTTGCAAAGGAGTGAACCATAAATAAAACAGCAGGTAACCTTTATTAAGGGAAGAAGGCTAATTCTAAAAGAAAACAATATGAAATACACGTTAATTATTCAGTAAGAATTCAGTAAATTCAGCATTGCAGAAAACTCAGGAAAAACACAGAGCACATTGATTACAGCAACTTTTAAAGTAATCAGATTGGTAGAGAGGTTTAATGGAGTGAAATGTGAAACTCTCCCTAAGATACAGAACCTGAGCAAAACAGGAAGCTGTCTACTAATTAACCAGTCACCTTAGCAGCTACACCAAGCTGAACTTTGGGACCATTGTAAATCAATTTCATTGCTATCTCGTCAGAACATTGCAAAAGCAATTAAGATCACTTTTGAAAAAAGACACAATTAAAAAACAGCAACTGTTGATTATTTATTTAGAATGATTACAGGAAAAACGACCTTCCCTCCGACCCCCACACTCAAAATATCCAATAATGATGGAAATACATTTTTAAAAATACAATACTCAGTCAGGTCGGAGAGATGGAACTGAAATGACACCGGGAAACCACACAACACAAGCACTTTACAGCACTGCTGGATGATTATTTTTAACAAATGCTGCCTGTGTCATTACAGTGGCCATTTGTGGGCTAGATCCACAAAGGTATTTAGATGCTGAGCTGCCACTTTTGGAGCCCAAAGTCAAAATCACAAATCCCTGCTCAACCGCCACCTAACTTTGTAGGTGCCTACATTTTCAGTGGTGAAATCCCCTACTTGCCTGAATTTCTGCCAGTGGGCATGTGCAGAGCTGCCTAAGCCCTGATACCAAGGCTCCCAAGCCTCAGTGGAATTCACAAAGTACGTGTCCCCCACCTATTTTGCCTGCAGGCCCCAATCTGGTAAGCATGCTCTGAGGGCACCTACTGCATTGGGCCTTGGATAAAACGCAGCTGGAAGAGGATGTGAAGATAGTAGTGGTGCTGTACCCTTTATAATTTTTGCCCTGTGGCTAGAGCACCCCAGCAGGATAACCCAGGTTCAAGTCACTACTGTGCCTAATGTGGAGCAGGGATTTGAATCCAGGTCTCCTCTTCAAAGAGTGCCCCTAACCACTGGGCAATGGGATACTCGGGCAGGAGGAATCTTTTTTAATCTGTCCTATTGAAGCTGTTCCACTTTGTGTAATGTTGATACAAGGACTGGAGCACATGCCAGCCGTATGCCCTAACTGCAGGGCTATAGAATCTCTCTTATACTTGTCCTGGCCCAGTGACTGTGAAGTATTTTACACAAAGTGGAACTGCATCAGCAGGAGAGTGAAAGAGCTCCACCCCAGAACACCCTCTAGCCCAGTGGTTAGGGTACTTACCAGAGAGGTGAGATTCCTGGGCTCAATGCAGGCAAAAGGGGAATTTAGAGAGGGATCACAACTGTAACGCCTGAGCAGGAGTCACCTTCCCACAGCTTAGACTTGGGCACCTCAACTCTCTCTCCTTGGCATTTCTTATTGGCTGGCTTAGGCAGCTCCCCACTCCGCATGCCAGCTTTTGTGGATCTCAGCGTTCGACGCCTATCTCTCCCCATACATTGCATAGGAGCCTGGGCACCAAACTCAGGGCTGGATTACAGCAGGTAGCACAGAGTTCAAAGGAGCTGTCCATAAATGACATCACACAGTTTTTGGCGATTTTCAAGACCCACACACCCCTTGTAACACTTTGTAACAGTGAAACAAACACAGAAAATTAAGGACCCACCCAGGCACCTCCTTAATATGCTACTTAAGATATAGCTAGCCCCAAACATTCGGTCTTGCAGCACTGAGTCCATCCCCCTTTTTTTGTGGTCCTAGCCTTGTGGGTTTTTTCAGCTGGAGGAAAGGCACAAAGTATTACTGATGAGGAAGAGAAGTGAAAGCTGTAATACCATAGGGAAATTTGCTGGGTTAATCTCCACCCTCCTTCCTTCAAGAGAACCAGACTCATATAATTTGAGTTGTACATGTAGGGGGTTAAATGATTGACATCTGCTCAATGTGCATCAGCAATGAAAAAAGCTAACAGAATGTTAGGAACCATTAGGAAAGAGATAGATAAGAAGACAGAAAATATCATAATGCCTGTATAATAATCCATTGTGTGTGCACAACTTGAATACAGCATGCAGTTCTGGTGCCCCATCTCAAAAAAGATAGATTAGAATTGGAAAGGTACAGAGAAGGGCAACAAAAATGATTAGGGGTATAGAACAACTTCCATATGAGGAAAGATTTTTTAAAAAGGGACTTTTCAGCTTGGAAAAGCGATGGCTAACAGGGGTATGATAGAGGTCTATAAAATCTTGACTTGTGTGGAAAAAGTTAATAAGAAAGTGTTATTTACTTTTTCATATAACACAAGAACTAGGGGGTCACACAATGAAGTTAATAGGCAGAGGCGTAAAGCAAACAAAATGAAGTACTTCTTCATGCAACACACAGTCAACCAGTGGATATAGTTGCCAGGAGATGTTGTGAAGGTCAAAGCTATAACAGAGCTCAAAAATGATTTAGATAAGTTAATGGAGGATAGGTCCACCAATGACTATTAGCCAGGATGGGCAGGGATATAACACAGTGATCGGTGTGTCCCTCGCCTCTGTCTGCCAGAAGCTGGGAGCGGACAATGGAATGGATCACTCAAAGACTACTTGTTCTGTTCATTCTCTGTGAAGCAGACGGCATTGGCCATGGTCGGAAGACAGGATACTGGACTAGATGGACCCTTGGTATGACCCAATATTACTATTCTTATGTTCTTATGACTGTATGTGTATTAGTGGGGGGTCATCCATGACAGGATGTGATTGGAATAATACTTTTCTATTCCATGGTGCTTTCCCCAAAGCCCTTTGCAAAAATTAATTTAGTTTTACAACACTTCAATGAGAAAGATATTATTACAACTGTTTCACAGAGGGCAAACTGAGGCACAGGGTGGTTAAATGACTTGACTAAGTCAGTGGCAAATCCAGGAACACAGTCCAGAATTTCTGACTCACAGGCTCATGCTCCAATCAATAGATATAATTTCTGTTTCAATAAGCAGCTGGAAGAACTCTTTCCCATTAGAGACAGCTTTGCTATGTTGTGACACATACACCATTTTTTAAAAAAATGTACAAAACATCACCACTGGTCTTGACTAGAATTTCTAAGTATTTTCACACAATATACTTATTTTTTATAAATAGCAGCTTGATTAAATATTTGCATTAGAAATATATTAATAGGCTGTCATGGCATAAGAAGACCATTAAATCCATTTATTTGTATTTTGGATTTAATCAGTCAGGGTTTGTTGTTTCTTGTGAAAAGCAAAACATTCTCTACCATTGAGGCATCTGGTTTACATTTGGCAGCTTTAGCTAGCCCATCAAGCACTCACATTTTTTAAATGGGGATCTAGATGCTTCTATTAGTTATAACTAAAGTCAGAACTGCTGACCAACTGGACCCAGAAACACCACAAGTGGAAAACAGACAAATTGTTTAATACATATTGATAACTCAGGCGCTTTCTAACAAGTGCAGTGTACATTCTACCAATAGCCTTTTAAAAATTTTTTAACAACCCTACATAAGAAATGCCATTAGTATTGTTATAATATGGAGTATATGGGGGCACTATGTCTTACTGTAGTTGATCTGCAATGATTTACAAACTAGTAGGATGTACATAAGAACAGCCATATTGGGTCACACCAGTGGTTCATCTAGCACAGTATCCTCTCTTAAAACAGGGACTAATGCCAGGTGCTTCAGAGGGAATAAACAGAACAGGCAGTCACTGAGTGTTCCATCCTCTGTAGTCCATTCCCAGCTTCATTTTCCATAACTGGACTCTAGCATAATAAAGTATACCCCAGAACACCAGCTATACTGTGAATGGGTTCCTAAGCATCAGACAAAATATACAATAAGCTTCAAGTATGTCTGATGCACAGGAAGGCTTTTATTACTTAAGGAAGGAAGCCTCTTTTAATTTGAAAATATGTCATAGCAAAAATTTATAAATAATGCATGGACATGTCATTACCAAGGCTGCAATTTAATCTCTGGGTTCTTATAATACATACAAACCACTCGAGCATCACTCTCCATTTTAATTACTTTATCGGAGCCCTCAAGGCTTGTCTATCTTGCTGTGCCTTATCCTGCTTTTACTTGGTAGCTATTTACTTGTTTATAATGTTCCGTATGAGGTTTCTTTTTCAGCTCGACACACAGTATACAAAAGATGAGAGGTACCAAGCACCAGGCTTCATCAGGATCAGGCACAAAATTCTGGGCTATTTATTGCTCTAAAATCCATGTTAGTGAAAGGCTGAAGTCACCACTGGACACTTAACTGCACCACTTTCCCTAATTTCCTCTCAGAACACTAACAACTTCATTAGTCTCTTGGAGCTTTCTCTTTTTTATTAGTTGAAAAATGTTACAGACACAAGGGAAAAATACCACTTACAAAGTTGGACAAGATTTTTTTTTAAAAAAAGATCTATTTCAATGTGTACGTGGGACACAAAGATGGTTCCATTTTATCATCTGACCATTCTGACAATTATTCCTTCTCTTTTAATATTTTTATAGCTGGAAATACTTAAATAGATAGTTTCTTGTTTTCATTTCTATAAATAACTGTTTCCTTGAAAAAACACAGACAAGCTAACTTATGTACTAGAATGTTTATTACTAATTTAGAGCCTGAACCTGCACTCCAGGACAAATTTTGCCAGAGTATGGAATCAATGGGAGTTTTGCTTGAACATGACTAATACAGTCCCATAAACCTCCAAAACTAAGGTAATTTGTCAGAGATGTTTTCATAGATAAAGACCAAGGAAAGTGTTGATTTCTGCCGTTTTTGACACTGAGGTCCTCATGTGAATACCGAATGCACATACTAGCTAGCATAGAGTCTAATCGTGATCCAAGAAATTGGAAGTTACAGATGACAAAGTCCTGTTAGAACATCTAGATCAGGAGTTGTGACAGTCACAAATGATTTAGCTTCTGCGCTCCTAGTGTACCTTTTGATTTGTAATACATTTTAACAGGGTCTTCACAGATTCCTAAGGCACTTGCTAAAGCAGAGTATGTTCTGTGGTAAACACAGGTGCTGTAAACTTCCATCACTTGTGTTCATCCCAAACTTCCTATTTCTTTTTTTAAATCACTTAAATATCAACTAGGGCTGGTCTTCACTAGGGCTGGGGATCGGCTGTAGATACGCAACTTCAGCTACGTTAGTAACGTAGCTGAAGTCAGCGTCTCTACAGCCAACTTACCTGCCATCCTCACAGCGGCGATGGTCAGCAGCACGCTCCCCCGTCGACTCCAGCTTGTGCCTTTTGGCGAGCTGGAGTTACGGAGTCGACGGGGACAGCACTGGCAATCGATCTATCGCGTCTTGATGAGACGCAATAAATCGATTGCCAAAAGACCGATTGCTACCACACGTTGTGAAGACAAGTCCCTAGTGTGAACCACTGTAAAGAGCTCTGTAGTACTTGTGCCTCAGTAATGTCACTGAAGGATTTCCTGTAGAAGAGATGGCTCTTACAATGGTAGGCAAGCTGTGTCTGAACCCATTGACCTCCCAGGCACCTGAACTCCAAGTCAGCATCTTTTTTTTTTTTTAATAGAATATATTTTTAACATGTTTTAATATTGTAGCTTAAATTGTGTGCTCAGTCATTTGGTGGTGGCAGCATTTCGGCAGACTCAAGAATTTCACAAGATTAAACATTTATCAGAAATGAAATACAGGCAAGTAGGGATGGGTAAATCTTGTGGGGGATGAAGATTTTGCAAGCATCTCCAATTATTTCTGGGGTCACAATATTAGGGTCAATATAACAAGCCCTTTTCTGAAGCTGCATGAGCCAGGGACTACAGGATCAGCTATTATTTCAAGCTGCAATCCTCCTACTCCCCTGTAATTTAAACCTCATGTTTTCTCCCAGAGGTGATTCAGTATAAACAAACATGTTTTTCTAGCCAAAAGGAAGTCATTGGTACACACATATATGTATGAAAAAGCCCCCCCGCAAAAGCTAGGCTGGCATCAGTGGCTGTGCTAAAGTATACACGTCTACAACGGTGCTGATTTCACTGGCATTTTTCTCTTCTTCCCTACCTGTTACATCTCTATATATAGGGTTCTCTCTCAGTCTACTCACTGCTCCATTTTCACCTTGTTTTCCATTGTCTTTTCTCTCTGTCCCAAAACTCGAACTGAAATGATGCAACCAGAATGAGATACTCGCAGCTTCTTCTGCCTTCCATATTAATTATCCCACTTCGTTTTTTTGAATCTCATGCTTCCTCCCTCTTTCCTAGACAAGGCCTTGACCCCAAAATATACTTGCCAGCCCTGGGAGAGACAGCAAGACAATAAGAGAAGAGGAAGGTCAGAGCAGCAGGCTGGGGGCTGGAAGGGGCTCCTGTGGGTGGCACATCCTGGAGCTCAGAGGTCGCAGGAGAGGGGGCTTGAGGAAGAAGAACATAACACTTAAAGGAGTGACAGTGGGACTAAATGAACTAACCTGCCTATAGGAGAGAGATTAACAAGTTTAAGGCCTATGAACTCTTATCTTAGAACTACAGGGAAAGGTTTTAAACCCTTTTACGCGGGGTTGCAGTAGAAAGCACCCAATGCTTGCTGGATCCTAGCAGAACCCTCTTGGAGAGCTGAACTTTTGTTGACATGACCTAGAACTGCTAAACAGGCATGTTTTGAAATTGCTCAATATTTTTTTTGTTTTCAAGTTAAGTTTGTTTGGGTTATAGGAGCTACTGGAAAGCTCTGGAAGACCAGCTGTGAAGAGCCTGGTAGTTTTCCATGGACTGAGAAGTGTAAAACCTAGAGCTCGGGTCTGCTCTGCTTTTTGTCTGTTTGCTCTGTGTTTGTCCTTTACATGTGTTTCCTTAATCTTCCTAGTCATGGGACTAGACTGGGACTAAATCATGCCTACTACACCTCAGCCCATGGTGCTTTGGGGATTTTCTCAGCACACTTGTCTACACTGGCAGCAGCACGTAGGGAACAGGTAGCCACATGCCACAGTGAAAAGCAGGCTGTACTCATATTGTGCTGTGTAGCTACAAACAGCAGCGAAAAGCCTGGGTGGAGGGGAGCCTTGCTGTGCTGCCTCCCCTCACCAAAGCCCTTCCCTGCTGCCAGAGCTTTACACTGCAGTGAGGAAAGACTCTGGCGCAGAGAGGCAGCAGAACACTATGCTGGGGCACGCATTGCTTGGGCATGTAGAACGCTATGAAAAGCACATTCCCTAAGGTTCGGGTGTGTCTTTACTCCCCACAGCAGTGCCTCATGGTTTACACTGAGATTTATACGCATGCTTGGAGTGTGCAATGCATGTACCCTACATACCACTGTTAAGTGCAGACAAAACCTGAGAGAGGGAGTAAATTGCCCACTAGCTGGACTTTACCTTGATCCACCTTTCAACCTGGCCTCAGGTCTCTGCTTGCCCAAGTAAAGAACTTTACCTCTCTTCTATAGCTGACAATCACCATCACTCAGACTAGAAAAGAAGCACCTATTTTCCTGTTTCCCTTTTCCTATCTTCTCTTTTACCCATATTTGTCTGCTTGTGTTGGACTTGCCAAAACTCCCAACATTGTAAATAAACTGAGAAAGTTCTGATTGTTATTTCGTTATAATATAATTCCATCATTAAAGAAAAACAACTGTTTCAGTAACATGCAATTTTTACTGCAGGGTTAGTAATTAAAGCAGGAGGGTAAATGTCACGTGTGGTTATCGGAAAGCTAAAGAAACCTAAAATATAGCAGCAGCCATGGGGTGCAAAGTAACATCTCAAAAATCCATAAACCATGATAGCGGGAAAGGAAGAGTGAAAGGAAATGCAATGTGGGGGTGGGAAGTGAGGCTGGGAGACTATGGAAGGAAAAGAGAAAGAAACATTATAAGTAGTCAGAGAGAGAGAGAGAAAGAGAAAGAGAATCGGGATGTAAAGAGAGCCTAATGGGTGAGTCAGGAAAGAGTTAACAGATTGTGAGGACAGAGGTACAAAAATAAGATTAGGCCTTGGAGAGAGAAACAGTAAGAGTTAGAGGAAGAGAAGAGAACCAAGTACGAGAGAGAGATTCTGGGGGGAAAAAACAAAATCCAAAGGTTACAATGACAAAATGGAAGGCGAGATGGAGAAACTGAAGGGTGGGGAGTGGAAAGCAAGAAATGTTCTTGAAAGCTTGGAGATTTTGGTTTATTGACTGCAATCACAATGAATTATATTACATCTACCCAGCAGGTAATAATGGGCAGGTGAAAGGAGAGGAAGAGAGAAAGAGTGTGTCTAATTAAAGCCAGTGTGTTTAACCCAGCCTAAGAGGGAACCAAAAATGCATTTTAGGCAAATTACAGCTGGGAATGGGGCAGATGGGAAAATGCTTCAGGCTCTTCCTGCCCCAAGAGAGTGAGAGTGTGGGGAGCAGGGGTACACCAACACTTCCCACTGCAGTTTGAACAATGCTCTATCCTTCCTCTGTCCCTTCATACTTCTGTAAATCAGAACAATAGGGTTTGAGTTGCACTTTCAAAGCTACACATGGCCTCCAAACTAAGCATAACGAGCTTGTCCAGTTCGACTGGTGAGGAGGCTTAAGGGGGAAAGTGACATGTTCCTCTTGCGAAACGACAGAAAACAGTGATGTCCTACAAGTTGTATTTCAGTGCAGTAGCCCAGAGACTTTACATTACTTTACATCTGGGTGCAGTGGGAATGGTTCCCAATTGGAAATGCTGAAACAGATGTTCCAACACGTGTATAGGTACTTGTGATTAAGTGAATATGCAACTGCTAATCCAACTCTGATTATTCATGGTGGACTTCAAAAGGTTCCAAAGTTAATCAATGGCTGGATAAGCTCTAACAAGCTCTTTGTGTGTGTGAGGGATGGCAAAGTCCCCATCTTTTGCACAAATGGTTGTGTCCCATGCCACTCTCAAAATACAATCCAATTCCAGCCCATATATACATATGATCGCTGTCCGAAGGGCACTTGTGGCAGCTTGTCCATGTCCGCTGTCCCACTCAATTGTCTCTCTCACTCCTGTAAACCAGACTCCTGGGAATACAATTGTTTCCTCGGGGTAAAACAGGAATCCAAATCTACAGATGAGGGAAATGCAGCTGGATTGCAGGAACATTTAAAGCAATGGATAACAATAATAATGATGCTAATACATTTAATTTCTTACCTACATTGAGTTCAGCTTGGAAGGTATATTGGTCCAGATTCAGGGAGAAATGAGGGTTCTAAATTTCTACTAGGCTGTGCATATTTTCTCTGAACTCATTTGCATATCCTTAGTTGTCAGTTAATGTACATTAGTTTTCAATGAAATAGCTTCCTTGGTATACCTGTGAAGTGCTATTTAAGGTGGGAGAGAGGAATGAGGATGAATTCTTCTGTCACTTTTAGCATCCATCCAAGATATTCCAGTAGGAGCTTTGGGTCCAGCCACTCTTAAGACAAATGGAACACCACGTTCCAAAGACACTGATGCATGTGTGAGATCCAGAACATTCTGCATCAACATAACCACATGCCTGAAATCAAAGCCTGCTTGTGTGGGGTTTTTCTCTCGCACCATCAACCTTAATTTTGCCACACAAGCTATCTCCCTGGGATCAGACTGCATAATTCTACCCCTGATCACAAAAGCAAACATCCAGATCAGCCAGCTTAGCATGTGTTCATTTCTGAGTGTTTCTGAGCATTTCATTGAGCTGTTTTCTTTTTTCAGAAATAAACAGAATGTGAAAGTAAAAAGGAAAAAAACCAAACCGTTTTAAACTACCAAATTTAACAGAAAGAAGTCAACAAAGCTCTCATTTTCTTCCTTAGTGCACTTTCCAGACAAAATAGCTTGGATGATAGTGAGTGCATTTCAGCTAAGATATGTCAGGATGTCATTATGAATGAAAAAAATACAAACACACACATTTCTATGCTGAAAAAGTTGGTTTTACATAATTATATCATTGGTTTGCCAATATCCACACTTAACTCACCAGCATACTGTGCCCCACCCAAACCAAAAGCTTTTATTCTCTTTGGACTGAACATATAAAAGCTGTAACTGATTTTTGTAGAATTAAGGTAGGAGACCTTGAAATGGCTGGGAATTAGTGTTACAAACAAATAGCTTTATTTGTTTGTTTGATTTGCTTTTGTACTGCTACTTTTAGATAGGATTAAGTACATAAACAAAAGTTGCCTGCTTTGTGCAGATGTAACAAGCATTTCCTTCCCTTTTCCCTTAAGAGATCAAATGCATTGTCAAGATAATGCATACAGTCACCATCACCCTTGAAAACCAAATCCTTAAAACCATTCTCGATTCCAGCACTTCCTTGGGACACTGCTGAACTGATGGATTCATCCATTTTTTTTTCCAAAAAAGGAATGGTTTCAAGCATATATAGCTCTGGTACAGATCAGCATTTTTATTTGGTTTAAATATGCTACATATCAGATTTCTACTCTTTAAAAAAAGAAGTCCTGTGAGTAACTGACCTCATAAATCAAAATAAATGCATGGCTTCTTGACTCTCTGATCTACTATTCAGCTTTTATTTTTGTTCCGTATTTATAGCTTTTCGTATTGTGCCAAAGCCAAATAGAATTGAACAACTTTCTTATGATTAAACAAGAATAAGGAAAAACATAACATTTAGTCTCATCTGGAATTATCAAATGACTGAGTCAAAACATGTTTTCTATTACAGGAATATGGAATAGGTTACGATATAAATAGTAAAGAAACAGTATACAATACAGTTTGTTGTTTAAATCCTATGCCTATTTACACCTGTAATCCACTATTATCACTAAGTAAGAACGCAGCAGATAAGAAGGAAAACGTCACATGTTTTGCACCCAGCACTATCTGCACTCCTCACCTGTAGGAAGGAGAGGTCAGTGGATGAGTATAACAATGGATCCAGTAGGGAGCACCCAATGCAGCTGGGCTTTGTGACATATGCTATTGAACTGCTGCAGAACTGGTTTGCTTAGTTGTGGGCTGAATCTCCACTCCTATAGAGGAGCCCAGCAAGTATTTGCGTTAACACCTCTTTTACCACATTAACATACTGTAATTGCTATCACAGCCTCAAAAGTAATTGTTCTGCTACATGAACATTTATTCTCTTTCAACTTTATTTCCTTCTGTTCAACATCTGACAAATACAAAGACAATCTAGCAATCAGTGTATCAGGACAGAGAAGTAATATAATTAGATGTGGAGGTCTCAGGGCTCAACTAACTTGTTGAGTGTCTTAAGCATTGTTAGGATTAGAATATCAGGGTTGGAAGGGACCTCAGGAGGTCATCTAGTCCAACTCCCTGCTCAAGGCAGGATCAATCCCCAACTAAGTCATCCCAGCCAGGGTTTTGTCAAGCCTGACCTTAAAAACCTCTAAGGATGGAGATTCCACTACCTCCCTAGGTAACCCATCCCAGTGCTTCACCACCCTCCTAGTGAAAAGGTTTTTCCTAATATCCAACCTAAACCTCCCCCTCTGCAACTCAAGACCATTAGTCCTTGTTCGGTCATCTGGTACCACTGAGAACAGTCTAGATCCATCCTCTTTGGAATCCCCTTTCAGGTAGCTGAAACCAGCTATCAAATCCCGCCTCATGCTTCTCTTCTGCAGACTAAACAATCCCAGTTCTCTCAGCCTCTCCTCTTAAGTCATGTGCCCCAACCCCCTAATCATTTTTGTTGCTCTCTGCTGGACTCTTTCCAATTTTTCCACATCCTTGTAGTGTGGGGCCAAGACTGGACACAGTACTCCAGATGAGGCCTCACCAATGCCAAATAGAGGGGAATGATCACATCCTTTGATCTGCTGGCAATGCCCCTACTTATACAACCCAAAATGCCGTTAACCTTCTTGGCAACAAGGGTACACTGTTGACTCATATCCAGCTTCTCGTCCACTGTAATCCCTAGGTCCTTTTCTGCAGAACTGCTGCCTAGTCATTTGGTCCCTAGTCTGTAGCAGTGCATGGGATTCTTCCTTCCTAAGTGCAGGTCTCTGCACTTGTCCTTGTCGAACCTCATGAGACTTTTTTTGGCCCAATCCTTTAATTTGTCTAACTCCCTCTGTATCCTATCCCTACCATCCAGTGTATCTACCAGTCCTCCCGGTTTAGTGTCATCTGCAAACTTGCTGAGGGTGCAGTACACGTCATCCTCCAGATCATTAATGAAGATATTGAACAAAACCAGTCCTAGGACAGACCCTTTGGGCACTCCACTTGATACGGCTGGCAACTAGACTTGGAGCTATTGATCACTACCTGTTGAGCCTGACGATCTAGCCAGCTTTCTATCCACCTTATAGTCCATAAACACAGGGAAACCTGAAATAAGGGCCACCTGTAACCTGCAATCACTTTGAAGGCTGAACAAAATTGTATTTGAAACTGTGGGGATACTTTAGTTAGAGACCAACTCTTCCGGGCCACACAATTTTGGTAGTTCATTGAGTGGTGATTTAAGAGAGGTTTCATTGTATACAGAATGAAGAGTTGTCACTGTTCTAAGGAGAGAACCACGTTTGACAAAAAATTGTACTTGGGAACTTTGAGTCCAATAGATCCTTCCTGGAATGGAAGAATCTTAATGCCACTGTCTGAAACAATGTTGTATAAACAGTCTAGACCACAGGATCCAATCAGAGACTATTAATAAGAGAACTGTTTGGGCTTCCTGGATTACGTTCACCATCCTGGATGGATAAAATGGGGTGTATTGGGGGAATGACACATATATCTGGGGATGTCAGCAAAGTATCCACCAAGAACAGACTGCAGTTTAGCTGACTGGATGAAAAACTACTTACTTGGCTGAAGTAAATAACTAAGGTTAAAAGTAGGGATCCCCAGAGTAGAAGTTATCCACTGTGATTAAAAATTGAGTGGTAGAGGAACTAACATTATTCAACAAATCTTTCAGCCTGTTAAGCCACTTAATTTGCATGTTAAACTTCAATCACATGAAAATTGTCCTATGTTTCTGTACATTAAAGAAAGAGACAGGATTCCAATATTACATACTTTCTCATGGTGCCCTTTTGCCTTCTGATTTTTGCAGCTTACTTATTTATGCCAACTCAGATTATTTTGTGTGTGTCCAAGAAAGGCCATTCGTACTGCTCATATTTTCAGCAGTCTGATCCGTTTTCTTGATTCCAGATTAGAACTGACACCATCTAATCAAAGACCACAGCTGTGTGTGTGGATTCTCCAAAAAGATCAGGAGCTGGATCTTTTTTCTGCTTCTACAGAAAAAAGAGGATGAAGACAAAGTAGGCCTTATCTCCCTTATGGAATCTGACTCTCTGGCTGCTATATTTGCCTAGGGGAAAGCAATTGATTGAACAAGAATTGAAGACTCAGCTGTGAGCAGGGGACTCAGAACCTGTACAAAGGATTGTACTTCCAGATAATGTAATACAGAAGAATGCCAGGGAAGACTAAAGTAAAGACCTGATTAAATAAAATAATGTCAGGCTTAAATAAAAAGTGTTCCTTCCAACCAGGCTGGTGTCACGGAAAGCACAATAGACTAAATTAACCTCAGCAAGGTGATTTTTAATCTCCGAGGAGCTAAGAGCAGATGTGCAAAGCTGTGTGGAAGCCTGAAAGCCATATTTGGTTCAAGTGCTATCACAGAGCTTAGGAGGTCTTCTGAATTCTCATGTGTTTCCTTATTTATAAGGGAAGACTGGTTTCTGACAATGGCAGACACAGCCATGAGTATTTTTATAGTCTGTCATTGATTAGCGAGTTCTAGCACTGTCTGACTGTGTCAAATACTTAGAAAATGGAAGTAAATAGCCACACTATTGCAAATTGATTTGCCAAAAGCAAGGGCTGTGAAAGAGAAAAACATCCAAGGAATAGGAACCAGGAAACTTTCTGTAAAAGTATATGAATTAAGAATAAAAGAAGCAACTAACAAACAAACAATAAAAATGGACCCTAACCCAATCCTTATGTCCTTATTCAGGGAAACCTCCCACTGAAGCCAATGGGACTTTTGCCCAAGAAGGCTAACCTCACAACTGGGCTTTGTGTTAGAGACTTGACCTCCAGATTCAGTCACAGGACAACAGAAAATTTGAGTTGCTCTTAAATAATTGTATTTGGATGACCCAGGAGGTGTACTGACATGCTCCAGAGCAAGCTGCTTGCAACCCTCAGCCAGAAAGAGAGGCCCTTAGAAGGAAATAAAATCACTGTTAAAGTGAGTGTATCATGGTGGTGTTGGATAAAAGGGGCCCCCTGCAATAAATTCCTCATTCCTCCTGGCCTTGCTAAACTTCCTTATCTTGTGTAAATATTGTTTGCCTTGTTCCCCCTCCTGTTTTTCCTCTGCTCGATTGGGTAAGCAGTTTGTGCAAGGTCAGCCTGAGATGACACAGGAGACATACCCAATGTCGTTCCTTTGTCTGTCTTAAACCTATAAATACTGATGTGTTGGTCTAATAAAGCTGCCACACGCCTCCAAAGCTACTAGCCTGAGGGGGTGTGTGTGCCCTTTGATCAAAGTTGCTTGGCCTCAGTGTGTGTTTTTTACATGGACTCTGACAGTTTTGAGCTGTAGCCCAACTCCACACTACCTGGGTGTTGGAACGGTGAGTAGGACAAGCTGATTTTTACCTATCAGTGGGAGCATAAATCTATTTCTTCACAGAAAAAGTTACTGGGGATTTCCAGATGACAGGCCTGTGATATCTTAATCTAAAAAAAGAGTAATGTATAACTGGTAGATTCCTGGTACTTGCAGAGTGGGTGGGGTATATTCATATTCCTAGACTAGTTGATGTTGGCTAAAATGCTTTTTTTCAGATCAAATTTGATATAATTTGATATAAAAAAAGCATTCTAGCCAACATCAACTAGTTTAGGAATATGAGTATACCACACCCACTCTGCAAAAACCAGGAATCTACCAGTTATACATTACTCTTTTCAAAATAAATATAATTTAACAATAGCATATTACCGCTTAATTATATAAATAGCCACAATGAGATCTCCATCTAAACATAGCTCAGGATCTGTACATTTAAACAGATCATTATATGTGGTATACTTGATATTTATATTTTGTTTTATTCATAGCTAAAAAGAAAAATGAACTAATTTGTAATCTTCTAGCTATCGTCTCAATAATCTATATCATATATGGGGTAGTTTTTATAGTATATGTAAGATACATGAAGGAAAGAGCACCGGTAAATTTATTATATTTCATAACAGTTTGATCAGATACAGCTACCTCCCAATGTCTTCTTCCAGCATAAATAATTGGCAGCATACATAATAAGAGATCATTCATTAAAAATAGTAAAACTCATGTTATAGAAACAATCCCAGAGCATCAGATACTATATTTATATATTATGTTGAACTCTCAGCCAGATTTCAAATGACAAGTTAGAAAATAATCAAATTATTACTTTCAATACACAGGTTTTAAACTAGACATAAAGACTAATTTTAGTAGTCTACAGGGGAATAAAATATTTATTTTTCTGGAAGATTTTTAAAAAAATCTAGTTTTGATCTCTGGTTTAAATCCCCAGTTAATCTAAAAATATCCTTTAGCCAAAAAGAAAAAGGAATTCCACATTCACTAAGAATAGGCATCTTACCTTACATCTTTTGGTGAACTCCTTTTCTAGAAGCATCTGGCAGGTATTAGAACACAAAAGTTCTTTCAGCTAAGCTTGTCTTTACGTTTTCTGAAAACTAAACTTCTTTTGATTTTGTTTTGCTAGAAGAAGCTCTTAGACAAAACATGCGGGCTAAAACAGCAGCAGCCTCCCTGTTCAAGACATTTCATAGATATTCACATGCTTTCCTTCCACTGTCCAAAAGTTAAGTCTGAGCAAGAAAGGCATTTTTCCTGTTCCGGAAATCAGTACAACCAAAACCAGTGCTGAGCTAATGAGAAATGTTTCTTCCATGTGTTCTGTTTGGCAGACACTGCAAGTCATATCAAGGAAACACATGATGTTTATAAATACAATATGGCTCATGTTGTCATAACCTCTCAATGACAACAAGAGCACTAGAAAAAGCAGGCAGTAAAACAGCAGGAAAGATGATATTCGTATCATGTAGAAGTTCTGTATCAGATATACATATATTGACTTTTTTCCTAGAGAAATTTTTTTATGGTAGAGAAATCAGGAGGGCAGTGTATGGCAACTTATAAACGTACTATGGGTATTCCTAGCAGTATTATGCATTCAAACAACTCTGTGTTTAAATATTTGTTCTCAGTTTTAGGAGTTGCACTCTAAGCAGATGCCTATATTGCAGTCACAGGGTGTGATTACAGTTCAAGTAAACATACCTAGGCTAACTTTCATTTAGCTAGCTCAGGTCTTGGAGCATGGAAACTGCAGCAGCGTGCATTTCAGCATGGTTGTACAAGCCTGCCCAGGAATTATTCACAAGTCTAGTGCACACTGGAGCACAAGCTGCTGCAGCTTCACTGTTCTGATACCTGAGCTGCCTCAGCCTGTTCCAAGTAGAAGAAGCTTCACGCACAGAGCTGCCCCTTTTAAACTGTCCCACCTGTCTGGTTCCCAGGGGATGTGTCAGTGTCACCATGTTGGCTTCTTGTCCCCTTTTGCAGTAGTTTGACCTCTCCCCTGGAGTTCCCCCCAGCCTTCATTCGACCAGCCAGACAAATCCCCCTCCCTGCCCCACATGGTGTGTTGCAATCATTCTGGTACCTGAGTTAGCTAGATTAGAGCTAGCTCAGTATGTCTATACACCTTGTGATTGCAGCACAGATATACCCTAAGACTGTTACAAAAAATCAGCAAGTGGTTTATAATTTTGGCAACGCTTGTATTTTTGCTTTTTGCGTTTAATGACCTGAAGATTTTTAACTTGAACACAATCCAATGAAACACCACTAGGAATCACCCATAATCTGGGTGCCTTGTTTAAAGTATCCAAAGAACTCAAAAGCGTGATCTTGCATTTATTATCTCTGTGTCTTTCTTAAAAAGGTTGTAGAGGATTTTTTTAAACGAAGGACTAGGGGAAAGCTGACAGGTGTAGGCAGATAATCTCATAGGGATTAATTTATTAAAGAGGGAACTCTGTATTCTCACAAAGAGGATAGGAAAGAAGTTGGTCAAGTAGAGCTAGGAGCTAGAGAGGGACAATCATATTTAAATGAGATACTATTACATGAAGGAAATCAATTGAATATTGACAAAATGTACAAGTCTAAATACTAATGGGTGAACTACAGTACCTGTCATTAAATGATGATATTGATATAATAGACATCACAGAAACTTGGGAGAATGAGGATAGCCAATGGGGTGGGTTATACCAGGATACTATACATCTATATATATGTGAATAACACAGTAGGTTGCACTGATGGGGGAGTGCCACTATATGTGAAAGAAAGCATAAAGTCAAATGAAATAAAAATCTCAAATCAAACTGTGCCATAGAATCACGATGGATAGAAATCCCATGACTGAACCATAACAGTAGAGCAGTAGGAATGTACTAAGGATCACCTGACCAGAATGGTGACAGTGATGGTGAAATACTCAGAGAGATTACATAGGCTGCAAAGAGAGAAACTGTAATAATAATGGGGGATTTCAACTATCCCCATGTTGACTGGGTATATGTCACCTCAGGACAGGATGAAGAGAGAAAATATCTTAACACCATAAATGACTGCTTCTATATCCTACATCTGTCTGCCTCAATGCAGCTGCAGAACAAATGCATTCCTACTCTTGGGTTCTCCCTCTCCACCATATATATATTCATGTGATCTCATATGTAAGCAACAAAACATAAAATCAGGTGCTTCTTTTTAGGCTTCTCCATGCTGCCTCACCAATGTCCTGAACTCTGAGTTGAAGGGACTACCTCTCAAATTGAAAAGGTAGCTAAGTCACGCATCCAAGAACTGACCAAACCCAACTCTGCTGAGCTTGCGAGATCTAACAAGAGCACATCCACAGGTGAACAGGCTACAGACCAGGAAACAACTATTCTTGGGAGATGTGAAGATTTTGAAATGCCACCTCTGGTTAGACACACACTCACAGAACACCTCAGAGAGAAGAGCGGAACATGGTAAAATAATTACAGAATCAAAGAAATGTAGGGCTGGAAGAGTCCTTAAGATGTACTTTAATCCAGCCTCCTGCATCGTTACAGTCGGAGCCAACTTTATTTTTGATTATCCTACTTTGACCAGAGGGAGAGAGCCATACTCAGTATGTATCTGTGGGCATAATCTCAGTTGCACAGTTCTATATTTTAATGTGAACAATACAAATTTTAACCACTGTTTTTACAGAGAGCAACATTTGTATTTGAAACAACTTTAATAGACAATAAATATCTGATACAGGGCCAAAGAAGTAATCCAGATTGCTGATATTTTGATTTTGTGAACACATTAGCAAAACATATCTGAATACCAGTCCAGCACACAACACACAAAAAAGTTACATTTAGCCTCCCTTTCAAGTGGGATAATAACAATTTAGGCCTAATGATGTAATGTCAATGCATTATTATTACAATGGTTAACGTTACTATAGGCACTGAAAATGTGCCCTGCCTAGACTATTAATGATATATTTCAGATACATCTGGTTTCTGCTCCGTATAAGTCAATAATATTTCAAGATTTTCAGCACTTCAGGTAATGCATAGCAATTTATCAGATCAGTCCCTAAATGAGCTTTTAAAAAGACTTTTAGCATGCAGTGAGGTGAATAATCAGATAATTGGATTTTCTGACCCCTCAGAGAGATTGTTTTATGATGTTTTAAAATTCAAATATTTAAATAAAATAATTAGAGGAGAGGTGGTTGAAAATACCAACGGAAACTGAACTGACACAATTGTACTGAAACAACAATGTCCTACACCATTACAACTGCAAAAGTGCTTAAATATAATCAAACCACAAAAGCAAAGATCTGTGGCAGATGCAAAAGAAATTGTGAAACCAAGAACCAGATGCACAATTATAAACTAATACTTTTACAGGAGTTCCTCAGAACATTTGACATCCACTCTGAAGCATGTGTAAGTTACTAAAAACCAAGCAGCACACTTGTCAGTAACTGTATCCTTTATGAAGGCTTACTATGATTTTACTGTTTCCTATACATTATATTTAAACAAAAAAAAAACAAAGGGAGTAAATTTCAGAAGCTTTCTTGGCAAACGCAAAGGCAAAGATTTCACCTTAACAAAGGTTATTATAGTTATGGTATTTTTAAGACACAAAAACATTGATGCCTTTTTCAAAACTGCAAAGCATTTATTAGTATTTCGAGTCTGAGATGGAAATTTATGAAGCACATCAGGAGGCATGGAGCTCAACTGGAAAGCTTTTGTGAGTTGCACTACTAATAGAGTAAAGTCAAACCATACTCTGCTTTGTTGAAAAGAAGAAAGTTTGGTGCCCACTAATGAATGAGACTTCAGTTTGTATTCTAGGGTGACCAAACAAATGTGAAAAATCAGGACTGGGGTGGCCTACATAAGAAAAAGACCCCAATATTGAGACTGTCCCAATAAAATTGGGACATCTGGTCACCTTACTGCATTCTGAAACAAATTACTAAAAAAAAATGTCTGTGATTTCACTTCTTTACTGTGGATGAATAAGGGATCAGAGAGCTGTTAGAGTAAAGAGTGACAAGGAATGAAGTAACAGATCAATAAATGAGTTAGCAGCATGGATCAGTGTAGTTCCCTTGCAGCATGTGTATATTCACACTATGTATGTTAATGTAAACATTTCACATAGAAAACAGGAAATAAAATAAAAATGAATATAAATCAACTCTGGCACTTACCCTTATATCTCCATTTACAGTTCTGGATGTATGATTAAATGCATGCGCAGGATCTTTGTTGTAAACTTTAAGGAAAGATCTGTCCTGGATGTTCCTGGAATCAAAAACATCAACAACGATAGTAGATGAAAGGAGTTTTATTTTCGACATTTCCTTTGCCTGCCCTAAGGATTCAGGCAACAGACATGAGCCACCATCATGATATTGCTGCAACTGACAAATAAAAAAACCATAGTGCTGTAAAATAGACAAACAAATATCAAAACCTACTTCAGTTCTCTTTCCCATGGGAAATATCGTTCTTTCAGTACAGCTCCACACCCATAAAAATCAGGTGGTACTGAGTTTCTTTCAAGATCCCGGGCACGTAGTGAAAATACTTTGTAAGATAATAAAGGTCCAATATTTACAATGCACCCAAAAGGGTTTAAGTTAATATTTAAATGCTTTATTGTGTACTCTACTCAAACACATGGATTTCTGCTATTCTAATATGCACAAATCAAAAGAAAAATACTCTTTTGAAATTATTCTTGAGGCAAATGTAACTTAGTTTGTTCACAAAACTGAAAACATTCCATTGCAATTAAGAACACATCAGCAAATGTAAAAACAAGCTTTCAAGCCTCCAATCTTTCGTAAAACTCTTTTTTTTTTAAATCAAAAAGAAAGCACAACTTTTATCAAAGTAACTACAAGAATTTTGATGCAAATTATTAGAAATAAACACCAAACGATTTTTAAGACTAACACAAAGAACTTTGTCATTCAGGAGTCTTTTTAGAAACTGACTCATTCAGACAACAATCAGACGACAGATGTTTTACATTAGTCTCGAAACCTACCCCACAATAATTTCATAGATTAGAAATCTGCACTGAGTCTTGCTGATTTCTTGTTCAGTACTAATCAGCAACAATCTAATTAACAGCAACAATCTAAACACACTAATATCCTTTCAAAACTGTGATTCCTTTAATTTCACAGTAGTGATTTCAAGAGAATTTGCACAGAAGACTGAATTCTTTCCTCCAGGTACAGCTACAAGTTTAGTGGACTGATATTACTCACTGGGATTATCATTTTTAAAAAATGAAGCGAAGCATTCTTGGGTTGGTCTAATTTCTTTCTTTTAAAGTCATATTACAGTCAGTGATTGCTTTGAATCTGTAACTAGTCAGAACTTGCACTGCTGCTGTAGACTTCAAGTAGTCTATTAAAAAACCACATAGCTTTACAGACAGATCAGCCCCATCTGTTTAAGAAATGCACGGTTAATGAGAAGTTTAGAGTTGATGAGAGTTAACTACATGCACAATGCATAAGAAAATACCCACCCTGTTGCAAATTTAGGTTCTTAGTTTATTTATGGCAGCATAAACTCTTTTCTGCTTTACAAATATGGAATTTAAGATAATATCACTATCTAAAAAATGGTGACAGGTCTAGGTTGAGTTAGTAAATAATTTGAAACAATGTTTACTATCTGTAAAATTAAATAATATCCAGTGCCAACAGTACAGATGTTACATATAAGGTAAGGACAAAATCCTGCTCAGAGATCTGCATGAAGAATCTAAACTACAGAGTTCTGCTCTCCATATGGACATGGACTGATTCTCGGTTAATGTATTTTTTCAGTGCAAGGAAAGTTTTCTCATTTTTCCAGTTCATTCTTAGCTCACAAATGATGATACCATATACAGAGGCAAGGTGGGTGAGGTGATATTTTTAATTGGACCAAATTTAATCTACTTTCTTTTCTATCTCTAAAATGGTGGTTGAGAGAGGTTACTCAACTGATGTCAAGTTTGGTTTAAAAATAATCTCCATAGCTATCTTGTAAAAATATGACAGCTTGAAGTAAAGTAGTGCTTTAAGGAAACATAATAAAATACAGTGCATTTGATCTTGGAATTGAATAGTATTTGCACCATGTCTCCATTCCACTCTATCTGAAACTTTTCTGATAACAGGTATACATTTGTGTATTTTTTATTTGCACATCTGTTTTGCATTCACTATTTGATGGTGTTAGAGCTGAACACTTTTCCTTCTGTACCTCTTTCTCTTCTGCTTTGCTCTTGTGATTTTGTGTCTGTTCTGATATTTATCATATACTACCTTATGAACAGTCTGGTATAAATATATGCCACATATCCCTGAACTATTTTTCACACAATAACAAATCTGTGGCCAGCCACATGGTTGTAACCACTATGCACGTAGGCCATTGGGAACATCTTGGTGGTTATGGGTTAACATTCCAATCCTTCTGCTCCAAAAACACAGATACCAATTGGTGTCAGAAGTTCAGGGCTTAAGAAACATGGTTGAGCAGCTCTGATTCCATCCAACAGAGGACACACACACAAACCAGGTCTTTACAATAGTCTTTGTAAGCAGTATTGGCTGAGTTCAGAAGTATTTTTAATTATCATTATTAATTATTTGTATTAATTTAGCACCTAGGACCAATGGCAGGTATCCAGTTGCCCAGTCCTGAGGGAAGGTAGAACAGCAGTGGGTATACTCCAGCCTCTGCCACTGGCATAACGGATTGTACACTAGTGGTAGATCATAAGTGCTCCATGACTCCCTTCAGCCCACACTATGTCCCAAAACACCCATGACACTTCTCCCTTTCCTCCATACATCAGACTTTCTGTCAGCAGAGACAGGGATCTGTTTTAAGGCCACTTTGTGAATTTGGCCTATATGCTTATTTTATGATTAACATTTCAAATATACATGTTTTGGCAAAAATGCAATAAAATACTAATTGTAAAAGCTAATCAAACTTATTTGTATTGCATGAATATTTAAATAAAGCATATCATACATATATGGCTTGTGCAACAGATGTGGTACATATAGCTTAAGGCATGTAGCAAACTGTGAAACCCTCAAATTACTCAAACACCACTGAACTTGCCTCAATGTGTCAGACCTGATATTTGTTAGATATTTATCTGCTTAACTCTTTTTCACGCTATTGATGCATTGCAGAAAAAAAACCACAACTGTAGTTTACCTACCTTACATCATTTAATTCATAGTATATGTTTCTGCTCTCATCCTTGATGTAAATGGCAATGCTGGGAGACTCCAGCATTTTCATTGTCAGCTGCTGGGGGAAGGCACTTACGAAGAGGGCACGAATCGTGTCTGTGCTTGTAATTTCATTCGGCATCCTTAACTGTTTTGTTTCATCTCCATACTGAAGATATAAAACTCCTAAAAGCAAAATACAATTGAAGATTTTAAAAAAATGCATGGAATAAACCTAGACTCCAAAGTTCACATAGAAAACCACATCAAATATTTAATTCTCTACTACACTAAGCAAACCTAGATGTCTCTGTCTCACATACACTATACCTTTTCACTACAATACTGGAATGAAGAATAAAACTGTCTTATGGATATTGATGATTTGTTTCTATGCCACAGAGTTTCCCCAGAGCAGCATGTTATTTCAAGGGCTCTATTTTTACTGTTCCTTAGGTAGATCAGAAGTTTATATTAAAAGAGCTATTTTAACAATAATACTAAAATGAACCCATACTACAAGGAAGGTGCAGGTAAATCATGGGAAATTTTCCGTCAGCTGAGGGAAAAAGTAATCCTTGTATCACATAGGTTATTTTAAGCATAAACTCTTTGTTTTAACTTCACACTTACTCAACAATGGGTTTGATTTTCAAACCAGCTCCCCAGTTTTGCATAATGTTGTGCCCACAGCTGATTTATCAGCAATTTATTTATTTATAAAACTGTAGATGAAATTCATAGTAAGAACAAAGCTGAAGTCACTAAAAAGCAGATCTAGCCTGAATAGCAGACATTTTTTTTTAGTGTTTCTGTGTGAAATAGTTTGCAACCTTAACAGTAACCTCTAACACATTATGGTACAGCATAGCGGGGGGGGGGGGGGGGAGAAAGAATCTGAATCACATATAGATAGATTTATAGATTTTTAAAGCAAAAAAAGAGAATTTTGATAATCTAGTTTGGCTTTCTGCATAACACATACAAACAAACCTCCCCCAGCAATTTCTGCATTAAGCCTCTAACTTTTGGTTGAGTTTGAGTACGTCTTTTAGAAAGGTATCTAGTCTTGATTGAAACACTTCAAATGATGGAGAACCATCCTATGCAGATAAGTTGTTCCAACAGTTATTTACCATCACCATTAACATTTTGCACTGTATTTCTAGTCTCAGTTTGTCTAGCTTCAGCTTCCAACTAGTGGATTTTGTTATGTCTCCTACTGCTATATTAAAGAGCCATCTACTATCAGAAATCTCTTTCCTTATGTGCACACTTGGGGACCATGATCAAGCCACCTCTTAAATTTCTCCTCGATAAACTAAATAGATTAAGCTTCTTAAGTCTCTCAGTACTAGGAATGGGGTTTCCAGACCTATTTTCTTCTAGTCAAAAGTAAATGTCAATATTGTGCAATTATATACTGCAGTACCTTTCAACAAAGGATCTCAAAACAAACACATTTTAATTAATTATGTCCAGCAATATTCCCCTGAGTAGGCAAGTATTGTATTATATTCATTTTACAGATGGGCAAATAGAGACACAGAGGCCGTCCTCCCCTTGTGGATTCTCATATTTCCTCCCACTGGACCTCTCTCTCTAGGGGTGAGATTCTCACTCCAACACCATCCCCTTTCTGACAGAGTGACATGAAAGGGCATAAAAACCCTTGAATCTGGCCAGGGGAGAACTCCCCACATGTAGGAACTGAGGAAGACAGCCACCGACTATCCTGCAAGGCCGGGCATTTGAGCGATACCAGGGGTGGGAAAGACATGTCAGGGGTGGGGCCACATCCTGCCTATAGGCATCTGAGGACAGGTTGACATGATGTTAGAGAGCCCTGAGGGGCTACCTAAGTTACACCAGTGGCCTCTTCAGCCCCCTGAATCAGGAGGGCACAAAGATACGTGAAGAGAATGACAGATCTGTCCAAATGTGACTATGTTGCTCTTTCTTGGTTAGTCCTCAGAGGATAGAAGCCAGAATACTAGCCACTCATTTTCTCCTTTAATTCAGCTGTTTATTTGGTAAGGGAACAGAAATGCCTAAATATTATCCCTACTGATGATCGTGTAGTATATGGGGGCTAGAGCACAAATTATAAAACCTATTTAGATAGTGATATCTTGGTTTAAAGTCAAAATTGGTTCTACCACCAGTGATGGGGTGGTGGAAGGGTTTTTATTTTGTATATTCATGAGCTACCACCAGTGGCTAAAAGTTTGTGCTAAAGTCCTCGGACATGAAGCCACTTAAAAATATAGGAGACATATTAATCTAAGATGAGTTTTCTTTATCTTCAGCTCTTTCTATTTTTCTCACTGTGTTTCCCATAATTGCTATAAATGAGTGAATGCACATTTTGGCAGGTGTTCCCACAATCAGTGAGTAGATAATTGTACCTGGAGCAAGAGAAGGCAGAACATGTTAATTTTTATGCATACTAATCAGACACCTCAACAACAGCTAACCATTATTTAATATTAAGCTGCTTTTAAAATGACATTGTCAGTACCTTTTCTATAGTATTATGAATGGATTATATTGTTACTAGCTGGGTTAAACCTTGTTATAGGTTGAATTACAGCCTCATAGAAAATGAGGTGTGAACATGCCCTTCAATTAAGATAGGTATAAGACACAGTTAAGGGGCCATACCTGAAACATTGGCATAATCTAGTCTGCCCAGTAACTAGCAACACATGAGTGGACGGTTCCACTGGGTATTGTTCTGATCAGATGCACTTGTGGCATAGATGTTGGAACTAGGGGAGCAGGAGTGGGGTGTAGTGGGGTTGAAGAAGGTGCTGCAGCATCCCCTGGCTTGAAGTGGTTTCCATCTAATACAAGGTTTACAGTTTGATTCAATGGCTGTCAGCAACCCCAGTATACAAATTGTTCCAGCACCACTGGCGTGCGGGGAAAACATGTAGTTGGAGGGGATAGACAAGAAACAAAGAAACCCATAGGCAGCAAGAAAGCCAAATAGCAGCCTGTAACCACAGCTGAAAAAGCCTAGAAAAAGGTTCTGGGTCAGGATTGCTGGCTGAGGTAAGACTGGGCCTGTAAACTAAGAAACGACTCCTTTTGTTTCTGGTTCCTCCTGTGTTTGGAGAAGCAGGACACTGTACATTCCTTGTAAATGAATAAGATTACACCCAAGAAAATACAAGACTCCATCATCAGTTTCTACTTTCAGCTGAAACGTCCCTAGAGTCTTGAAATTGACTAGCTGCTCAGGTCAAAAAGGGGTAACAATATAATCCTGTGTCATTAAGGTTGTATTCAGGTTCCATTACAAACTCTATTTTTAACCTTTTACTTTGGCAGGCAAAACTGGATTGACCAAAAAATTGCCAGATTTACTCCAAAGGTTTAGGAGAACTTTTCTGAAAGTTTATTTTTTTAAAAATGGCCTATACCTCAAAAACTTAAGTGAATTTTCTTTACTCTGAATTGAAATTATGATTTTTTTGTTAAACATCCTTGAGAACTCATGTAGTAGATATATTTGAAGAAAATAAGCTGTAATTACTGTATTCAACATTTTAATGACTATATTTAAACCTTGTATTCATTCTTAAGCAAATGAAAATTATTTAAAATAAAAGTGATATATTGATGCAATATTTTTTTTAAAACTCAGTAAACAGACAAAAAATGTTAACTTTAAACTAACTTTGCTACTATATATGAATATCAAGAAATGTTAGTTTAAAACAAAACAAAAAATCCTCTAGGGGCTAAAGGGCTTGGTACATTCCTAAACAGACTTAACTCTGCCCTCCTCATGCACCCTCAACCTGTACATCAGAAATTCACTTACAGTTGTTTTAATGTAGATTTTCCAAATAAACTTGTATCTAATCTGGAATGATGCCTTAACAATATAGAAGTTTTATGTAGAAATCAGAGAGACCTTTGGTTCATAAACTTATTAGCACGAGAAAGAACATTTTCAAAGGCATTATGGTAAATTCTCCTTCTCCTATTCTTCCTTATGTTACATACTTTTAAAAAGCCACTGCCTTTTCCACTGAGTTGCCTGATACATGTCATAATATAGCAGTATTTTAGGGTATTTCCTGTTTGAGAACACTAGTTGTTCATTCAAAAAAATCCTCCTTTCAGCATGATAGAAGAAAAGAGGACTTTCAGATCCATTATTTTAAATCATCCACATTGTTCCACACACACACATCCCATCAGGCTGAAACTGGGAGAACTGGCAACATTCTAATGCCCAGCTTGAGGAAGCAGCTGCACCCCTAAAGTCTTATTGTCAATGAATAAATGACTCATATTAAAACTAAAGGAAGAGGAAACAGTGTTTAACCCTGATGCAGCTCTCATTAGGACAACAGCATAGCTGCCAGCAAAGCCAATGGAAAGGAAGCCAAAGGAAACAAATGCTAACGTTTGCATGCATCCTAATGCTCCTCCTGCACTTACTCTTCAGTCACAACAGATTCACTAGAAAGATTGTGCTGAGTTTTTACAAACGCAAAACAAACAAGACAATAACGCAGGATATCATATGCTTAACTTCAGGAGGACAGTAACATTTATGTGAATAATGAAGGCTATTGTATATAGCGCGTCTGAAAGTAGTAACTCGAGTCAAACAATGCTATTGCTGCTAATTCTAGGAATGTTTATAGCACCTTCAGTCTTAGATCTTATCTACATTTATAGACAAACTATACTGTCAAATCCTCCTAGTGTAGACGTAGCTTATACAAGCAAAGAAGTCCTTTTGTGCGTACAGCTTATACCAGTTTCCCAAGTGAAATAAAGTTAACCTGGCAAAAGGCCTTTTTTGCCAGTTTAACTGTGATTACAGTAGGGCTTTTGCTGGCTCAGCTTTGTCAGTAAAAAATCACTCCCCCTGAACAACACAGAATATGCTAGCAAAACTTTTAAGTGTAGACCAGGTCTCAGGTTTCTTCTTTGTCTGTTGGATCTAGACTGTTCTCAGTGGTAGCAGATGACAGAACAAGGAGCAATGGTCTCAAGTTGCTGAGGGGGAGGCTTAGGTTGAATATTAGGAAAAACTTTTTCACTAGCAGGGTGGTGGAGCGCTGGAATGAGTTACCTAGGGAGATGGTGGAATCTCCTTCCTTAGAGGTTTTAAAGGTCAGGCTTGACAAAGCCCTGGCTGGGATGATTCAGTTGGGGATTAGTCCTGCTTTGAGCAGGGGGTTGGACTAAATGACCTCCTGAGGTCCCTTCCAACCCTGATATTCTGTGATTCTAAGAAAGCATTTTACAAACATTATTTAATTAAAGTTTCATTAACAACATTCCTGTGAGGTAGGAAAGTACAATTTACAGATGGGAAAACTGAAGACCAAAGAAAGGAAGTGATTTGTCCAAGGACACAAAGAACAGCTATGGAAAAGCTAGAAGTAGAAGCCAGGTCTCTTCGATTGCCCTGTGATCTAACCACAAGACTCTCCTTTCTCCACATATAGATCTCTACAAACAAATGAGATCCTAATTCTGCTTTTCCTTCTAAGCAGGTTCAGTTAGAAAAAGGTTTTCAAAAAGTTCATCCTCCGTCTCAAGGTTGGTCTACACACAAGTTTTCACCAGCTTAATTTAAGATGTGCCATCAAAATGGCTTTATTAAACCAGTGTTAGTCGAGGCTTCATTGTGAGGCCATTCTTGTGAGGCAAGATAAACAGATCTAAACCAGGTTTAAACCACTGTAAGGGTATCCACAAACAAAGCTGTAAATCAGTTTAAGACCACAACCTTAGTTAAGCAAGCACAATGTCATCATAGACCATGCATCATCAGGCTTCCACATCTCTCTCTCTCTGAGAGAGAGAGAGAGAGAGAGAGAAAATGTGCACACAGTTGAACCTAAACAAATTCAGAATGGAAATAAGGTGTAGATTTTTTACTGTGAAGATAATTAACTATTGGAACAATAGACCAAGGGTTGTGGTGGATTCTCCATCACTGATAATTTTCAAATCAAGATTGGATGTTTTCCTAAAAAGACATGCTCCAAGAATTATTTTCAGGGAGGTCTATGACCTGTGTTACACAGGAGGTCAGATGATCACAATGGTTCCTTCTGGCCTTGGTATTCATGAATCTATGAGGTAATGGAGAAAAACAAGTTAAAACACTTGATAAACTATTTAAGAATAATTAATACCTATATAGTAATGCCAACTTCAAAGAACTTGACAAACATTAGATAATCCTCACAATATTCATTTAAAGTCGGTAAGTACTATTACCCGCATTATACAGAAGGAGAAATTGACGCAGAAGAGTTAGCCAACGCTATAGAGGAAACCACAGCTCAAACTTGTACTAGAACTCAGGAATTCCTGTTTCTCCTAAATCACATCTTGGCCTGTCTAATTAAATCATTGTGTAGTCAGGACACTTTCTAAGCTACATTCTGACATCCCTGCTGATATTGAGCAGCAGCTTACTTCACAAGAGGTCTCATTGACATCAGTGTAACAACTATTTAATATCAATAAGGGTGTCAGAATCTGGCCCAAAGTGAATATTGGAATATTGATACGAATGCTCCCCAACAAACAGATCAGATTTCACCATGAATATTATCTGAGACAAATACAGTATAGTATTTAAGGGGGTAACAGAAGCCAGAACCCATATTTTTCTTCTTAGCCATGTATCAGACAAATAGAGATAACATACATTGGTATCCTTATCAGTGAATTCTGCAGAGACACATATGACTTTGCTACAGCAACACTTCTCCTAATGGAGAATAAATTCCTTAGTATGCAGTTGTTACTATCCCCACACTCAACATTAGCCTTTCCAGCTATACAACACATTCTTTCAGAACTAGTCTGAGGTCACTGCCATCATCCTCGTGGTATTTCTAGCCTGAAGCCCTAGTACTATTTCCTTTAGCTACTCTCTGCTGACAATATCTATCCTCTAAATTGAAAAAGGGGTCTCTTGGTATTCTTAGC
This sequence comes from Dermatemys mawii, assembly GCA_007922305.1. Taxonomy (NCBI): domain Eukaryota; kingdom Metazoa; phylum Chordata; order Testudines; family Dermatemydidae; genus Dermatemys; species Dermatemys mawii. The sequence goes on from ML677349.1 coordinate 21,704,014, forward strand.
TATTGTCACAGAATCAACACACACAATCTGTGGCATGAAATAAAACTAAAGATATATGTTTAATTTTCTTTCTACCAGAATAGCCTGAATAGTTTTGTTCAAGGTTCTTCAGCTGTTGGTAGTGTTTTTCAGTAAATATAGAAAAAGTGTTGGATTTAATTCCTTAAATCTACATATTGCTAATCTGTCCATAGCAGTTATTTACTGATACTAGCTGTAATAGGTCTGTTTCATTATGAAAAGAATACACAGGAAACGCTAGGGTTATATATTATTTCTACCAGTGTATCCCATGAAGTTGGAATGCGTATTCCATGTACCACTCAAATAGGAAAGATTATAGAGTTTTACAAGTGCCTACTGCAAATGGATAAATTTAGCCTGGATCACAGAAAAAAAATTAAAATACTAGCTCTTTTGCCTAGAGAAGAACTGATGAGAATTCAGGTGGTCACAGCTAAAACCTGATGATGACTAAACAGTCATCTTTTTATATTTGAAAGTTCACAACTCAGTTAGATGAATGGAGCACTTCACGCTTCTCCAAACTACTGTTTCAGGCAGTCAGATTTTGGACAACACTGCTTCAGTTTACTCAGCAAATTCTGCAATATCAAGGAATACTGAGGATTCTGCTTATCGATATAAAGGACAAATATTCATGTTAATACTTCTAGATCTCGTGACAGCCTTTAGCCCACTAGTGATAAGGTGCTGCTGACCCATAAGACCTGGCATGGGACTGGGCTGCACAACTGCAATGCAGTTTAGCTGGGACTGACTAGGAAAGCCACGTGTAGGTTTCAACCAGTGCAGCATTCAGCAGCCCACTTTCTCAGATTAACAAGAGCATATTACACAGAAGCTAAGCACATTACAATAGTGACAAAGAGTCCTATGGCACCTTAAAGACTAACTAAAGTATTAGAGCATAAGCTTTCGTGGGTTAATATCCACTTCGTCGGATGCATGCAGTGGAAGTATCCAGGGGCAGGTTTAAATAGGTAGGTAAGAACCAGGTGGGAGATAACAGGGTTAGTCCAATGAGGCAGAACCAGCTTGTTATCTCTAATCAGGGAGGGTGAGGTATTCCTCTAGCAGCTGAACTGGAGATGTGAATAGCAAGAGAAGAGAAGCTGCTTTTGTAGTTAGCTAGCCACTCGTAATCTTTGTTCAATCCTTGACTGATCGTATGAAATTTGCAAATGAATTGCAGCTCTGCAGTCTCTTTTTGCAGTCTGGTCTTGAAGTTACTAACTACAAAAGCAGCTTCTCTTCTCTCGCTATTCACACCTCCAGTTCAGCTGCTAGAGGAATACCTCACCCTCCCTGATTAGAGACAACAAGCTGGTTCAGACTCATTGGACTAACTCTGTTATCTCCCACCTGGTTCTTACCTACCTACTTATACCAGCCCCTGGATACTTCCACTGCATGCATCTGACAAAGTGGGTATTAACCCACGAAAGCTTATGCTCTAATACTTTAGTTAGTCTTTAAGGTGCCACAGGACTCTTTGTCACTTCTGCAATTCCAGACTAACATGGCTACCCCTCTGATTCTTGACACATTACAATGGGTCTCTAATGCCAGATATGATTCAGAGTTGTTAACTAATTTTTAAAACACTTAATACTCTAGTAACTGGTCTGGCTACCAGTGAGAGACCATCCTTTGCTCTGCAGCTTACTGCAGATGTTGCTATAAGAAGGGACATTAAAACTGATGGTACCTCAGACCAAAATTCTTAGGGGCTTGCAACAGGTATTGCCTGGGGATAACAAGCAGTAGGGAGTTCGATAACCAAGGGGCTCTCTCTGTCATGGTAAGCTCCAACTTTTCCACATTAACGCCTTTGCTAGACTTGCCACTTGATATATTGTAGAAGACAGGATTTGGCCTATTTTATTGCTTTTCAGTGGTTATCCATAAATAATTTGCCAAATTTAATGTACAGATGTGGACAGAGCACTGGACTGGAAGCAAGAAGTCTTGGCTTCTAATTCAGGCTCTGCTACTGACCAGCAGTTCAACCTTTACAGTCACTCCATTGTTTCCACACACCCTCCTCTCACCATGCATTTGGCCTTGTTTGTTTAAATCAGGCCTGTACAACATGCTGCCCAGGGGCCACATGCGGCCCGCCCGGGCTCACTGTGCGGCCCGTGGGGGGTGAGTAGGGGTGGGGTAAGCCAAGCAGTGGGGTGGGGGGAAGTGGATGGGGGCGGGGTGAGGGTGGGGCTTTTTGGCCCGCAGCAGGTTTTTTTTGCAGTAATATGGCCCTCGCTGCTTTCCGAGTTGTGCAGGCCTGGTTTAAATAACAAGCTCTTTAGAGTGACTGTCTCTCACTACATGCTCATATATTACCTAGCACAGTGGGGCCTGGATTTTGATCAGGATCCCTTGGTACCACTGTAATACAAATAAATAACAATAATGAAAAAGTCTTGCTCGAGAAAAACAGCAGGTGAAATAAACAGTCCCAGAAATGTGCCTATGTAGCTACATTTCAAGCTAAACCTATCTCCGAAGGCATGCTCTGGCTCGGGGGCCTGATTCCTCCCTCCATTTCAGCTGTTTTACACCAGTGCAACTGCAGAGAAGCCACTTCAGGCTTATATTGACAGAAACTGTTGTGTCAAAGAGGCAATTCAGGCCCTTTATCATTTGACCCACAGTATGCACTGAGCCTACCATATAACTGTTTTCAGCACAATGTGTATGCGCTGAGGCTATAATGCTAGAAAGGATTCTGGCTCCCATGAACAACTTTTTTTATTCCACAGGTGCACACAAGAGATATGCACTCACACATAAAGGAAGAATGGATTAAGTAAACAACACATGTGATTACCCAGCTTCTCTTGGGAAGGTGTACATTTCACACTTCCCCTGGGTACAGTCCAGGAAAACGTGTAAGTACAGTAAATGAAGCATGAAAGCCTTTATGGACTAGCATATACCGTTATGGCTGTTTACCTCGCTTTGTTTTTTCTGCTGCAAAATGTTTCAAGTAAGATAAAACATTTATTTTGAAGCCCAATAAATGTTGGTCATGATTTTAAACTAAGGAAGGAGATGAAGTCTAGAAAGAACTGACCAGAAAAACTAGAGTTACCTTAAGATATTTTCGTTTCCTAGGATTCCTGTTTCAAACCCATAATTGAAACTGGTTGTTTCAGGCTGTTTTTCCTGAAGAACTGCCAGCCAACTCTAATTTTTCTGACTACAACAGCAAATAAGTCCATGTTCATTTTTGCATATTGATGTGCTTTCCATGCGTTACAAAGTCAATAGACAGGACAGAAGAAAATGATTTGAGAGGATTAACTACATTAAAGCCATGCACAGTCCTTAATTTGAGATGCAATTTCCAATGTCTTTTAGGGGAGTTCCTCCCTAAGGTTCACCAGCTGTATGATATATGGCCTAAAGGCCATGGTGGATTAAACCTAAAGGCCTAATCTAAAGCCCAGTAAACCACTGGGATTTGAATCAGGTCCTAAATGGGACTGATACCAATCTTAGCAGAAAACCGTCTATAAACAAATCAAGGGCTTCCTCCCCAGAACAACTAGTGAATGCTATGTAACAATTTATTAACAGCCATGTCATTTTTATTTTAAAATTTTATAAAAACCTGACAACATACATTGCACCCCCACTCCCCCAAAACTAATCCCACACATAAAAGTACATAATCCCAGTCAATCACAGAGGGTGGAGCACTAAAGAGAATCAGGAGACCTGGGGTCTATTCCCAGCTACATCACTGGCCTTCTGGGAGACTTCAGGCAAGTCACTCCCCCACCTCTGTTCCAGTTTCCCCACCTGTAAAATGGGGAAGATGATACTGACCTGCATGTAAAAAAATCATTGACATCTATTGATGAAATGCACTATTGGTGGTAGGGCTAGGTATTATTCAATTAGTTATTACAGAGCTACATATTAATTATTATGTCTGAATTATGTGGCAGTGAAATCTTTACTCAAACCACTGAGATCTGTCCATCCATACTGGAGTAGAGAGTTATGAGATAAATCATCAGGGAAGATTTTAAAAATCCAGACCCCTGCTGTGCCAATACTTAAGCATGTGTGTAATGCTACTCTTGTGAGAAGTCCCACTGAAGTCAACTGAAGCTAAAGTATTGGTAGGATCAGGCAGTTTCTGCTTAAAATCACTGCTGACAAAGTCAATGGACTACTTAAGTGAGCAGGCGTAAACAGACCTCTCACAGTAGGGTTATTCTGTTATAAGTCAAAATACATCCAAGGGTCACCTTGTCCCAAAACCACCAACAAAGATTTAGTAAAAGTCTGATGCCATGGTGGTATAACTTACCCGTCGGGTGAGAGCTTAATGGGGTGGGGTGGAAGGGTGTGTCACACTCTGATAAAAGGTTATTTAATGGTAGCCAAGCTAATACAACTGGTTATAAAAAAACAGAACAGGGATGTTATTTAAACTGGAACAAACAGTACTGCACACTACCTACCTGAAATAACATTAAATAGATAAAGAATATATAATACACAAGTTTGTAATGGTTCTACACCCACATACACTACAACTTACTACTAAGCATACTTAACTAAATATAAAATAAATATAAAAATAAAAAATATAGCTATGTCTATCTCTGTATGCATAGCCTAGTATCTTAAAGGGTTTTGTTTTGTTTTTCTAGTTCAAGGTTCCCTTTTCCCTAATATCTCATTGGGTTCTGGCTAATGCCCAAGTCAGTCTTTCAGCCTCACGCACTTTCTCGTGACTTCCTGAAGAGAAGGACTCACCTTCAGTGAGGCCTGCTTGTGGGAGTGCGCATTAGATCAGACCCAGAATACGTGAAGGACCTGTGTTTCTCCTGTTCCAGATCTCCGGGACCACACGGATCAATGACAGGAGATCAGCCTGAAGAGGATGCTGCGAGCGGGGAGCAACTCGGGTCCAGATGCCAACAGAGGACGAAAGACGGACGGGATACCGCCAGCAAAGGGTGCTCCAGGACTGTTGTGAGCAAATTTCCGGACTAACTAACAGGAAGCACCACAGAGGTGAGTCTGACCCCATCACACACCCTCTTCCTGCTTCCTCTCACAAAATTCTTGTGAGTGATTTCCAACAGAGGCCTTGTCCCCATACACACGAATCAGTAACTTGAAAATGTTCTCTGTACTCTCTTCTCCAGAAGGAATAAGGTACTTTACAGTGTCTGTGGCTTATCCTTTCAAGTGATCCTTAACAACCTCAGCTGGAGCTCCCCTCAGGGTCTTTTTGAGCTGCCTTAGTCTGTCTTACCTATTTCCTCAACAACCAGGTCCCCTGGTTTAACAGGTGTACCACAGAAATCTAGAATTTTCTTATTCCTTATGGGCATATATAAAATATATACTAGGGTACTTCTACTAAACAGTTGATCACCACCTTAGCCAGAGTCTTGCCTTGTGCAGAGTGGACACTCACCCTGTAATTCTGGGCTCTTGCTCAGTCAACAAGGTCTATAGTGCTTTAAACTGTGCCTGTAGCCCCTCCATGATGCATCCTGTTGACTCAGAGATACCCTTCACCAGTCCAGAGATAAAGTTACCCCAATACTCAACTCCGGTTCCTAAACTAAACTGACCTGATCCTGTTTGTGACGCCAACCAGGTGTAACCAGACCTCTAAGTGTGAGATAAAAGTGTTACATTTGAAATACATTTGAGGGTCACTGCATCCCAAAACCATTGATCACGATTTAGTAATAAAAGGTTATTTAATGGTAGCTGAGATAATACAACTAGTTGTCAAAAAAAAACCGTAATGGGGTTTTATTTAAACCAGAGCAAACAGAACTGGATTCTATCTACCTACAATAACATTAAATCAATTAAGAATGTATATCATAAAAATATATATACAGACATACATACATTGTAACTTACTACCGAGTGTCCTTAGCTAAATATAACCTCTAAATACAGAAATATATCTATATCTCTATATGCACAGGCTAGAACCCTATAGGTTATTTTTTTTTCTAGTTCAAGGTTCCTCTTCTCTCAGCTAGTTCCCTGGATGCTGTCTGATACCCCTGTCAGCCTTTGAGCCTCACATGCTTCTTGTGACTTCCTGAAGAGATAGCCTTAACTCCAGTGATGCTTGCAGTAGTGCAAATCAAATCAGATCCACTGGATCTCAAGGTCTTTGGTTCTCTTGTTCTGGATCTCAGGAACTGCATGGATCAGTGAGAGGAGATGATGGTCAGGAACACACCATTAAACAAGGGTTTGATGGTGTGTTCCTTACCATCATCTCCTCTCATTGAGGAGATGATCAGAATAAGGACTGATTTAACTAACCAGCTTTAAACTAAAGGGACCCTCTTCTGTGCATCTGTTTGTCCTGCTCAGTCTCAGTCTCTCCACTTGCTCTTGGTTTCTCTCAGTCCTGATGTCCCACTGGCTGCCCTCTCATCCTCTCCGTCCCTCTGGCTCCCCTCTCACCTTCTGCCTGTTTCTCTCAGTTTACTTAGAGACTCTGTTTTTCTCCATCTCTCTCTCATTGGCTCCCCCCGTCTGCCTCCGTCCCTCATCCCTCCGTCCCTTTTCCCCTCTAGCTATGTCTTCTCCTCTCACTGAGAGTCAGGGCCACCTCCTATATGTTTTTCAGAGGGATAGGCTATTCCCTGTCCATAAAGATATGCATTCACTCTGAACATCCACTTCCCCCAAATCATATATCCCCACACAAGGTCAAGTCCCTTTACCTTATTTAAATAAAGTTATGCAATGTGCTTATGTGTTTTCAGAATAAGGCCCCAAACATAAGGACCAGTGGATTTTTAAGACATTTCAGGGAAGAAACTTCTCTGAATGGTCTACTTCAGCTGCTTTGGCTCCTTCTCCCAAAGCAGGGAGCCATGAATATCACCATCTATTGTACACCAGCTTTCCAGGCAGGCAGGCAGGCTGGCTGCTGGATGTCCCTCTTCTCTCAGATCCCAACATGACCTGATCCCCCAGGGTAGGGTAAGAATCAATCAGACCCCATTCTGAGTCTATCTGTTGTGGCATGACTGTCCAACAGAAGTGAGTGGGGAGAGAAGGAGATGGGGTGTGTGAAGTTGCCCACTTTTTTGAGTGCCTATAGACTCCAGCCAACACTCTGTGGAGATACTGTCAGGTAGGAATAATGCCAGGAGCCAGCTATGCAATGGTGTTCTTGACCCCCTCTCCTATTCCCACACTCTCCTGTTCCCAAGTCCTCATGGCAAACCCCAACATTCATGCCAGTGCCCTCCTCCAATGGCTTCTCAGATCCAAGCCTTTGTGTGTCCATGTATCCTCTTCCCAGTCTGGTATCCAGAGCCATGGATTCTGCTTTAATCCAAACTGGTTTGTACAGCCCAATCCTGAGAAACACGGAGAACCTACAACTCCCATTGTCTTTAGTAAAAAGTGGCAAACGCACAGCACTTCTCAGAAATAGGCCTTTACGGCCTGATTCTGTGAAGTGCTTAGCACCCTCCACTGCCCCAGAAATCAAAGAGGATTGAAAGTGCTTGGCAGCTGACAGAGTCACATGTCTCACTGTTTGCAACCCACAAACGTGTCAGTCTGCATTTCTTTAGAGAAGCATTAAAACAATGACATCAGTGCAATCCAGCACATACATGCACATACTGCTGTTTTTGACAGGTTGCATAATATAATTGCGTACTTGTCAATTTTTATTTCCTTTAGGAAAACTGCAAGTGAAGTTTGTTGAGAGCTTTTGAGCTCTGTCCAGGTTTGAGAGGATTCTTGTTCTGACAGTTTTGCTAGAATTTTTTCCCCCACAGTTATCAAGCTGGAAGAAATCACAGCTTTCAAATAAATATTTTAGACTATATTTTATTTTGTCCCACATGGAAGATTAATTCATTTTAATGCTATACTTTGTCCTCAGGTGGCATACTGATGAGAAATGTGCTGATTCTGATAGACCCTTTTGTCAAGAAAGATCTTAATTTCAGGAACCATGGCTAAAGTTTAAAATGGATATAGCTGGAATGTCTCATGGGCTGGCTCAACATGGCATGAATTGGAACCTAGCATGTCATAATGACCCACAGTCATCATTAAGGCTGTTTTAGTCATGGGTATTTTTGGTAAAAGTCATGGACAGGCCACGGGCAGTAAATAAAAATTCATGGCCCGTGATCTATCCATGATTTTACTATACACCCCTAACTAAAACATGGGCAGGGGGCACAGGTGCTCTGGGAGGGCGGTGCAGGGGCGCTGCAGATGCTGGGGTGCGTGTGGCCTGGGACCCCTGCTGGTGCTGGAGGGAAGGGGAGTGGCGTGCAGACTGGGACCCCTGCTAGTGCTAGTGCTAGTGCGGGGGGTGGGCTGGCAGGCTCCCTACCCAGCTTTGTATGTCCCTGCAGCTTCGACGGGGAGGGAAGGGCAGGGTGGCTCCACATGCTGCTCTCACCACAAATACTGGCTCCACAGCTCCCATTGGCCAGGAACTGCAGCCTAGGAGCTGCAGGGACATGCTGGTGGGAGTCAGGGAGCCCCCCACCTCAAGATAAGCACCACCCCACACCCCAGCCCCATGTTCCAAGCCTCCTCCCACACACCTAAACTGCTGCTGCTGGCCCTGGGGCTACCTGACTTTGGAAGCTCCTGAGCCAGCACCGGCCACTGCAGAAGTCACGTGACCGACACGCAGCCTTAATCATTAGTGCTGACTGACAAAAACATGATGCCTGGGTCGCATTGCCACTATTCTCACTCACTCCATCTCCTAACAGACATTTATTCAGTCTGTAATTTGAAAAAAAACAACCTGACGCAACTGGACTTGGAAAAATATGAATGTCTATGAGAATACGATTTTTAAAACACTGTAAAGTTTATTAGGCGTAAACCCATAAAAACTGATAATTTTTCCTGTGTTCAGTAGTTTGGGATTAATATGTAGATTTTGTTTAAAAACATCTAAGTAAATAAAGGGGCAAGGGTACATATTTACAAAACATATTAATAGAAATATTTTTAAAATTTAAATGAAAAAAGCTTTAAAAATGTAAATATTCTCTTGCAGTGCTAGAGATACAAACAAAACCAACATGCTGCTGTACAGGAAACAGGATGTAAAATGGACTATGGCCCCAGAGCCCACTTTTAAATCCATGTAGTTCCCTTTGCTGGATTGCAGCCTACAAACGGAGAAAAAAAACTGAGCAGGTATTTTTTGCTCTGCAAGTTGCATGAAGTATATTAGCATGCACCCTACGTTCAATGTTTACTGTTTTTAGTTTAGTTTTATGCTGTTTTTTTTTAATTCCTTAGCATTAGTGAAACTGGTTTTAAAGAAAAATATTGGAGGAATTGATAACAATAGAGTAGTATATTATCATAACAATAAGTTGTACAAGAAGAATTACTTTACAGCTGGGTAATTTTAGGACTAGTTTTCAGGGTACCATAAAATAAAATATATGGAATTAATATTTCCTATGATAAGAAATCTGAAGTGACAGATTCGGAGGATAACAAAGTATTTCCATCTACTCCTTTAGCAGATTGATCTCTAGTGTTGTGGCAAATCTGAGTCACATATTAAATTGTAAACACTTCTACCCCACTTGCAGTATGAGGAAATGCATTATTTCACATCTTAAACTCTAATACCTTAAAGGTGCTTCAGTCTCAAATCTAAATACGCTAAATTATTACATATCATGTCACTTCACTCCCACGTTTTTGCCTTTCTAGACACCTGTGGTGTATGAATGACAAGTTGATATTGTTAGAATAAATGAATACAGTTCTCTCTACTTTAGCATGGGTTTGAGGGAATGGTCCATTATAAAACATGTAGAATGAGAAATGAAATAGCATATTCTGATGGAATTTGTGATGGTTTCAAGAGCCCACTGCGAGAATCTGGTGGCCCACACATTGCAGATGGTCTACGTGTTAAATTCTCCATTGTTAAACTTTCATAATAAGGTTCTTTCTACCATAAAACTTGTGACCAGAGGGCAGAGCCACTCTTTAAATAATGGCTGAGGCAGATTTATCTATTGCCAAGTGTAGTGGGGCAGCTGCCCCACTCCTGGGTAAAGAGGAGTAAAAGCAGCCCTGGAGAGGGATGCAGCTGGGAAGAAGAGTGAAAGCAGCTGAGGGAGTGGCTGACCACAGCTATGGCCAGCTCATTCAGGCCTTGCTGGCCCTCATAAGAGGGCTGGGGACCAGGAGCTGGAGGGAGTTTCTCTCTAGCAGTGGGGAGAGAAGGACTTAGCTGCTGGAAGCAAGGTACCTGAAACAGAGCAGAGCAGTCTGGGGAATAGGACAAAGGGAGCTGGGGAGCTCCAGCCTGGAAACCCCCCAGACTGCAGGCTTTGGTGAAAGCCTATCTAGGTACTGGGATTTCAGAGGTGAAGCCTGGGAATAGGCAGAGGCAGCTGGTTCTAACCCCTTGCCAATGATGAATTGCCGTTATAGACTGCAGTCTGCCCCAGTGAGCGGGGGCTAGATGATGAATGCCCACTGAGGCAAGGTGGGATTAGAGGGTTGGGGGTTCCCCTGGGAGGGGAGACCTGGGGTACTGCCAGGGGCAGCACCCCAAGGTAAAAGGACATCGGGGTCCAGACGGGACATGAAGGCCCTAACGTATATGAGACACTGGCCACCAAGAGGTGTTTTGGAGCTGAAATGAGCTAATTCCTGGGGTGGTCAGCAGGAGGCGCTGTGACAGTGAGTCTTCAACCTCGCTACACCAACCAATAAGGATGATATTTTCTAGTTTGGCCTTTGGAGAAGAAAGCATTGAACAGAATGTCTGTGTGGAGCAGACAATAGCCCATGATTTTGAGAAAAGAGTTTTGATTGCTTTTTATCCAGTTCAGAGGCCCCAATTCATTGCTGGAATGGATGATTTCTGATATATCTTTGAATGACTGGCCTGTGTGCACGTATATATTTTAATAGGGAACCCTGAATGGCCAGGTCAGGTTATTTCTAAGCACACAAAGTAAATGTTAAATGCCCTGTAAGTCAGTAGTAAGACATACAGGATTCCCACCGTATTATATCCCAACAAAGTTCCAATGTATTCTACATACACATAGTAAATTACATTTTCCAATAAACCTGAGCCAAGCGGATGGTCTGAGTACTCGCTAGACAGCATTGACATATAGGCAGAACCAAATTCTCCATATGTATAGTGAAAACATATAAGCATATGAGTATGTGCTTAAAAACAGGTTTCAAACAAGATCTTATTGGGTTGGGTGGAACTTTCAGGCTCTCCCTTTAAAGTGTCCTGCTCTCTCTGGAGTCCATCTCTTGGCTTTAGCCAGAGTGGGTCACCAAGGAGTGACGTGAGCCACTCTCTCTCTTCCACCCTCCAATGTGTGCGCTGCTCTTTTAGCACTGTTCCATTTTCTATTTAATTTGTTCTGTTTATCAGATATCAAAACACTCTTGACAGAAATTGCCTTGGATCACTGAGGAATAAATAAACCCCTGTGATCAGTTGATGAGCTCTCTGTGATGTATGTGAAGCCTTTGGTTTATGTCATTCTGCATGTAGGGGAATAAGATCCTACAGAAAAGAAGCAACATTTCAGTTTATTACCCTTGAGAAACATGCCTTCCTCAGCAATCTGCATGCAAGTTATGTTGTCTTCCAACATCAGTCTACCTGCCCTATGGCATTATTCTTCAGACAATTAGTTTCTACTGTGCCATCCATCTGTTGAGCAGAGAATCTCTCTAAGAAAAGTAAAATCTATTGCAAAACCAATTCTAGTTTAAAATTAATTTTGTGGACAAATAGGGCTAAATTCAACCTTCAGGTGTGGGGGAATTCAAACTGCAATAAAAGGAGGAACAGCTCTCCCTGGGAAGAGCCCCTCCTGGGGGTGAAGGGTGGATTTGCTGTTGATTGTGCCTCAGCTCAAATCTGAAGGCACTTCCTGGAAAAAGTAGGGTAGTTCAATTACCATGTCCATTCAAATCCCTAGTCTCTTTACAAAGGCTGCCATAAAAGATTCCAGCCGTAACGTGAATACCATCCCCTTTCACTAGGAATTGGGCCAGCACCAGTCAGCCATCAGAAATAATTTATTTTTAGTTATTACAAATTAAGGAGGGTTTGAAAATGTAATATACAGATGAAGGGCTCTGTATCTCATGTCTAAAATTAAGGTCCCATCTTATAAACACTCATCTCTTAATGCAGCATTTAGTATCACCTAGTACGAATAATACTTGGTAATATATATTTTCCACTATTAGGCTGAGACTCTTAACAGACTCTTCAGGATAGAGCCCTCATCTGTCTGTCTGTCTGTCAAGTGTCTAGCATGCTTCTTGAGGCTGCAATAATACTCTCACTATCAATTCCCTGTGCCGTCCAGTACTCCACACTTAAACTAAATCAAAAAGAATAAACTGGCAGTGTTGCAAAGTGCCTATACTGTAGAACCCACTGCTGGCTGAGTGTGGCATTGCTAGTGCTCCTTGGCAGGTCTCCTTGGCTCTCCACACACTGGTCTGTGCTGGAGAGGTGGCTTAGCCCTCTGCCCAAGTCACATACAAACCTAATGCAGGGTAGCAAGAGTCCAAACTGAAACAGTTCTTTTGCCCTTTAGGGGCTCTCCTTCAGTCTGATTTCTGGGCTACCTTTAAGAGTCTTTCTGGCTCTGGGATAGATCACTCAGCCCCCAGGGTGGTTTCTCTGGAGAACAGTTCTCAACCCCTTTTCTGGGGTATGTTCCTTATGTCCTTCCCTGTTCCAGTACAGAGCACTGTGGCCCTGGGCTGGTTCCTCTGGAGTACCTTTCCTCCTGCAGATCCTGGCTGAGAGCCTTCTACTCTCTGCGGTACCACTTTCCAAACTGAGCTTTGTCAGCCCTCTTATAAGGCCCAGGTGTCCATTAACTACCAAGTGACCCTCCTTCATCCCACCCCCTTAGACTCAGGGGCAGCTCTAAGGGTTTTGCCGCCCCAAGCATGGAAGTTCCACAGTCAGGCTGTCTTTAGCTGCATTCCAGCGGGAAGTCAGCAGCTGCTGCAGATTTGGCAGCGGTTCTGCAGAAGGTCCCTGGGTCCCGCGGCGCTGACGTCCCCGCCACTGCAATGCTGCCAAATCCACGGCAGCTGCCGGCCTCCCGCAGAAATGCCACCAAAGACAGCCTGACTGCCGCCCTGATGGCGAATGTCAGGCCGCCCCGCATGGCTTGATGCCCCAGGCACGCGCTGGAGCCGGCCCTGCTCAGACTGGGAAGCAGCTAATAAATTACGGCACAAATGCGGCTGGCCCCATCTCCCCTTAAAGGATCCGGGGTCTCCTTGTGACAGGCAATAATAATAATGTGCTGCAAATGTCCATGTTTTGTTGACCCCCAAAACACTGTAAAGACAAATGTTTATATGCAGAGAACATGATGTCAAAATTACAGGCCAAGAGAAGAGCATTGAAGGATTCTGGAAGATATTTTACCTAGTGATCTCTCCTTTGTTTGGTTTGCTGACCTCACCACAGGAAGGCTTGCTCGAGTACGGCTGCCTCTGGAAAAAGGAGTTGGAGAATCTCCTTCAGACATGGCTTCTATAGAATCAGCAGATGCTTCAGACAGATGTTCTGCCTGGTCTCCCAAATTGGGCTGTGGGCTTTGAGACAGCTTTGGGCTCCTTGTCTGCAAAAATAAAATAAATATATCATTATTATATTGCAAATGTCATTAGGAACATCAAGATCCAATTGTCTGGGGGGAAAAAACAATGAAAAAGAGTTAATTTGGCCTCTAAATGCAGCATTCTACAAGGTCTTGTGTGCCCAAGGTGACTTCTATGACCATTATTTAAAAATACTGTCCCTGGATATTTCATTAAAGTTTTATTGCTGTACATCTACTGTACAAATTTCATTTCTAACAATGACCTGAAGCTGAGATATTATAGGGTGGATGTATGGCAATTTCATTCCCCTGTTGCTCAGACAACTGTTAACATTGGTTATGACAACAAAGGTGCATTACACACGCACAGAGAGAGCCTCAACCTGTAGGATTAGAAATTCATCCAATAGGGTTCTTTTTTAGATCTGCTCTCAAACTCAGTGAGTTCTATAAAGAGGAAACTGAAGTACTTACATTTTTGACAACTGAAATGCTATTATTAATAATTAAAATCTCTAAAATGTTACACTTACCTTGAGGAGTCTGTTGAGAAAAATGTACTGAAAATAAATTTAGCAGTAAAGCTGTCAGGTCTCAGTATCAGAAATGCTGCTACATATGCTGTGAAGAGTAAGGGTTAGCAAGGCCATAAAAGCAGTCTAAATGTTTTTATCGAACATACTAAAAAATTATGAGCTAAACTTTGCTTTCATTTATATCAGCATAAATGTGGAGAAACTCAACTAATTAACTGAATTACTGATTTCCAGTGCATAACAGCAAACAGAATTTAGTTGCATACAATTAACTGTAACTTCTGTTAACTGCTAGATACTGTATGTTAAAGATAAGTCTACCTAAACATCTCTGCTGGTATCAATCTAGGTTTTTATATTAGCAACTATTATTGGAATTTCTGGCTAACAAAAAGACACTCAATAGGGAATGCAATGACCTGAACATTTTCATCGTTGACTTCAAAAAGGGCTTTTTGTTTTGTGAAAGAACATATTAATACATTTTACAGCTTATAAAGGAAATTGCATTGATAAATGTACATGGGTTCCGTTTTCTCTGTTGCACAAAACAACAGAGACGTCTGCCACTATAACTCAGACTGAACTTGGTAGGGTAGTAATTTTCATAGTTTCGCAAGCAAATGTTACATCCAAAATAAATAGTATACCTACCCTAAGTACAGCAATGCAAAACAAGAAAGGTTTTTTTTTCCCCAGAACTACGGTGGAAATATAAACTTTTAAAAAATAAAAGCCTAAAGACTTCTCAGTTTATATTCCCCGTCTTTCTTTCCTCTCCCATTTAAAGGTCAGACACTTATATTAAAAATACCCTATAGTTAGACTAAAAACAACTCCCATACTGGGTTTGAAAAATCAATCAAATTAAAGACAAGTTAAAAAAAATAAAGAAAAGAAAAGAAAAGGCCAAGACAACATATTTTGCTGACATGTGGCTCTTTCAGCAATTTCTTGTGTGAGGGGGAGAGAGCTTGTTACAGCAATGGCATAGATCATGTAATACTCCCCATGTGACCTTGAACGTAAGCAACAACTCTTAACTTTTATGAGGTTTTTATTTGACTGCTCTACACCCCCAGCCTTCTCTGCTGCCAGCTTGTCCAGTTGCTTACCTATTATAATAAGTTAAAAATATCTAACGAGAAAGCTAAACTCTCTGGAGCTTTGCACTTATGAAATTTTAGCTATTATCCAATGTCCTGCAATGAAATGATTTTGAAGCATTGCATTTTTCCAGGAATTAACGCTAACAACATTTATCCCTAGCAAAGCAAGGCATGCTTTGAAGTGCCTCTGACATGATCAGCTCTAGTCTACAAGGTTGTAAACACAGAGTCTGGTGCGTGTACAACACTGCCTGAGAGTTTACAGAAGTGACAAGTGACCTGCAAACGTGAAGGATTTCAAGAAGTCAGTACTTTGTTCATTCAGTTATCTGAATGTGGCTTGGCAGCCATCATTGCTAAAATATTTTAGTTACATAGGTATGCTTGTTAGAGGGTGTTACCAAATAAGGTCATTGTAACTTAACCCATTGAACATTAAAGGGGACTAAAGCACATTATGAAGCTCAGTTTATTGTTCTGTTAATAGAAAAACCATAAGGAAAATATAAATCAAGGGGCAATATAAATGAATCAAGATATTCCAGTAGAAATACTTCATGCTTTAAGTTTGCTTTCTGAAAAAAAAAAAAGATTTTGATAAACTAATTTTGCTTCATGTTTCCTCCTGTTACGTTTGGTTCCATTGCTCTTAAAACAAGCAGGATGACGACGTTGTATCTGTGCAATTACCAATATCTGTTAAGTTACATTCTTGTTTTGAGCAATTCTTTAGCATTTAAGATAAAACGATTCAGATCCCTCTCAGGATTAATGCCAACTTCACAGTGACTCACACACAATGGCTAGCATTGCTTAATCAAATCACTGCAATGCTAAGAGGCTTACCAAAGACTAATTAAGCAAGGGTGACTCATACAGTAGAGTCTGTAAAAACAAGAAGCCTGATTCTCCTTTTACATGCACTAAAAGGTTTGGTTACACTGGCACTTTATACCACAATAAAGCCTCCCAGAGTGCTCTACCTTACTACTCGTCCACACTCGCAGGGCACGTAGAGCGCTTTAACTCCCTGGTTATACCGATCCTGGTACTCCTCGTTGCCAGAGGATTAACAGCTGTTGCATATTAACAGATGCTGCAGCTCCAGTGTAAACGGGTAGTAACAATACTGTGTTTTGAGTGACCTCCGGAAACACCCCCTAATCTCCTTAAGTCAATTGACCTCTCTTCCCTTTGTTTTGAACTTGGCTGGAGGAATGCGGAAATACTTTTTCAGAGCTTAGCTGCAACCGGGCAAATCAACCGGGTGAGTGACTGAAAAGCAGGGAGGCTAAGGGAGACTGAATTTACAAGACAGCGTGCTGACACACTCTCAGCACTCAAAAATCCGCTATCTCCCTCCACATACACACAACACACTCCACCCCTCGTTTGAGAAGCATATTGCAGCCAGCTGAATGCTGGGATAGCTGCCCATAATGCACCACTCTCAGTGCTGCTGCAAGAGCCGCAAATATGGCCATGCCAGTGCGGTTGCGGCTGTCAGTGTGGACACACTGGAGCACTTTCCCTGAAGCTGTCTACGAAGACAGGTTTAACCCAAAGCGCTCTACAGCTGCAAGTGTAGCCAAGCCCTAAAGTAAATCTGGAGGGGCTTCACTGAAGTCAATGAAGTTACACAAATGTAAAACCAGT
Source organism: Dermatemys mawii (assembly GCA_007922305.1). Classification (NCBI taxonomy): domain Eukaryota; kingdom Metazoa; phylum Chordata; order Testudines; family Dermatemydidae; genus Dermatemys; species Dermatemys mawii. Next base: position 21,720,988 of record ML677349.1, read on the forward strand.
GGCTTTGAGAAGTGAATCAGGCTATATGCGCTGTAGAAAGTATAGCTATATGCCCTGTAGAAAACCTCAGGCCATTTGTGGCGCTTGACTAATGTAATAATTTTTCATTTTAAACAGATAAAAAGAATTATCACCGGGGAATGGTGGCCATCCAAATAGTTTTGAGATATCAATGCATATAAGGACTGGGGTGCAGTTTTCTTTTTGCCAATGGGGAGCATCAGGTTGGACGTTACAGTGACAGTCAGAGCAAGTCTCTGGACACATCAGGTATCTGAATTGCTCCCTAGAAAAATTGCCCCTCCCTCCAAGGGAAAAAGAAAAAAACCTGGCACAATCCACGTCTATGGAGCCATAAACCACTAGAACCATTGTGAAGATAGTTGGGGCAGACAGTGGGGAAACTGGCAGTAGTATTTCAGTCGAAGTGTCACCAATAGGCATGTTGCTGCCAGACTGAAGCAAGGTAAGCAGATAAGGTCACTAGATATCCTGATTTTATATGGATAGTCCTGATTTGGAGGTCTTTTTCTTGTATAGGCTCCTATTACCCTCCAACCCCATCCCAATTTTTCACATTTGCTGTCTGGGCGCCCAAGCAGACAGTAATTGAGATGACAGAGAAATATGTATAGAAATGACGCTATAAAGATTTCTGTTTGCAACCCTCTTCCTCCACAGTCAAAATGTATTTAAAAGTTACCTAAATACTTACGGCAGTATGTAAGAATGGGGTAGTATCCCTTTAAATAGTTTGTGAGCCCTCTAGTGGAGATCATTGTGTTCTATGTTTTAGAACATAGCCCAACCAGAGCAATGCTCCTACATAACTAAGCCTTGCATATTATGTATATTCAATAAAAAACTCTACTTATATATTTACATCAGTAACAATCAGCTAATAGCTCGTGAGACACATGCTGGTTCTGTTGCCCTAAACATTACTTTGGTGAGATTGTCCTGGCTGACTGGTGCTCAGTCAGTGCCTCCAGAGTCTCAGGCAAAATATGAGCAACGCAAATCACAGGAACATCCCCATGTTACCTGAGACATGAGTAATTAAATAAAGCATGGAATTGTAGTGTAAATGGACCTGCAACACTGAAGCCATGCAGATCTCTTCATGCTGCCAGGAAGAGAGAAAACTAAGCCACAGGAATTTCCCACTTAGGTAAGAAGAGTGACTCTCTCCCCATTTAGTAACCAGGAAGGGAAGATGAATTTATGTGATGAGGTCAAATTGTCACAGGATGATGTTGCATTAAAACTTGATAATGTTCACTCACAATGACATGTCACCATATAACCTATTATTAATGCAATGTCATGAAGGAAATGTCAGGATGCTGCACTGCGTAATTATTGTATGCATCTCTGCAAATCTATTTGAGAATGAAGCTATGCTCTGCTAGTTGAAGGTCCATTAATACTAACTACATATTTACTATTGCTGACCCCAATTTTTTTCATCTGGCCTAGACAATATGTTTACTCAGATCCCACAATTTATCATTTATATTTTTAGGGTGGAATTGTATTCAAATCATCCTAAAAAGCTGCAGAATTTTCCACCAGCCTTCAGAACTCTACTCATGACTGGCTGCATGTTTCCCGCTGTTGTAACCAGCCAAAAATATATCTTGTAATTTGACTTATGTGAAGAAATGAGCTTGATATATGCAGGTCAGTTATTCCTACTCTCCCTTCTCATCACCACAGACTTATCAGGGGTGATTTTCATAGTCACAAGTGAAACTTCTTTTGATGCTCCTATATAACTCTGTCTGGTCAGTTCAAACTTGGATGCCTAAAATTAGGCACCTAAATAAACGAAATCAGATTTTCAGGGCTGTTGAGTGTCTGGAATTAACACACTTATTGAAGTCGATGGGTGCTCTGGCATTACGGACAGGTCAGGGATGAAATATGCAACATGCTTGAGGATCTGTTTAAATATTTATAAGTAATCAAGGAACCCTTAATTTTAAGCTTCCTCCAAAAAAATGCATGATGGGTGGACAGTGCCACAGTTTAACTGAAATGGCAAACTCCCCTCCATCCCTACCATCCCCACCAAGAAATTCCTGTTGAGAACAATAGGATGGAGAGGTTGAAAAATTGATACTCAGACATATACATATTACACTTTAATAATAGCTCTTAACCCATGTATGCATAACCCAAGGTTTTCTATTGCCACAAAGGACAGTCTGGGATTTGGGGAGGTAGGAAATACACAAAACTAGAACAAATTATATAGGTAGTATTTTAAATGTGGCAGCTGTAAAAATGCAGAGCAGAGCAACAGCCCACCTTCCTATTCTACCCAGTGAAGAATTCGGGGATCCCACCACATTTGCTCAGGGAAGATGAGTTTTATAGTCTTTGTCATCTCGTCCCAGGTGGACTCAGGGTTACTATTCTGCTATTTATTAAAGGCGTCCATAATTTCCAACTTGGATATTTACACTGGGCTTATCTAAATTCTCACTGTAGTTTCAGCTGGAACTTATTTCCCTCAAAAAAAACCATGCTAAGGCATATTCATGGTACAGAATGACCTGTGTTCCATCCCAGAGGTGGCTGCAATTCCCATCTACACAATCTGGGAAGTGCTGTGGGATGAAACAGATAATTTAAATAAAAGCTAACATTACACTTATTAAAGGGAAAAGATCCTCACCCACTCAAGTAGCCATAAAACCACAAGGAAAAAGAAATACTTAAATATATAAACAGATGCCTAAGTACACCTTGGGGATAATGTGTTCTGATCCAAGGCACAGATTACAGTCTCACCTTTCTCTCTCATGTGCATACCCAAGGAAAATACAAGGAGTTTCCACACCTTTGGTGGTTGCCCACCGGAACTAATGAACAAGCTATGGAGACTCCAAAGCTGTCCTTGTCAGACCTATTTCAGAAGGTTCTAAAAGGCTGGAAAGAATTTCCCCATGTGCTAAATAGTTGGAAATAAAAAAAAAGACAACAATCACCAACACTAAGTTGCCTTGTAGATTGATGAGCTTTTCAGGGTAGGGTGTGAGCCGTGGCCTTCTGCATTTGGAAAGAACATAGCATCTGGTGGGTGATACCAGGAATAAATAAATAAATGGGGAAAACAAGTATAATAAAGAGCATTGCATAGGGCCTTAGGCAACACTTCATGTACATCTGTCTCCTTATTTGAGATTCCTCCCATCCCATGCAAAAGATCTGCATCGTTAAGGGCCTCTGAAATGTTACATTTGAAATATTTATCAGAGCACCTATGAAAAATTACTGGGCAGGTGAAATTTTGATATTACAGTAGGGTGACCAAATGTCCCGATTTTATAGGGATGGTTCCGATATTCTGGGCTTTGTCTTATATAGGCATCTATTGCTCCCCGCCCCACCTCCCTGTCCCGATTTCTCTCACTTGCTATTTATTCACCCTATATTACAGCAGCTCCCTTTCTCCTCTCTTAAGATTTGACACTCTTCCTCCTCCCTCCCCTTTCCCTCTGCTGCTACCTTATAGGCATCTCATTGTTGAATAAGGAGTAGGCTGCCCCCACTGTCATTCTGCTTCTCTTCCTTTTACTTTTGGTCTGCTTCCTTGATTTATTTGCATATTCAAGTCCTATTGGTGGAAATAAAATGAGTCAGCAAATGGCATAATATCAGGGACAAACAGGGCTATCATGCACTGTATACACAGAGAAAAAATATGTCTAATATCCCTGTTCTTATCCATGTTAAAAAGAATACAGAGTGTGATCACTCTCAAAATGTCCTGTTTCTTACCCATAAAGGATGATATTTATGGGATTGAGGGATTATGCATTTGACTGGGACACCCTTTAAATCTGCATTCAGATATAAACCACATAAAATATGCTGGCAAAATAAACTATAAAGATGTAGCTGACACACCCATAATTATATATGTCATATACAAAGTGGAGGAAGAGCTTAACGGAGGGTACAGAAACGTAGGGTTAACATTCTAACATATGGTCTTCACTAGGGGTGGGGATCGACTGCAGATACGCAACTTCAGCTACGTGAATCACCTCCTGTCCTCACGGCGACGGCAGTTCCCCCGTCAACTCCGGCTTACTCCTCGCGGGGAGCTGGAGTTCCGGAGTCAACGGGCGCAGCGCTAGCGATCAATTTCTCATGTCTTCACAAGACACGAGAAATCGATTGCTGAAACATCAACCGCCACCCGCGGTAGTGAGGACGTACCCTAAGTGTGAATCATATGCGTGTGTGTATCATTGTGAAGGCCATGATTTAGTCATCTCAGGGTACTCTTGTGAATATCTTACATTTCTCACTAGCAATTTCAGGGATACATAAACATACATGTTTCTAAATCCATAGGATCTAAAATATTGAAATTTTGATTAAAGTGATCATGAAAAGATAGATTTCATGATTCTAAGGAAAGGAAGAAGTGTGAGCAGCAGAATAAGAAAAATGGACTTCAAAAACCAAACTCAGAAAAATAGTAGGTAAGGCCCCATGGGAAGAAAATCGGGGTGGGGAGGAGCTCAGGAGAGTTGGTTGTTTCGTAAGGAGACAATATTAAAGGCACAACTGAAAACTATCTCAAACGTGAAGGAAATAGAGGAAGAATTGTAAGAGGCCAATATAGCTCCATTAGGAACTCTTTAATGACCTGAAAAATCAAAAAGGAGTCCTACAAATAGTGAAAACAGACAAATTGCTGAGGAGTACAAAAGAGTAAGCACTAGCAAGTAGGGACAAAATCAAAAAGGCTATAGCACAGAATGAGTTACATCTAACTAGGGACATAAAGGCGATAAGAGGAGGCTCTTTAACTACATTGGGAGCAGGAGAAAGATGAAGAAAAGTGTAGGTTCTTTACTTTGCAGTGAAGGAGAGATAATCATAGATGACACCAAGACGACTCAGGTATTTAATGTCTATTTTGCTTCAGTCTTCACTAGACATCTGAATGGTGACCAGATACTTCACACAATTAATGGTAACAAAGGGGAAACCAAAATAGGGAAAGAACAGATTTGAGAATAAGTAGATAAGATAGATGTATTCAAGTCACCAGGGCGTGATGAAATCCACCCTAGGGCACTTAAGGAACTAATTAAAGCAATTTTGGAATTATTAGCAATTATCTTGAAAATTCATGGAAGATGGGTGAAGCCCCTGAGGACTAGAGAAGGGCAAACATAGTATCTATCTTTAAAAAGTGGAACAAAGGAGGATCCAGGGAATTATATATCAGAGAGCTTAACTTCAATTCTTGGAAAGATCCTGGAACAAATTAGTAAACAATCAATTTGTAAGCATCTAGAGAATAGGAAGCATAGATCTGTCAACAACAAATCCTGCCAAACCAACCTAATTTCCTTCTTTGAGAGGGTTACTGGCCAAGTAAATGTGGGGAAGCAATAAATGAGATATATCTTGATTTTGGTGTGGGTTTTGACAGTCTCATATGACATTCTCATAAACAAACTACAGAAATGTAGTCTTGATGAAATTACTATAAACTGGGTTCACAACTGGTGGAAAGACTGTACTCAAAGAGTAATTGTCAATGGTTTGCTGTCAAACTGGGAGGGCATATCTAGTGGGGTCCCACCAAGGTCAGTGCTGGGTCTAGTACTACTGAATATTTTCACTAATGACTTGGATAATGCAGTGGAGATTATACTTATAAAATTTGCAGATGACACTAAACTAGGGTGGGAGGAGGATTTGCAAGCACTTTGATGGACAAGATTAGATTTCAAACCAACCCTGACAAATTAGAGAATTGGTCTGAAATCAGCAAAATCAAATTCAATAAAGACAAGTGCAAAGCATGTCACTTGGAAAGGATAAACCATATGCGCAACTACAAAATGAAGAATAACTGCCAAGGTGGTAAAACTGCTAAAAGAGATCAGCAATTATAGTGGATCAAAAACTGAATAAGAGTCAACAATGTGATGCAATTGTGGAAAAGGCTAATATCATTCTTGGGTGTATGAATAGAAGTATTGTATATAAGACATGGGAGGTAATTGTTCCACTCTACCTGGCACTAGCGGAGGCCTCAGCTGGAGTTCGGTGTTCAATTCTGGGTGGCATAGTTAAGAAAGAGGGCTATTACAAAGAGGACGGTGATCAAGTGTCCTCCATGTCCACTGATTTAGGACAAAAAGTAATGGGTTAATCTGCAGTGAGAGAAATTTAGGCTAGACATTAGGAAAAACTTTTTAACTATATGGGTATTTAACTCTGGAGGGCTCCTAGAGAGGTTCTGGAATCCCCAACATTGGAGGTTTCTACGAAGAGGTTGGACAAACACCTGTTAGGGATAGTGCAGGTTTGCTTTCACACAGGGCAGGACTTGAGGACTTTTCAATGTTCCTTAAAGCCCTAGATTTCTATGACACTATGATGTAACAAGGGACTATAAAGTGTCACAAGTATGAGGAGGCCTGAATAAAACAGATAAACATCAAAATCCAGTATGGAAATTGGGCTGGGAGCCACTGGAAAAGATAACACTGGTCTACAATTTTTTAGAAGTCATATGCTTCAGAGATGAAATGTGATATTTATTATGTATTTTGATGTGTTGAATTCAAATACGACAATTAAAACAACTGATTGGCTACTGTTTCTAAGACATTTAAGTTTTTACATTTTATGTCTATGTATATTGTGTAGATAGTAGAGTTTTAATCATAAATTTTAAACCTAGGTCTTTTCATGTGTTTATGGTTGCTTTACATGATAATATTTCACCTGTCCTGTTTATGTAACACTTTAAAAATCAGCAAAAGGGTTATATAAATAAAATGTATTATGAAACAAAAGACAAAAAACTATAACGTACATAGTTTAGTCCTATTCAGTGTCTACTCGGCGCTTCTTGGCTTGTCTCTTGTATTCATTAAATGGAGCATCTCTTGTCACTGTCCAGCAATAGCCTGCAAGCATTGATGGGCTACATTTGCCCTGATAGCGTTTCTCCATTGTTGCAATGTCCCGGTGAAATTGCTCGCCGTGCTCGTCACTCACTGCTCCGCAGTTCGGTGGAAAAAAATCTAGATGAGAGTGCAAAAAATGTATCTTTAGTGACATGTTGCAACCAAGGCTTTTGTATGCCTTGAGGAGGTTTTCCACCAACAACCTGTAGTTGTCTGCCTTGTTGTTTCCGAGAAAATGTATTGCCACTAACTGGAAGGCTTTCCATGCCGTCTTTTCCTTGCCACGCAGTGCATGGTCAAATGCATCATCTCGAAGAAATTCACGAATCTGAGGACCAACAAAGACACCTTCCTTTATCTTAGCTTCACTTAACCTTGGAAATTTTCCATGGAGGTACTTGAAAGCTGCTTGTGTTTTGTCAATGGCCTTGACAAAGTTCTTCATCAGACCCAGCCTGATGTGTAAGGGTGGTAACAAAATCTTCCTTGATTCAACAAGTGGTGGATGCTGAACACTTTTCCTCCCAGGCTCCAATGACTGTCAGAGTGGCCAGTCTTTCTTGATGTAGTGGGAATCTCTTGCACGACTATCCCATTTGCAGAGAAAACAGCAGTACTTTGTGCATCCAGTCTGCAGACCAAGCAAGAGAGCGACAACCTTCAAATCGCCACAAAGCTGCCACTGATGTTGGTCATAGTTTATGCACCTCAAAAGTTGTTTCATGTTGTCACAGGTTTCCTTCATATGGACCGCATGACCAACTGGAATTGATGGCAAAACATTGCCATTATGCAGCAAAACAGCTTTAAGACTCGTCTTCGATGAATCAATGAAGAGTCTCCACTCATCTGGATTGTGAACGATGTTGAGGGCTGCCATCACACCATCGATGTTGTTGCAGGCTACAAGATCACCTTCCATGAAGAAGAATGGGACAAGATCCTTTTGACGGTCACGGAACATGGAAACCCTAACATCACCTGCCAGGAGATTCCACTGCTGTAGTCTGGAGCCCAACAGCTCTGCCTTACTCTTGGGTAGTTCCAAATCCCTGACAAGGTCATTCAGTTCAGCTTGTGTTATGAGGTGTGTTTCAGAGGAGGAGGATGGGAGAAAATGTGGCTCCTGTGACATTGATGGTTCAGGACCAGAAGTTTCATCCTCTTCCTCTTCCTCTTCTGACTCAAGTGAGAATGATTCTGGTGCATCAGGAACCGGCAGTCCTTCTCTGTGGGGTATTGGGCATATAGCTGATGGAATGTTTGGATAATGCACAGTCCACTTTTTCTTCTTTGACACACCTTTCCCAATTGGAGGCACCATGCAGAAGTAACAATTGCTGGTATGATCTGTTGGCTCTCTCCAAATCATTGGCACTGCAAAAGGCATAGATTTCCTTTTCCTGTTCAACCACTGG
>ML677349.1:21729371-21804915 GCA_007922305.1 Dermatemys mawii
TTATTCCTAGATCCAGTCAAAGATGTATTTTAGTCATTTCTGGTTTAAATTGAGACCCCTTCCCTTTATAACTCACTTATCCTCCGCCGTTCCCATGTCAAGGGTCGTATATACTGACCCAATAGCATATGTTGAAAACTAGAGCCAATGAACAATTTTAAGCATCATTTTCGTTCTCAGTGACCCAGAATTAGTAAAGTTTGATTACGTTTATTTCAGAAGCATTTTGGCTGTAGAGCAGTGTAATAAGTATATGTTCCCATTCCCTGTATCCCTCTCCATCTGCCACCGTATTGGTATGCCCCATAAGGATGTCCCTCCAAGGGGCACAAATATCTAATGCCCTATTAAGGGACATCCTTATAACTTTCAAAACCAAAAAAGAGCAAACTACAGGATCCCTTTGCAGCAAGTATGAAAACATACATAGGTAAATAAGTGTCCTCACCTCCACAGGTCAACATTTCTGCAGCTGTTTGATCTCTCAATTAATTTAAAAAAAATTGCTTCAAATATATAATGCAATATATATAGAAATCAGCACATTTTAAGGTGGCTATTAATGCACTGGGGCAACATTCTTCCCTCAACAACATGCACTCAACTCCCATTGAGTTGAAGGAGTTGGATGCATCTAACCAAGACAAGCGTGTGGACATTTATGCCTACCATGCCATTAGAGGCAAACACAGAAAAAAAAACAATGCCAAAGAATGAACATGCATCAGATTGCTGTACCCATTTTACTTGATATGAACCGTACTTCACCACGGTGGAATACAAAGGGAAAAGCATGCATGTCCAGATTTACTCAAGGACACTGACACTAGTTGTGAGGCAAACCACACACAGTTAAAAGGTAACAGGCTCAATCCAAGGCAGAGTGCATAAAAAGAAAGTCCAGTACTAACTCTCTGAGAGGATTCAATTTTCATCAAGTACCTTTGAATGTCAAGTTCTGAATGAAGGGAGATCAACATACACTGCAAAGCCTGTGGATCAAAGAAAGAGACAGAGAGAAGGGGGAAGAAAAAGAAAATTGTTAAAAGGAAAAATAAATCAAAACAAAACAAAAAGAGAATGGCCTGTGCATAATGAAACTGTACTGCAGCATACCAGCAGCAAAAAGGAAAGATGAGCTATATACTGAAAAAAAAATAGAACAAAAGGCAGCATGTACACAGTGAGCAATATAGTCTTATCAATCAGTACTACAGTTTCACTTCAGTATTCCATGAAGCAATTCTACAGCATTGAGCTCAGAAGGTGCTCTAGAAACTGGTGAGTTGAGAACATTGACAGCAACCTTACTACAACCCAAGTTTAAATGAAGACAATGCCCTCTTGTTAGTCTGTCACTCCCCATAGAATCCAGCATCATCAGAGGGGAGTGACAGGCTGACATGATGAGATAGTTCTTCCTGATCACACTACGAAGCATGTTGCCTGATCTTGTGAATTTACTGCGAGTCTCAGAATAATTGGAGTTTGCATAAAGCTCCAGCTGCCAGAGTCATAGGATTATGACTTCCATTTAAAATCAAGTTTCTAGCCTTCACAGTTGTGGAGAAAATCTTGAAAATAGGAAGCTTAAGACCCACAATACAAAGAACCCTAATGTAGTATTGTTAACATCTCATGATTTTAGGGGGCCTGACATTATTTTTGAATACTTGGAGTTGTACATGTAAAGCTACATGTAATTTAAATGTAATTTAATTCTTTATTTTTTCAGAAAAGCAAAGCATTTTATTGTATATCTAAATTCTCCCCTTTCAGCCTGTGTCAAGCTCCTATTACAACTGTTACAGTGGTTAATTTGTGCCAGGGCTTCCCATGGCACCTCTAGGCTTGACAGTTCATAGTCTTGGCACCTCTGGGTTTGCCACATCAGTTACGAATGTAAAAAAAATGCTTGAGGCCCAGCATCTCTTTCATTACAAATTAAACACCGCAACTGTAATGACCCCACTATTGCCCATTCTAAACTTTCTACTATTAGTATGAGCCAAAGTAAGAAACGAAGCTGAATGGATAACTATTAACTACTACAAATATCTTATTGAGCAAGTGAGCACGTCATATAGTGCCGACACTGTAATTAAGACAGTAATTCAAAGAATCTTTCAATTCTTGTCCACAAAACCCATGACAGACATGATTGTATGACATTTGATTCCAGGGGCAAGCCTATTAGTACACAAATATTCCATATTTCTTCAAGATTTGGTCAGCTAGATAAGGTTTTTGTGTGGAGGTGGGGGGGGAGATATACCTTTTTAAAAGAAAACCATAGAATACTTTCCCTTGCCAACAAATATACCATTTAGATTTGTTCAAGTAAAATAGGATTTTTACAAGTAAATTATTTGAGCAAACACAAATACATACTAAATGCAGCCTTGAAGCACCAACTGGATTCCAAATTCCAATCCTGATCCTAGCACAAATACACAGACAACAGGGTCAGTTGCCACGGTCTCTGCACTATTGAAATCATGTCAGCTTTTGCATTTGTTCCTGAAGTCACCCTCCCAAATACACACACACTCCAAAAGGTTTGACTTTATTTTTAATTGAGAAATCATTCAGATAGAAAAATCCATCGCATTACTTCATTCTTTTACATCAAGTGCTAAATCCCACAAGGCGAAGTAGCTGGACTGTATGCAGGGTTTTCAATAGGAAGGAATCTCTCCCACGCTGCAGAGCTTCCCTGAGGTTTCTGTAGCTCTCATCATGCACAAGACCCTAATTGTGTAAAGTGCAATGATCCACATACTGGCAGACTCACCAGCTCTGCTCACACTCTGACCTCCAGCTCTTATCCCAGCTCCACTGAACAGGGAGGAGTTGAGCTCCATGCCCAACAGGTTCCTCAAATCCTGTCACCCCACACAGTGAAACCAAGGTGGTGCCACTGCCTAGTCTAGAGCCTTCTACATCACAAAGGAAGGGGCTGGATTTCACTCCCAAGTGTGTCAACGGTAAAGTTAGGAAGCCACTTGAATGGCATTTCTTTTTTCTTTTTTTTTTTTTTTTGAGCAGGGGGAGGAATTTCTCTGCTATTAAATTAGCTTTTTTAAAATGATCAAATTGTTATGTAAATTCTACAGGAGATAGGCAGGTCAGCATACACAGTTAAAAGCGATCAATGAATTTCATGGACATCTAAAAACCCTCTCCTCTTAGTATGATGACGTATTCTCTGCTCCTCAATATCACGTTGTAGCATGTGCGCCAAGGATTGGAGCCAGAAGTCTTTGAGTAAACATAATCTGACAGGGAAAAATCACACAAAAATCACAAAAGGGACATCATATAATACAGGAAGTCTCCCAATATAGCAGACAAGTTAGTGCTACGAAGGCAAGTGAAGACTCCACAGTCTGTTGCAGAGAAGACTTCAGATTATATCAGACTTCAGTATCAGGAGAATACCTGGACATGGTAATATGAGAAGAATATTACTTAATCTACCTTTAAATGCTGTGATCAGGGCCTCACTAGAGATGAACCAAGAACAGATTTTGAAGAAATTCAGGTGTGAATCCAAATTCTGAGGCTTGGACCCATCTCTAAAATCGACCTAAATATTTCTTAGCTATTTATATGGCCTCCACTCCCTAACTCATCACCATAGTATCCCGAGTACCACAGAAGTATTTTAAAATATAGAACCATACTAATCTGTTTCCTCCCTCCAACCCTGTAGGAGAAACAGCTTGATTTTTATTTTATTTTTCATGTATAGGTATGTGTATGAATGTACACAGACCATACAGAGGGAAAGCTAAGTTGAAGAGAGGAGCTTCACATTATAGTTCTCAATGCAATGAGGACTGTAACTCTTCTTTTCTGCTACAGAAAGGAGTTTAATAATGTAAAGAAAATGAGGAATACTTGTGGCACCTTAGAGACTAACCAATTTATTTCAGCATAAGCTTTCGTTGGCCATAGCCCACTTCATCAGATGCATAGGCTGGAACACACAGAAGTAAGATGCATTTATATACACAGAAAGCATAAAAAGTTGGAAACTACCATACCAATTCTAAGAGGCCATTTAATTTGGATGAGCCATTATCAGCAGGAGAAAAAATACCTTTTGTAGTGATAATCAAGTGGATCTGTGTCTGACAGTTGACAAGAAGCTGTGAAGGAAATTTAACTAGGGAAATAGATTCAGTTAGTGTAATGACTAAGCCATTCACAGTCCTTGTTTAACCCTTGGTTGATAGTGTCCAATTTGTACATTAATTCCAGTTTGGCAGCTTCTCGTTGGAGTTTGTTTTGGAGGTGTACATAAATGCATCTTACTTCTGTGTGTTCCATTCTGTGCATCCAATGAAGTGGGCTATAACCCACGAAAGTTTATGCTGAAATAAATTGGTTAGTCTCTAAAGTGCCACAAGTATTCCTCGTTTTCTTTACGGATACAGACTAACACGGCTGCTAATCTTTAATAATGTAGGGTCAGTACCTGTGAACATTCTCTCTCACACACACTTCCTCCATTGGTTGACCATTTCATTGGCCCCCACTGGAATGTAGCTTTCATGGGACATCCTGGCCAAGGAGAGAGAAGCAGCCTCTCAGGTAGTTAGGGACAGTCCCAGGGACAATTTACACTATCAGAAAAGAGATCTTGAACTGGGCTCTCTATTTAATTGAGAGCCAGTACAGAGAAGAAAGCACTGATATGATGCGCTCACAGCAACCTGTGTTGGCAAGCAGATGAGCTGCTGTGTTTTGTACCAGCTGGGAACTTTTTCAGGGCCTGCAGCTTCATTCCTATATATATATAAGCAGCATCAGGATGAGATCTACTCTGACCTCTGGTGGTGAATTATGGGAACTGCAGTGAGTTGTGGAAAATAACTTCAGGGCTGATCTATTTGCATAGGCATACCCACCAAGCCTAGCCTGAGCTCACAGCAGGCCACATGGCCACTTCGGCTGATGTGGGAGCCCCAGTTTCTATGTTATTGGGACAGGAATGATAAAGTGTTGTTACCCTGATTATGTGAATGAAGGACTGTAGACAAGTACTTGGCCCTTGTTATGGTGGAGGGACTTGCCATCATCTAGGTAGCACCCACTGGGCAAGGGACAGGCGTTTCTGAACACTCTGAATTTGAGAGAGGCCATGGACAGGTCCCTATACTTTTTGGTGAGGGCCTTGTCTAAAGGCCCCACAGGCCTATTGCACCTTGTCTCTCTCCACTGTGGAATGTCAGAGCTAATTTTTGATTCTATTAGGAGTCTAGATTCAGTCTGCTGAGCTGAATTCACTTTGGGTCCAGTGATGCACCATCACTAAGGCCCCCCCTACTAAAAGCTGAAATCACTGAGCACTGTGTTAAATAGGGGGGCCTGAAGGTCTATTGCTGAACAGCTGACAGAGCCGAGCAGTTCCTGAAAATATTACGGAGCAGCGCAGTTTGGGTGTCAGCTGGCAGGGCGGCCAGCGGAGCAGTTTGCACAGCTGGCAGAGTGGCTGGCACAGCAGCGCAGTTCGAGTGTTGGCTGGCAGGGCCGCCAGCGGAGCAGTTTGCACAGCTGGCAGAGTGGCCTGACCAGTTCGGGTGTCGGCTGGCAGGGCCGCCAGCGGAGCAGTTTGCACAGCTGGCAGAGTGGCTGGCGCAGTTCGAGTGTCGGCTGGCAGGGCTGCCAGCAGAGCATTTTGCACAGCTGGCAGAGTGGCTGGCATAGCAGCGCTGTTCAGGTGTCAGCTGGCAGGGCGGCCAACGGAGCAGTTTGCATTGCTGGCAGAGTGGCTGGCACAGCAGCACAGTTCGAGTGTCGGCTGGCAGGGCAGCCAGCGGAGCAGTTTGTGCAGCTGGCAGAGTGGCTGGCGCAGTTTGGGTGTCAGCTGGCAGAGCGGAGCAGCTGGCAGAGCAACTGGCAGAGTAGAGCAGTTCGTGGGACAGCCGCGGAGTAAGGTGCCCTTTAGCCTGCCTTCCCTTTCCACCCAGTCTGGGTGGTAAAACTCTGCAGATTGACTTTTGAACTCTGCACTGACCAGGAACAGAGACTCTTGGGCTGTTGGACTTTTGGGACTATTGAGTGACTTTTTGGGGTTGTGGAACTCAAGAGCCAAAGGGAAGGACGCAGCCTGTTTGCTGGGAGGGGGGGCTTCTGGTTCATGGTTTGTTTTATTAATCCTGTTTGTGGTGTTTCCCCAATCTAATGCCACATTGTTTCACTCTGTTATTAAAAGGCTTTTGGTACATTCAGACTCTGTGCTTGCGAGAGGGGAAGTATTGTCTCTTAGAGGCACGCAGAGGGGTAGTATATGGTTGTCCCAGGTCACTGGGTGGGGTCTCGAGCTGGTTTTGTATTGTGCTATTGGAATGGAACCCCTGGATACTGAACCCTGCCCTTGTTGCTGCCAACTCTGATGGGCAGAAGGGTTACATATATAATGGGCCAGATCCTCAGCTGATGTATATCAGCCTGGCTCCATTGACGTCAATGGCAATACACTGATCTCTACTAGGTGAGAATCTGGCTCAATGAGGTTAAAGAATTTATATGTGACTACAAGGAATAACATATGCTCTATCACCCTAGACTCTCAAAGAAGAGTAGCTTCTGTTGAAAAGTATTGTGTCTCTAGGGAGCTGAGAAAGTAAATAACCCACAAATATTAAGTGCTATGTCCTGCCAATGCTGGATTAGCATAGAAAGGGACAGCTAATCATATGCTATAAGGAAGCAGCAGCAGAAGTTGCAGAAGGAAATCAATTTCTGATGGGAAAATGTGCAATATGCAAGGGAAGGAACAGAGAAAGGAGCAGTGTGAGATACTGAATATAGTCAGTAGAATCAAGTTTGGAAAAGCCACGGCTGTAGACATAGCGAGATACATAATAGGCAAGTATGAGAAGAATTTACTATTACATGGAGAAAAACTGATTTCAGGAGCCAGTCTTTACCATGATGAGAAATGTAATAGGAACAAAGGAAGCAGCTGTAAAACATGCTGGTTTTGAACTGTAAATAGAAATGGAGTCAGCAGTGGCCTTGAAAAAGGTGTAGAAAGCCGAGACTCAAAGGAAGAAAGGAAAGATGCCAGGAATATGCTGACTCTCATTATTAACTGGAGACCTGAAAAACATCTAATGCATGCAATTGGCAAAGTAGTAACCAAATGATCACCATGCAGTGACTTAGGGAGAAAAATGTTAAATGACTTAGTGTGGAATGTATTAGCAATTATCCTAATGTGTGAGAAAAGAGACTGAATGAAGTGTAAGACTAGCTTGCATGATCAGCTTGCTTAGTAGATCAAGGGAAAGTATTCTCTATACTAAACAAGATCATGCCTTCTGAGCACAAAGATTCTAGACTGCCAAAGAAAAATCCAAGTGTTTCAGATGCTGCTGTTGGTGAGTCAGTAGGAGGCATCCTTCCTTCCAGGTTAGTCTGAAGCAATGCTGCAGAATGGTGTTGGGAATGCATTGTACAGTTAGAGGGTTTTGGGAGGAAACGTAACACTGCTTTTCTTACTAGCTGTGGTTATTAAAATCTGGGTGGACCTTTTCACTAGAGAGTGGGTGTTCACCTCAATTCCCCAGATCACAGGATAACTGAGAAATCACACGTTAGGGTTTCCTGCATTTTATATCCACCTGAAATTGAGGTCCTTATTTTATGGTTTTGGTAAATTTCAGAAAGGAAGCAAGTCCTTACAAAGAGAACAAGTTGAATTCATACAGGCCACCTAGCAAAATTATACAAGGCTGCTCAGATATTTTCAAAGAGATTTCTAAAGCCAGGTCTATATATACTACTATATGGGTACATCCTCACTACCGCGGATAGCTGTCGATCTTTTAGCGATCGATTTCTCACGTCTTGTAAAGACGCGAGAAATCAATCGCCAGCGCTGCCCCCGTCGACTCTGGAGCTCCAGCTTGACGTGAGGCGTAAGCTGGAGTCGACGGGGGAGCGCGCTGCTGACTGCCGCTGCCCTGAGGACGGCAGGTAAATCAGCTGCAGATATGCCGACTTCAGCTACGTGATTCACGTAGCTGAAGTTGCGTATCTGCAGTCGATCCAGCCCCCCAATGAAGACCAGCCATATAGGAAGCAAAGACATGTTGGCAAGAAGGCTGGGATGCTATAAAGCAATCATGGAAATTGAATTGCTTACAATCTCCCCTTTTCAATTACCCTCTTCATGATCATGCAGAATCATGTCAAAATCAATACTGGAAGGAAACAACAATGGGAAAGCAGAGGGCTGGATATGACTCTGTAGATGATGATATATTACTGGGAGGGTCACTGACTCATATGTCCTCTTAAAGAGCTTAGGACTGAAGGAAGGAAATAGAGATCAAATATCTATTTCCTGCAGACAAGGATTTAGTAGTTGGGAGCATGTGAGTGAGCCAGGATGGGAAAAAGTAAGGATGGCAGCATCGCTGGGTTTTAGCCAGAGAAGCTGTTCTAGCAGTAATTTTAAAATAGCAGAAATTTGTCAGACAAGAAAAATAATGTACTTAACACACAAATCAGGGCGGAAAAGGTGAGCTCATGAATTGCAAGCAGCATGGAAGATAGCCATTTGGGCAACTTATGATGAAACAGGGATGGGCAATGACAAATGGTTTGAAAGTAATCAGAGACAGTAAAGTCAGCAAATGTAGATAAAAATGCAGACAGAGGAAAGAGAACAAAGCAAGAATACTACATGAAACATTTAGATTCAGAATTTGATACTCCAGACTCTAACCAGCATATTCTACCTTTACAGCATCATACAAAATGTGTATGTTCTTTGGCTGTTTGCTTACTAAAAAAATCACAGATGAAAACTATGTATATATGCTACCTTAGCAGAAACAACTTTTACCTAATTACTAAACAAAAAGCAATATGAAAGAGTTAAATTCTCTTCTCTCTCATATTTATTGCTCTTTCGATATATGTGTAAAAATAACTTGTATTGTCAACAATTCTTTATTATAAAGTGACTAAAAAGAGCTAAATCTGAAAGTGTCTCTAAATTGAATTCAACTAATGCCCCCTAACGCTATCTATCTATCTATATGGTATTGGGGGCATTAGGGGTGTGTGTGTGTGTGTGTGTGTGTGTGTGTGTGTGTGTGTGTAATTTATTCAAAAATTAAATTTTAAAAGAAATGTTAAACCAGTGGTCCCCAAACTTTTTACCTTGTGTCCCCTCTTACCTCATCCATGCCCCACCCTAGTTGGGACCGGGAGTGGAGCCGTAGCTGCAGTAGAAGGGATGGGGATGACAGACAGGGGTAAGGAGGCCAAGGCTGGGGCTGGAGCCTTGGCCAGGCAGCCAGCACACCAGACACAGAGCCCCAGCAGGCGGGGCCAGCAGCCGGGGCCACAGGCACAGGGCTGGCAGTTAGGGCCAGCAGACAAGGCCAGGAGCAGAGCTGGGTGGCAGCTCCTTCCCCACCTGGCCTCGGCCCCAGCTGTACCCCACCCCCAACATTCCTCCACACCTCATGCCAACAGTTTGTGGACCTCTGTGTTAAGCAGTCTGGAAATTAAAAGTGAAGGGATCCAGCATGTTCCCCAGGACTATATATTCCTTCATCTTTCACTATCACTACACCCCTTTGTTTTGTGTGCAATAGAAATAAGTTAATGGATATACACTATTGATTACATATCTGGGATGAAGGAAGAGAGTTTCCAGTTTCCCCTTAGAAATGCTCCCTAGCCTTCTCTTCTTGATCCTTCAAAGTGTTGAGTGCTCTGACCTGATCCTGCCAAGCACTTAAGTACATGCATATCTTTAAGAAATCACTGGGACTGCTAATATACTTGAAGTTAGGCAATGCTTAATTTCTTGGCTAAGTGAGGCCAGAAGCAGAAATGTAGAAATGAGCCCTATATCCCTGCTCGACTGAGTCCTAGCCAGCCTCTTCCCTGCCCACCTTTTTAAAACCATAAAAGATGACTGAGAAGTTCAATGAACTGAGACGTGTATCTTCATTCTTACATGTCTGTCTTCTCTACAGTAATTCAAGCACCATCCTGAACAGTGTAACAGGCCGAACCAAATTCTTTGTGCCATGCTGGAACAAACTGATCGGGTATAGGTCCTCGAGACTAATGTAAATCCAGTTCAAGGAGCTCTTTTGTGCAGGAAAATTCTGCACACAAGAAAGCTTGCAAATTATAGACATATAATATGGCATGGAAAATTTTGAAAAAACACTGGCTAAAATTGTAAAACATGGATGCCTAAAGTGAATCATGTACATTCACATTTAGAAACCTAATTAAACAGCCTGATTTTAAGAGGGGCCAAGCACCATTGCTCTCGTTAATTTTAATACGAGTTGTTGGGTGCATGGCAACTGAAAAAAACAGTTTCTTTTATTTTTACACTGATTTATATAAAATGTTCAGATGCCTGAACATGGATTTATATCCCTAACATTAGCAAGTTTGAAAATGTTAGCAAATGTCTTTGGAGTGTGTTCTGTCCTGATTTCCTGTATTTCTCTTCGACTTTTGTTTTAATAACTGGGACACTTGCACAAACATAGGTTCTTTGTTTTTAAGAGTCCATCTGTTCCTGTTGTTGATTCCCTACCTGAAGTTATCATCCTCTCTAACATCATAATTTATTGCTGAGAAAGACATTGTGATTCCCCATAAGAAGATTATTATTTATGGGAAGAAAGCAGCATGTAGAGATAAGCCATGAAGAAACAAAGATCATGATTTCATGGAAATGTCCCCAGGAGTATAAAAATATAGGGCAGAGGAATAAAACAAATCATCTCTCTCTCTCTCTCTCTCTCCACAAACACGCACATGGATGCATGTGTGCACACACACATTTTCAATATACAATTCATCCCTTTCATTTTCCTCTGGTGTTTCCCTCTCAACATTACATAGACAATTGGCTGACCTGGTTATAAGTATGACAATCAGTGGTATTTGGCACGTTATATAGTGACAACTTATGGCCTAATGCAAAACCCATCTTCTGAAATATTGAACACATGCCTTGTCATTTTCCAGTAGTTATATCTATTTGTGACTGATCTTCCATTATTTCTTTCTCCTTACACTTCTTTTTTACGTGCACTATTAATTAAATGGCCACTATTTTCTTGTCTGTGATAAGCTCATTCAGATAAATCTTAGAAAAGCTATTCAAAGTGATGGTGTAGCGGGGCAATCACTCCACTCTGGTTCAGAAAGGGTTAAAAGTCAGCCCTTGGAGAGGGCTGGGGCTGAGAGCCAATACGAAAAGGCTGGAAAGGCAGCCACAGCTGGGGCCATGCCCAATTAGGAGACAGCTGGCCCTATAAAAGTGCTATGAAGCAGCAGCTGAGTCAGTCTTATCTCTAGCTCTTGAGAGAGAAGGACTTGACTGCCTGGGAAAGAAGGGTACTTGAGACAGAGCAGTGCTGAGGAAAGGGAGGAGCTTGGGAGCTCCAGCCCAGCAACTCCTCAGGCTGCAGGCCTTGATAGAAGCCTATGCAGGTACGAGGGCTGGGAGGAGGAGACTGGGGTTAGGCAGAGGCAGCTGGTCCAAACCCTCTTGCTGATGATGAGTGCCCATTACAGACTGCAGTTTGACCCAGTGAGAGGGGACTGAATGATGACTAGCAGTAGCTACTGAGGCAAGGTGGGCATAGAAGGTTGGAGTTCCCCTGGGAGGGGAGAACCAGTTTATGGGGGTATAGCTGGGGCAGAACCCCAAGGAAAAGGACACCGGTGTCCGGGAGGGAAATGGGGCTAGAGGCAGACAAGACACCGATCTGCAGATGGTGTTCCAAAGGCTCGAAAGAGCTAATTCCTGAGACGACCACAGCACAAGGTGCTGTGCCCTTGAGTCTTATTCCGCTACAGATGGAAATAAAAATGTGAAGATTGGGTTACTTGTGATTCAAATTGTACACGTTCCTGTAGTTGTAACAAAAGCTGGAATAATTTTGAAGTAATTATTCAGAAAGAAATGCAGAGGGACGCCTGACTATACACTATAATATGGTTCCACCTTTATTCTGGTCTCCCATATGTGGCTTTAAGAATGCTAACAGTCTGATTTTCAAAAGTTCTCAGCACCCAGAAGCTGCAAATAATGGCATTTTCAGAGCGCTGAGGAAATCTGGCCATTTCAGAGGACTAAATGGAGTTTGAGCTCTTCTGAAAAATTGGCCCTAGAGAGGCTCAAAATAGCCCTACTGGTTTCCCATTTAACATATTTGGTAGGCTGATTCCTGCACTCATGCTGAGCCCTAATAAAGTCAGGAGGGCTCTGTTCAGGAACAGAGGTTGACCGGTGAGGAACCCAGTGCAGGATCGGGGCCCAAAGGATTAACTCTTTTCTTAGGTGGCTGTTTTTCTAGCGATCACATCTCTGTATGCTAATGAGCTCTCATACAAGCACTGTTATTCAGAATCCCCTATATCATAGAGCAAGGACTTAATAAGCCTGCTTGTTCACATTAAAATATGCAAAACATCCTTCTTTCGACAGCATTCCAGTCTGCTCCAAAAGCTCTGTTTAATCAGTTCTGCAAAGAAATCTAGGCATAAAGTTCTACAGACTGGGCATCTGGAAGTCCTAAGTCCCAATATCAGGCCTTGATGAAGGCACTCTGCTTCTGTTGCCCTATCTCAAAGTAAAACATAGTGAAAGATATCTACCTAGCTCAGAGGAGTTCTTTGAAGATTAATCAGTTATTGCTTTCCAGCTCTTTGACGATAAAAACTGCTATATAAAAACTAATTTTTATTGTGTCATATTAAGCTTGTTTTAAGTACCATAGCAGGACAACTGTGAAAAGTTTGTTTGTTTTTTTTTATCAAAGTCTCCTATTTTTCTCTAAAGGAAAAAAAATCAATTTTTAACTAACACATCAAATTGAAAAGGCCTCTATGTCTGCCTTAATATTTAAATATTTGATTGCATTCTTCTCTTCCTTTAACAAGTACATGCCATCCAAACAATTACATTAGCAAATGCCATTGTGCAGCATATATTCGATTATACTTGTCTAGAAAATACAGAATGTAGAGAGGAATTCAGTTTTATAAATCATTCTTATCATCTTAAAGCAATGAGTTAAATATTGTAAGCGCAATGACAGTATATGTAAATAGACTGTGATTTTGCAAGATGCTGAGCAAATCCTGGAGACTCTGAGGATCTATCTATACTGCAGCTCAGAGCAAGTCTCCCAGACCAGGAACACAAACTCATGCTTTTGGGATTCAGGCCAAATAATAAAAATAGCAGTGTAGATGTTGCAGTTCCAGCTCTCAAGCCCACCCAACCACATTGGTTTGAGAGCCCCAATTGCAACCAAAGCCGCAATGTCTACACTTAGTGTGATAACTGGAGTCCCGCCAAGTATGTTGGGATGGGATGCTCACTACCAGCTGCAGAGTAGACATACCCTGAGCACCCTCAACTCCTGTTAAAGAAAACACCAGAGCTAATTAATGCCAAACAACACTGGATTTATGAAAAACAGATCATGTCAAATTAACTTGACATAATTTCGATATGATTATTATTTTGGTAATAGTGCTGACGTAATATACTTAGACTTGTATTAGGAATTTGAAGTGGTGCCACACAATATTTTGATTAAGTAAGTAGGACAATACAAAACCAACTTGACATACACTAACTGGATTAAAAACTGGCTAACTGATAGGTCTCAAAATGTAACTGCAACCTAGGAATCAACACTGAGCATGTGTTTCTCTAATTGGGTCCTGCAGAGATCAGTTCTTAGGCCTATGCTGACTAACATTTTTATCAATAGCCTAGAAGATAACATATAATTCATTACCAATAAATTTAACAGATGACACAAAGATTAGTGGAGTGGTAAATAATGAAGAGACCAGGTCATTGATACAGAGCAATCTGAATCACTCAGTAAATTGGGCACAAGGAAACAATATGAGTTTCAATATGGCCAAACATAATGTCTTAGAAAAAAGATTGTACACCATTCTCAAAGAATGGGAAACCTTATCTTGAGAGGCACTAACTCTAAAAAAGACTTGGGATTTCTTGTGGATTATCAGATGAACATGAGGTCCAAGTGCAACAATGTGGCCGAAAAGATTAAGGTGACCCTTGGCTGTATAGACAGGGGAATATGGAGAAGGAGTAGGGAGGTTATCCTATCTTTGTATTTGAAGCAACTGCTACTGGAATATTGTGTCTAGTTCTGGTGTCCACAGCTGAAGAAGGATATTGAAAAATGGGCAAGGTTCAGAGATGATCCACAAGAATGATCAAAGGACAGGAAAATATGCCTGATAGTGAGAGATTCAAGGAGCTCAGTATATCAAAAAGAAGATTAAGGCCATGGTTACACTTACAGCTTTATAGCGCTTTTGGTTACACCTACCTTCGGATACAGCTCCAGGGAAAGCGCTCCAGCATGTCCACACTCACAGCCACAACCACACTGGCATGGCCACATTTGCGGCACTTGCAGCAGCATGGGAAGTGGTGCATTATGGGCAGCTATCCCAGCATTCAGCTGGCTGCAACGTGCTTTTCAGACGAGGGGGGTGGGCGAAGTGTGTTGCGTGTATGCAGAGGGAGAGAGTGAGTGGATTTTTGGAGTGCTGAGAGTGTGTCAGCAAACTGTCTTTAAAATGCAGAGCCTATTAATGTTCAGCTTCTCACTCACTCGGTGAACATTTGCATTGTTGATTTGCCGAGTTACAGATAAGCTCTGAAAACGTACTTCTGCATTCCTCCAGCCGAGTCCAAAACAAAGGGAAGAGAGGTCAATTGGCTTAAATAGCTTAGGGGCGTTTCCAGAGATCACTCAAAGCGCAGTATTGTTACTACCTGTTTACACTGGAGCTACAGCGTATCACCCAATATGCAAGAGCTGTTAATCCTCTGTGAAGAGAGGATTACCAGGACCGCTATAACCGCGGACTTATAGCACTCTACGTGCCTCGCCAGTCTGGATGGGTAGTAGGTTATAGCGCTCCTGGTGGCTTTATAGCGCTACAAAGTGCCAGTGTAACCAAGGCCTAAGTCTATAAGAATCTACACAGGGAACAGAAATTTGATAAATTTGATGAAAGGCTCTTCAATCTAGCAACCAAAAGTATAATGTGAGCCAATGGCTTGAAGAAGCAGCTAGACAAATTCAGACTCAAAACAAGGTCTAAATAGTTAACAATGAGACTAATAAACCATTGGAAAAACTTAAGAGTGTTGAGTTAGATTCTTCATCACTGGAAATGTTTAAATCAAAAATGAATGATTTTGTAAAAGATATTTTAGTTAAAACAGGAATTAATTCAAGGATGTCCTAGGGCTTGTGTTAGCCAGAGGTCAGAGAAGACGATCACAATAGTCCCTTTTGACCTTATAATCTATTAATTTAAATTCAGACTATATCACCAGAGAAAACAAAGCACATCTACAAAATTGCTCCTTTTAAAATAATCAGATGTTTACTGGTATGAACCATTCTTCCTTATGTTTTCTTTTCAAGAAACAGTTGTGTTGCCTCTCCCATTCCAATTGCTACAGTGAATTATTAATTATTATTATTAATTTTAATGCCACTTTAAATTGTACTATTTCAAATGTTATATATTGGCATAGATGAGTATTGCAAAATGGTGCATCACATACTATGCACTATCAAGATACATAACAAAAACACCAATTTTGGAATACAATGGTTAGCTAATAAATAAATAAACAATAGTAATAAAATCACATTCTAACTACTTCAGCAGAATGTCAGTTCAAATGTACTCTAGCCAGAAACACCACAAGGATGCTACTGGCTTTATAAGACATAAAGAGCAGAGACAGAGAGCTAGACTTGAAATTCAGGAGTTGATGTCATCATTGTTTAGTAGCCAAGTCAGGACTATAAAACAAAAAATAATCTTCAGCATATAAAGCAGTTTTCAAATTATAAGGCTTCCAGCACCTTCGCCAATGGATAATAACTTGCTCTACAGTTTCCCCATGCACACGCTAGGTACAAAGGAATGTAAGTGTAACTATGAGATGTGTCCTTTAAAAAAAATCTCTTTTCTGCTCCGGTTCCTATTTTTTCCCTTCAAAACTGAAGATGTTTCTTGCATGGGGACCATCTGCTTTTTAACAACTTTGCTTTTCAAAAGTCTCATCCTTCTCCACTTTCAGTGATGGCACCACTTATAGCTAACACAGTTTGCATGGACTAGTAGTCTACCAAACCAATCAGCAGTGTCAGTTGGTATGAAGTAGACTGGTATGTGGTTTTGTGATAAACAGTAAAAAGACCACATATGCCTCAATATCCCTTTCATTCTCTCTTAAGCTGATGTTCTGTTGTTTTAGCATATTAACCATAGATAGCCTTAGAAATACTGAAAATATACAAACATAAAGGAGAAAAAATTCCCTAAAATGACATGAATATTTTATACACACCACCAGATTAACACACACTAGCCACTTCTTCATACCCCACCCTTCCCCGAAATTATTCCTCATCTACACTGAAGCACCCCATATTCTTTAAACTTTTTGTCCATCAACAAAAAGATGTCTGTGTTTGTTGAGCAAGGAAAGTATATAAAAAAAAATATATGGGAAGTCTGTGCCACATCAGTTTCCTAGCCAGCAAGGCACAGTTCTTACTACTTGACAAAGTTCATAGCCAAAACATCATGAAAGTTTTATTCTTTAGACTTATCTCTTTGCTTGGTTTCTCTGCATGACAGGAAGAATTCCTGGCCCACTGACGTCAATGGGACTTTTGCCTTTCACTGCAATGGTGCCAGGATTTCATCCACACAATTATTTTCCATTACTGAAATTCCTTAAAGTGGGAATTTGAAAGATTCTATATGGAATGAAAAAATTATATTCCAACATATTGTTTCCCACAGGGAAGTTTCTCACAGTAATTTATTTCCCAACAGCTGTTGTTCTATTGAAATTAGTTATAATATCTAATCACTTTTAAGAGAGAACACACTAACAGCTGGATTGGCCACCTATTTAGGTGTCTAAATATAGACTGAGGTGTCTAACTTTTATGAAGAGGGTGGCCACAACCCTTGCAAATATAATAGTGATATTTTTGCAGGAGTTTTTACTAATTTGGCAAGAAAGGAGGTCTCAGAAACTGGAAGGAAAGATTACTTCTCATTTTCTGGCGCTGGGGCAGAAATTACATCAATTTCTTTTGTCCCTATTATTCAAAATTAATCCACTTAACTTTATTGGCTAGAATGCAGGAAGTTACAGGAAAACATACCTCCCTCATTTCCTAAACAGACAGATCTGTACCCCTCTGCTCTAATTGCTAATGGCAAGAATTCTGTACTTGAAATTTACAGTAGCTAACCTTTCATTCCACAAGTATATTGATTTGTTTTCCTTCAGTGTCCTGGAATGCATGTCTTCTTACATGCTTAAGTAATCAGAAGTAACCAAATTGCCAGTTCCGATCAAGACAGATGAGCCCCCTCGTCTGTCTTCGAAGTCCTATGGTGTTAGATATTTTGTTCACTGCAAAGATTGATGAAACATCTTGGGATAGCTATATTTGGATTCAAGAATGTTCTCTGGATTGACTGTCTTCATGATATGGATATCACTGTCATTCATGCAAGAAGAGATTCCAGAGAGTTACCATCTTGATGAAGATTTAAACCTAGATACCACAACAAAAGAGGAATAGAGAAATAGCTGGATACTGGAGTCTTCTGCAGAGATCTCGAGGTTCTCTCTCTGACCATCAAGGTTTTAAAACAAGATTATTTTAATACTGAGAAGCTCCTCCAGTTTTGGGAAGAAACTGAGATCTATAAGAGGAACTATGTAGCTCTTTACAAAGACAAGAAAATATTTCATACTTTTAATGGTTCATAGAGGGCTTTCCCCTGACCTCCATTAAATATGTTCCTTGATTAGTCAGTCATTCACTGATTACAGAAATTTCCACCAGCATTTTAATTTCTTCAACTGTAAAAGTAGTAACTTGCTGAAGGAGCACCACGAATTGCTGTTAACAAGGAGGTAATGCTTGAATCCAAAAACTGATGAGCTTGATCAGGGGACTGAAGTGAGGAAAGCTAACTTCTGCTCCCAGCTGCACCACTCCCTCACTATGTGATGCTTGGCAAGTCTCTCAACTTTTCTGTGCTTCATTTTACACATCCATAAAATAGAGATAAGATACAGGGCTGTTGTGAGGCCTAACTTATTAATGTTTGCAAAACACTTTTAAATAATTCAATGGATGAAGCTATAGAAGTACAAAGAATCTAGTGGTAGGAAAGATGTATAAATCTGCATGGTTTTTCATTTTCAGTAAATACATTAATTTATATGGCTGGAGAGAGATACTAACCTTACATGCCAAAAGCTTTGTTGCCTCATTGATCTCAGAGGAGCACCAGGATACACTTGGTGGAATGGGTAGGCCACATAACTGTGTAATTGCCCCAAAGGAACTTTTCATTGGCTCCGGGGAAAAATACTGCAGATCTCTCAGGGGTGTCTTCATAGTTGCTTGGAGCTAGCACATATCTGCCTACTCAGACTGGCAGGCATGCTCTTGGCTGCTGTGTAGCCATACCAGCATAGGTACTGCAGCCCCATGGTGAATCTCCTATGGAAAGCTCGTACTTTCAGGAGACTGCCACTGACTGTTAGGCATCCTGTAGCACAAGAGTTACGTTCTTTTGAGCAGCCCATACATGTTCAGTTAACTGAAGTGAAGTTGTTCAGAACAATTCTGTAAAGGCAGAAGCTAAAGAGTTCACTGCAAAATAGCTAGTGTAAGAAAACCAGACGGATAAAAACTAAAAGCCTACCCTACCAGATCTGCTATCCATTGATTGAGCTTTTGGTATCCACTTAAATCTGGAATTTAATAAATGGTCAGTTATTCTGAAAATATCTGAAAAGGAAATTGCATTCCAGACCAGTTCTAAATTGCTGTTGAATAGAACAAAATTATGTCTGGCTAGTCTTAATTTGTGCAATATTTTGCGTGAATGCAAAATTCTGAAAAGAACTACTTGCTTGATATTTTCCTACAGTATTAATAATCTCATGGTATTTGGTTGTTTTGCATCAGAAAGATCTAGTGAAAATAGTCATGAAAATAGAAGGGCACCACTAACATTTGGGTAGCAGAAAGTACCGAATGCCACCTCAGAGTCTATTGATGTAGTGGAGGAAAAATTTTCTTTCTATTATAATCATAATAGAGCTTGGGATGGAAATAGAGAAATTATTTATTTGTTTATAAAAAGAGAGGGAGCAGCTTTCTCCGAAGTGTCTAAAAATATTTTACTAAGAACTGGGAGTTCCGGAGAAGAGAGATTTGGAGAAAAATGTAAAAAGTTTAGCCTCTAGGAAAATTCTTCTACAGCAGTTTTGGACAATAAATAATACTCCTCAGCATTAAGACAACACCTGCTGAAGTTCAGAAATGGAGTGTCTGCAGTCTGGAATGCACCCCAGGGTTTTTTGCAGATCACAGAGAGATGAGGTTTGCTATCTCTTATCTCAAGAAGTTACTGTTTATAATATGTTATCGTAGATTCATGGCCATGGAATCTATTAGTTGTATAAACTGTTCAAGTCCTGGGAGTATTCATACTTCACTGATGGTTAAAATTATTCCTGTACTATACACATTTTGTAAAGTGCTTTGGGATTCTTCTGGATAACAGGCACTATATTATAAACATAAGATCATGTTCATAAAGTGTATTGCCATTCATTCTTTCTGGCATCCACATGAAGATATGGACTTCCATGGTCTCTCAATGAGAAGCTGAAGATAATACTTCTTGCATGGAGTCGGCCTATTTTGTAGAGCAGGGGTGGGCAAACTACGGCCTGGGGGCCACATCCAGCCCACAGGACTGTCCTGCCCGAAGGCTATCCCTGGCCCCTCACCTGCTGTCCTCCTTGCCCCACAGCCACACAACCATGCGGACAGCACTTTGGGGGGTAGGGCTACACGCTCCTGTGGTCAGGGGAGAAGGAGTAGTGGGGGTTGGATATATTGAGGGGGGCAGTAAGGAGCAGGAAGTGGGAAGAATCAGATAGGGAGAGGGGCCCAGGCTGTTTGGGGAGGCACAACCTTCCCTACCCGGCCTTCCATACAGTTTTGCAATCCCAATGTGGCCCTCAGGCCAAAAAATTTGCCCACCCATGTTGTAAAGCCTTCTAAGCCACCACAACTTTTAGAACAGCACCTAATAACTAACCAGTCACAATTTTCCCAACTATTAGTTAATTTAACCTTGAATAGCATGTATCTGCTCTGGACTGAAATTGGGTCATTCTGAAAATGTCATGGGTAATTTCAATACATAATTCAGCGCAGAATCCTTTTTCAAAAGAGAATTATGAGGTGTCACTTTTTTTTCTCCAAGCCAAATGAGAATTGTCTGCATTGTACTGGGTCAAGAAAATGTCAGGCTGATCCAGCAGTAAAAATCCATGACCCACAAATGAACCATTTAAAATAATGTTTGAATGATAAACATAGTTCTCCCAGTCCAGAAGATACGTTGTGCTGTACAAAAAATTTGATTAGGAAACTCAGAGGTATCTCTGCAGCAGTGGTGAGTAGGACTGCAAAGACCCACAGAAATTAAATTCCGTGTACTAATGAGGGAAATCAAAAAGGTTCCAACAACATGAGTGAGAAGGCAAAGAGTTGAACAACCGTGTAGAAAAATCTGAGTGAGCAAGAAATTAATTCAGATTATTTTTCAATGCAGAGGACTCTAATGTTACTGCATGAAATAATACAAATCGGAAACACTGTTTTTATTGGTCCCAACACTGATTGCAATGGCAGTTTATTCTAGGAGATGACATCATCATATGCATGATGAAACTGATGACATTTAAACTAAATGCTGACAAATCCAAACCTGACTTTAATCCTTTCAATAACTGAAGAATATTCACAGAATTATTCCTCTAGAGTAATGAGAACCAATATGCTTTTCAGCAACAAGCTAATGAAAATGGAATTAAGTTTCTGTAGCATAAAAGTACAACAAAACATAATGCTAATCCGGAAGGTTGCTTTCTTGTATTACAAAGCCTTTCAATCTAGGTAATAAAACCTTTGTACTTTGTTTACATAAGACATTTAATGGAAACTTGGAACAAAAACAAACCTGAAGGTGGCATCTCTCTCTGTTTATATCTTTTAAAATACGTGATGAATAATGAAGTATGGCTTAAAATGGATCATGCCTATCTAAAATCTAGACACTAAAAGGTGGCACTGACCCTCTGAAAGCTTTTACCTGAATTTTACTCATACTCTGGGTGGAGAGGGAACAGAGAATAATAGGCTATGAACTGCTGTAACAACAACACTGCTCTACAGCCAAAATGCTTCTGAAATAAATGTAGTCAAACTTTACTAATTCTGGGTCACTGAGAACGAAAATGATGCTTAAAATTGTTCATTGGCTCTAGTTTTCAACATATGCTATTGGGTCAGTATATACGACCCTTGACATGGGAACGGCGGAGGATAAGTGAGTTATAAAGGGAAGGGGTCTCAATTTAAACCAGAAATGACTAAAATACATCTTTGACTGGATCTAGGAATAAATCTATGACTGGGTTTGGACAGTACTTGTTTTTTAGGCAAAACAATGAATGATGCAGTCTGAAGCTGGTATTGCGTCATACATGATATGAATTGCATCATGTTATTCCTAGAAATCATGGATGATGCAATCATAACAAAGTTTACATCACTCTGCTGAACAAATTGCCCCATATCAGCTCTAGAAACCATACAGTGTCGTGCTCTCTTATTTGTCAGTGTTTGATTTTGCAAAGGGACACATTTCTGTTTAGCCAAAGTGAGCAGAGATACCTCGTACTTGTGTGAACAGTGCAGATAACTTCTGCTATGTTTGTGGTGAAGTGACTTTTGCATCACAAAAGCGCAGTATAACCACTGTGGTTAAGAAAGCCTATCACCTTTATTTTGGCTGCAAAATTGGAGATCAGGACAAGAGGTGGGCCCCACACATATGCTGCAACACGTGTGCAACAAATCTTCACCAGTGGTTGAACAGGAAAAGGAAATCTATGCCTTTTGCAGTGCCAATGATTTGGAGAGAGCCAACAGATCATACCAGCAATTGTTACTTCTGCATGGTGCCTCCAGTTGGGAAAGGTGTGTCAAAGAAGAAAAAGTGGACTGTGCATTATCCAAACATTCCATCAGCTATACGCCCAATATCCCACGGAGAAGGACTGCCGGTTCCTGATGCACCAGAATCATTCTCACTTGAGTCAGACGAGGAAGAGGAAGAGGATGAAACTTCTGGTCCTGAACCATCAATGTCACAGGAGCCACATTTTCTCCCATCCTCCTCCTCTGAAACACACCTCATAACACAAGCTGAACTGAATGACCTTGTCAGGGATTTGGAACTACCCAAGAGTAAGGCGGAGCTGTTGGGCTCCAGACTACAGCAGTGGAATCTCCTGGCAGGTGATGTTAGGGTTTCCATGTTCCGTGACCGTCAAAAGGATCTTGTCCCATTCTTCTTCATGGAAGGTGATCTTGTAGCCTGCAACAACATCGATGGTGTGATGGCAGCCCTCAACATCGTTCACAATCCAGATGAGTGGAGACTCTTCATTGATTCATCGAAGACGAGTCTTAAAGCTGTTTTGCTGCATAATGGCAATGTTTTGCCATCAATTCCAGTTGGTCATGCGGTCCATATGAAGGAAACCTATGACAACATGAAACGACTTTTGAGGTGCATAAACTATGACCAACATCAGTGGCAGCTTTGTGGCGATTTGAAGGTTGTTGCTCTCTTGCTTGGTCTGCAGACTGGATACACAAAGTCCTGCTGTTTTCTCTGCAAATGGGATAGTCGTGCAAGAGATTCCCACTACATCAAGAAAGATTGGCCACTCTGACAGTCATTGGAGCCTGGGAGGAAAAGTGTTCAGCATCCACCACTTGTTGAATCAAGGAAGATTTTGTTACCACCCTTACACATCAAGCTGGGTCTGATGAAGAACTTTGTCAAGGCCATTGACAAAACACAAGCAGCTTTCAAGTACCTCCGTGGAAAATTTCCAAGGTTAAGTGAAGCTAAGATAAAGGAAGGTGTCTTTGTTGGTCCTCAGATTCGTGAACTTCTTCGAGATGATGCATTTGACCATGCATTGCGTGGCAAGGAAAAGATGGCATGGAAAGCCTTCCAGTTAGTGGCAATACATTTTCTCGGAAACAGCAAGGCAGACAACTACAGGTTGTTGGTGGAAAACCTCCTCAAGGCATACAAAAGCCTTGGTTGCAACATGTCACTAAAGATACATTTTTTGCACTCTCATCTAGATTTTTTTCCACCGAACTGTGGAGCAGTGAGTGACGAGCACGGCGAGCGATTTCACCGGGACATTGCAACAATGGAGAAACGCTATCAGGGCAAATGTAGCCCATCAATGCTTGCAGACTATTGCTGGACAGTGACAAGAGATGCTCCATTTAATGAATACAAGAGACAAGCCAAGAAGCGCCGAGTAGACACTGAATAGGACTAATCTATGTACATAATTGTTTTTTGCCTTTTGTTTCATAATACATTTTATTTATATAACCCTTTTGCTGATTTTTAAAGTGTTACATAAACAGGACAGGTGAAATATTATCATGTAAAGCAACCATAAACACATGAAAAGACCTAAGTTTACAATTTATGATTAAAACTCCACTATCTACACAATATACACAGACATAAAATGTAAAAATGTAAATATCTTAGAAACAGTAGCCAATCACTTGTTTTAATTGTCATATTTGAAATCAGCACATCAAAATACACAATAAATATCACATTTTATCTCTGAAGCAGATGACGTCTAAAAAATTGTAGACCAGTGTAATTAGTATTTGTATGTGGATGGAGTTGTGTAAGGAGAGAACATGGATTTAAATAACAGG
The DNA here is from genome assembly GCA_007922305.1 of Dermatemys mawii. NCBI lineage: Eukaryota > Metazoa > Chordata > Testudines > Dermatemydidae > Dermatemys > Dermatemys mawii. The sequence continues at coordinate 21,753,362 of ML677349.1, forward strand.
AAAAATAGTTGGCCAACTTCAACTACTTCCTCAAACCTAATAAAAGAGACTAAGAGGGTCACCAAAATATTGAACTCCAAGGTTTACCAACTGCAGTTTAGAAAAGGGGTTCTCAAACCTTGTAATAGTTTGGACCACAGCTTACTAGAGGGAGTGGGCCAGGATCCTCCGCCTGCAGAAGGTGAAATGGAATAAAGGTGGCTGTATGTCAATTTTGCATGCCCCCGGACCACTGGTCCTAACGCTGGTCAGGGGCCAATTTGTGCCCCAACAATTTAAAGAAGGCTCTGAGCTGCCCCAAGTTGCACTTGGCGGCAACAGCGCTTAAGAAGCGTTTCCAGAGATCACCAGAGTGCAGCTGCACCACAACCACAACCCTTCTCCAGCCAGAGACACCACCCACCTTCTATACAAGGGGCTGTGAGAAGAGGATGGGTTGTGTAGGCCCATTACACTGGCTGTAATCTACCAGGGTAGTCCCCTTACCATAGGGAAATCCTCAGGCGGCCACTCTTGCTGGCTTTCTGGCTGCTTTGTGCCACTGCCAGAGGTGGGCAAACTAGTTGGGGAGACATGATCTAGATCTTTGCATTGTGAATCACCTGCCCTCCCCTTCGCAATCATTCTGCCCATTTCTTCTCCCATTTGCAATCACACAAAATCCTTGTCATAACTTGAGTAATTGCTTAAATGGAAAAGTAATAAAAGGACAGTGACAATTTTTAGCTTCTTTCAATGAAATTTTGCATCTGGAAATATGAAGAGCCAAAACTCTCCGGATTACCACCAAGCGCCCCATGGATCGTAGTTAAAGAACGTATACACATTCTTCATCTGAACTTAGTAAGTTATGTGATATTTCTCTACAGTTTTGAATATTTGTCTGTCTTGCTACAAGGAATAATGAAGCAGTAGTTTAAAAGTGCAATCACAAAGTATTATGGCACAGGAGCCATATTCCTGGGGCTGGGTCTTCCAAATTTGCAGCCAGGAAAAGTCATGTCATGGACTGTGAAATCTGGTCTCTGGACACCAGCTCCCAAGGCAGAGCAGAGAGCGGCATCTGCTAACCAGGCGCCTAGCGCTGAAGGCAGCGGCGCCACCAGCAGCAGCACAGTCATAAGGATGGCAATACCATACCATGCCATCCTTACGTCTGCATTGCTTCTGGATTGCCGCCCTTCCTTCTTCATTGTTGCTGGCAGCGGCGTGGCCTTCAGAGCTCTCTGGCCACCTAGGTCTGAAGGCAGAGCAGAGAGCAGCAGCTGCTGGTCAGGCACCCAATCTGAAGTCAACACTGCCACCAACAGTAGCGCAGAAATAAGGATGGCAATACTGAAACTCCTCCTATTATAGGCATGTGACCCACTTGTGCACTGCCCTTTTGGCCACCATGTCATGTTCAACTGATTATCCACCACAAACCTCACGTTTTTTTCCGGACTCACTACTACCCAGGAAAGAGGCCCCCATCCTGTCAGTACGAACTACATTCTTTTTTTCTAGATGTCTGATGTTACATTTGGACGTATTAAAATGCACAATTTGATTGCGCCCAGTTTACCAAGTGACCCAGATCACTCTGTATTACTGAGCTGTTCCTCTTCATTATTTACTCATTCTCCATTCTTTGGGTCATCCTCTTGAACTGCGGACAACAGAACTGGATATAGATATATATCCAAAAATTGTGTTCCATGAGCTCTCAAAACTCCGCCAATGCCGGTCCCAAGCCCGGATGAAAAAGGAGGAGGGTTGGGCGTGGGGCTAGCAACCCCATCCCGTAAAAATTTACCTGCTACAGAAACGCAAGCAATCGATAAGTCAGAGACCAACTTCCTGGAAGATGACTCGAAAGAATGCCAGAGAATTCTGTCCTGGGGCAATCTGTTGTTTGCAGCCCATACCCTGAGAGGGGTGGAGGGCATAATGAATGATGAATGAATGATGAGTTCTCAAAATGTGGGTCTTGACCTCTCAGGGTGTCGCAAGGTTATTACTTGGGGGGTCATGAGCTATCAGCCTCCACCCCATATCTCACTTGCCTTCAACATTTATAACAGTGCTAAATATAAAAAAATGTGTTTTTTAATCATAAGGGAGGGGTCACATTTATAGGCTTGCTGTGTGAAAGGGGTCACCAATACAGAAGTTTGAGAACCACTGCCCTTTTGGCCACCATGTCATGTTCAACTGATTATCCAACACAAACCTCACATTTTTTTCCAGACTCACTACTACCCAGGAAAGATGCCCCAATCCTGTCAGTATGAGCTACATTCTTTTTTTCTAGATGTCTGATGTTACATTTGGATGTATTAAAATGCACAATTTGATTGCACCCAGTTTACCAAGTGACCCAGATCACTTTGCATTACTGAGCTGTTCCTCTGCATTGTTTACTCATTCTCCACTCTTTGGGTCATCTGCAGATTTTTTCAGTAAGAATTTTTTATTCCAGGTCACTGATAAAAATGTTAAATTGCACAGGACTAAGAACAGATCCCTGCAGAACCACTCTAGAGATACACACGCTCAATGATGAGTCCCCATTTAAAATTATATTGTGAAACCTACCAGTTACCCATTTTTCAATCCATTTAATAAGTGCCAGGGTGACTTAGTATCATCCTAGTTTCTTAATCAAAGTCTTGTATGGTACCAAGTCAAATGTCTTATAGAAGTTTAAATAGACTACATCAAAACACAACATCTAATTAAAGAAAGATATCCAGTTAGTTTGACAAAATCTATTTTCCGCAAACTATGTTGATGGGAATTAATTATATTTACCCTCCCTTAACTCTTGATTAATTGAGTCTGGTATCAGCCAATCAGGCTGACAGGCCTACAACTACCCCGTCATCCTGTTTACTCTTTTTTTAATATTGGCACAACATTAGCTTTCTTCAAGACTTCAGGAACTTCCCCAGTGTTCCAAGACCTTTTGAAATAAATATTAATAGTCCAGAGAGCTATATGGAGTTGGGTTCACTGGATCTTCATATATATATTGATCAGACAGATTCTCTGAAACATTGTATCAATCCTAAGTACAATGTCCACTCCTCTGGCTCTCAACTTTGGGCTTCTTCCATGAGGCATATCAAAATTACATAAAACATTGTTGCCACCACCCTATCATAAAATAAAAAAAAAATAAACAGCTTATCCTGTAAGAGAGAGCCTACCTCTAAACATCATTTTCTGTGTGCATGGTTTTTTTTGGTTTGGATGGGACAGGGACAATATAAATGTTCAGATATCATGGTGATGGATATGATACAAGAACCTGAATAGAACAAAATAGATCTGTCTGTGTTTTGTAGAAGCCCAAGTACACTTTTGCCAATTAAATAATAATAATTAATAATAACAACAATAATAATAATAATGAGAAGAGCAAGAAGGAAGATATAATAACCAAAGATATGCTTAATGTTGTTTTTAAAAATACTTGATTGGCTAATACAGTGGTGTGTCTATCAAAAATGTGAAACATATCGTAAAGTTTTAAGAAGCCCAGGTCTCAAAATAGGCAGAAGCGTTAATGATCAAATCGTCTGATACCAGCAAGGACCCAACTTCTAACCTCAAGTTAGAAGCAAAGTACAAAACGTGCACTTTTAAAAAATGTTTTCTGTTGGTTCAACTCAACAAGAAAAATCAGGTTCCAAGCTTAAAACAATGAAGAAATGTAAAGAAAATACTTTATATGGAGGAAAGAAAACAGTTAGTTTTGATGCCTGAATAGCACATCTTTGATGTATATGTGAAGGTCTCTGGCACAGATTTATAATGTGAGTGCATTAACAGTGGTCTCTGCTCCCCTCCTTACAACTGTACTGCAGCAATATATAAACTCTCTTCTTTTTTCTGTTTCCATATGAAACACTAATTAATTTACACAGCTCTCTACAGCAATTCTTTATCAGACCAACAAGGATAAAAGTACCCTACTAACTGTATTAGGCTAATGAAGGAAAGATCCCAAGAATCTCATTGCTATAGGAATGCATATGTGCATATATGTTAGTTTACTATCATTTTAAGACTTTTTAGGACACAAAGCACATCAGTGGTATGAAATGGTCCACTACATATCACGCCCACAGACCATTCAGATCACCTGGGTATCAAGAGGATTATTTAGGGAAGCTGGCACCTTTCTGCAAGCCAATGGCCTTTTGGGAAGACCAGTGATTGCTCTTGGTCCTAAATCCAGCAATTTTTTGGTATAAATTTATGGTTCGTTTTACTTAAGGACTCTAAACTTGCCAATATACAGATTGCAGTCAACAACTCAGCAGTACAATCATCTTATAATGAAAATTTTACCTCTATTAAAAATGAACCGCCTAAAATTAAATTAAAATTAAGCTCCGACGGCGTAGCGGTCGGTGGTGGCGAAGCGGCTCGAGTAGACGCTGGAATGTGGTACGAGATCCTGGCTGGCACAGCCATCATGTACCTGTGCCTGACCATCCCCTGCGTGTCCCTCATCCACATCCACAGATACCTCAATGGGGGCAAGGAAAAGAGAATTGCTCGCCAGCCCTACCAGTGGCATCTGATGGAAAGAGACCAGCGACAGTTGGGGGTTAATGAACACTTCCAGTCCACGGGATTGGAGAACATTGACTAAGAAGCAACTTGTTGAGTGAAGAGTCCTAGTTCCTGAACAAAGCAGTTTAGCTCCAGTAAACATGCACTAAAATTAAGTGTTTCTGAATGTACAACAATCACCAATTCCTTCCTGCAACTTTTGAAACTAAACTGTTCCAAGTTCCCCCAACTATTCATTAAGAATAAATGTTGTGTTTCAGAATCACAGACCAGCTGCAATTGATCCCAGTTCTGGGGCTCTACTTGAGCTCCACTATGCCAGTGAAGTCCCATTTAAGTCATTAATGCAGGACTTACATGACGGTGAAAGCCTTTTGCTGTTCCTTTACAGCTGGATGAATTTCACTCACAGGGAATATAAATTTAAGGTCCTGATCCTACAGCTGGAACTGCTAATTTTGAGTCTTGCCCCCGAAATGGACCTATTCCAAATCCACAAGTCCAGGGGTCTGCTTTAGCTGATCTGAATGCAGGACTGAGAGGCCTTCTTCTGGGAATTCAATCTATGTTTTTGGACAAGTGTCAAGATATTAATAGCAGCCCCATCAAACTCATGTATTTTCACTTGTGTATCATCCGTAACTTTAATTTGATAGATACTTTGCTCATATTTCACACCTTAGTCTCTTTGCCATGACTATCAAAAACAAACCCTTGAAAAATGCCTACCAGATGAGTTAAGAATGACATAAAATGCTGAAAGGAAAAGTTCATTTGACCAAAGCAAGTTCAGCCCGTTCTCCTCTCTCTACCCCTCCCTGCAAAAAGTTGATGTTATCGAAAGATCTGCCAGACATGAAGATGGTCATTAATTATAAATTTATATATGTATGATCTTGTAATGACTCCTTTTCTATATGTCTTACTGCATATCAGGTCAAATGTTATTTTTTTAACCTACTCCAGACAGAATAATTAGCTGAGAAGTTAAAGGAACTGCTAAGAGTTTCTGAACGGAACTTTCTGTTTCAAATCAACATTTCAAAATCATTCCCAGCTGTTAGATCTGAATTCTTAATTGTACATGAATGGTTGAGAAGAAAGTAATCAGCAGTTGTGGCTACAATTTGTCATATTGAATGGATAATCATAGATAGTTATGGTTATGAGTTATGGTTTTCAACCATTTTTGAAGATATGGGCACCGAATTTATTCTTCCAATACTATTATTTAGGTATAAATATTTAATTACAGACTCCTTCACACTTTCTATAGCAGAATTTTGAGTTCAGAATTATATATTTCAATTGCTGAAGCTTTAACTCTTTCAGAATGTGAAAATCAGAGATATGTGGTGACAATTCAAAACCGTTTAAAGCTTAAAACCAGTTATTGGCCCTGATACTGTGTTCTTCCCCCACCTGATATATTTGGAATCTTAGCCAAATCTAACAATAATTAAGGTTTAGATTTAAAGTAACAAAAGCAGGAAAAATTCAGTTTAGTCTGTCACTCCTTTTCCACATCACCTCATTGTGCTCCACTCCTCTATGGCAAAAGTCTCAGTTGAAAGAATTAAGGTATGCTCTACATGTGCTGCAAAGTGTTGGCTGACTGGAGAGAGTTAAGAAAGAATTCAAGCCTAATTCTGAAAATGCTCCTCCATTGAGATCTTTTAATTAGAATATCTTCCAACTTGTTTCCCAACATAGCTTGAATAGTTGCAATGTTTCCAGATGTGCTGAAGTACACCTTGATGTACATGTGAAGGACAATGGGATGGACTTAAAAGTACATTAGTGCATGAACAGTGCAAAGCATGGGTCTAACATAAGTGCATATCAGAGAGACAGAAAAAGTGGATTTTTAACACAGTAAATTGTGTCAGTTCGTAACATGAAAGCCATTACAATATGGGGGAGATGGGGACTCTATTAAAAGACATGATGGAAAATAAAACACATATATAACTCATCCATTTGGCATTTCTTTTAAAAATACTGGAAAGCATCAGACACAACCAAGATTAAATGTCTATAAAATTTATTTTTAAATGAGACATTTTTTCGCCAGGACGTACAAGAACAAAGCATCACTTAAAACCTCAACAAAGAAAACCTTTATTGTGCTGTCTAGAAAGTTTAGACCCAAGCCTTACTTTATTTTTTTCCTCATGACTGTGGTTGGAAACTACTGCAGTTTACTTGGCATGAACTGTATCTGTTCTGGCAAAATATTCAATGAGGGCTAAAGATACCAAGGAAGTGCAGTATTGTGAAGCTCTCAGTTCAAAGCTCTAAACATTTTAGAGATACATTGAGAATATTATATGCTTCATCTGAGGTACTCCTCTATGACTGAATTATATACAACATATTTGAGGCCCAGTTGGCACAGATGGGTCAACCTTAAAAAATGGCTCTGTATATACAGAATAATATTGACCAGTAACCACAAAATACCAAAGAAAACTAATGCCAAGATGTTACTTTTATGTGGAAGAACTTATGTACAAAAATGCTTTTTAAATTATTTCTTTCATTAAATTATTCTAATGGTCACTAAGATTTTTTTGGAAGCCATTAGAACAAGAAATATACATACACATGTATTTATTCTAGGACATTGATTCGGTTAAACTTTAGTGACATGTTTTAGCTGAAATGGCTACATATGGAAAGCAGATGAAGCGAGTTGAACTTATTTTGGTAATTTAAAGTTCTAATTAAAAACATACATTCAGTAGAAAAGCAGTTAAATATATCTTCTGTTCTTCAGGCAACCTGTGGGATATTTCTGTAACCATGTATACATTTCTGAGCACTGAACTAAGATAGAAATCTGTAAGATTACTTAAATAACTATGGCCTATAAACTCCTCCAAAGGCACTTTGTTTACAATAATTTATAGTTCTAACATTTTCTAGACTACACAATTCTTGTAGCTTAACATATTAGCCAAACTATGGACTTCAGACATTTAAAACAAACACAACACAATGACATCTTAGCATAGTAGTTACTAAAAATAAAAAGGGCCACACAGTGAGTAGCATCTCCTCCACAATACCTTAACCACTCAGATGATACTTTAACTGAAGATGCCTTAAAATAACTCTGTTAAAAGCAGAAGGAATAGGAGACTAATGGGTAATGGGTGTGAAGAGGTGGGGAAAAGAAATTTACTCTTTCTAGTCAAAATTTGCACCACAGTTTTCTTTAATAATCCCTTGCAATGAGGATCCTTGAGACTCAGGAAGGAAGGGATCCTGCAAAATGTAGTCCTAGGGACTGCTCTGGATTTGCAGATCTTCCCAGTAGGGCATGTTGATAATAGAAGCAGAATATATAAACAGCCATAATGGAGTGGACTGTGCACAGGAAGGAAGGAGCTGAGGGAGAAGGAAGTAATTGCTAGGAAGGAGCCTGGGAGTGAACTTGAAGGGTTGCTGACTGTGGGTGGGAGAAGTATGGAACAGTTTGTTGTTGTTTTTTTCTGGGGAAAGGTTTATTAGGAGTTGGTGAGCCTCCCCCATTCTGACCCTGGCTGACCCATAGTCTCTCTCATTCAGTCAGGTACATCTGTCCTGTCCCCATGTGTCCCTGCATCACCCGCGTGCACCCCCATTCCCATTCAGCCCCTGGCTCAATGCTGTCACCCCACAAGCTCTTGTATCCCCACACAGTCTATTCTCCCCACTAGCCTTGCTGAATCCCAGCCTGTATGATCCCCAGCAGCACTATATGACCCACTCTGTCCATCCCCCTATATTCTGTACCTCTCACCTAGCCCCATGGGCAAGGTGCTGTGAGGAAGACAGCCTCACCTCCTTCCTCTCTGTGGTTGGCTGACGCCCCTGGTGCCACAGCAGCCCCTGGTGGGCAAAACATGCAACTGCAGCACCTTCCCAGGGAAAGGCAGAGGAAAACATGCATTTTCTGTTGGGGGGGATATTTGTGGGGGATATCAATTCTGCACATGTGCAATGTCACAGAATTCCCACAAGAGTGAATGGGAATATAAGATAGGAGGAGGAAGTTCCATTGGCTCTGTACATGGGGTTAGTGAGACCATTACTGAAATACTGTGACCCAAGTTCTGGTGCCCACACCAGCAAAAAGGACCTTGAAAATTTGAAAGGGTTCAGAAAAGAGCTACATGAATGATTTGAGATCTGAAAAACCAATCGTATAGTGAGAAACTTAAGAAGCTCAATTCATACAGTTTATCCACAGATGAATAAGAGGTGACAATCACATCAAGAAGCACCTACATGGGGAAAAGATTCCTGATAATAGATGGCTCTTTAAATCTACCAAAAAAAGGCATAATGAGAACCAATGCTGCAAGTTGAAACTAGAAAAATTCAGGCTAGCAATAAAGTGTATTTTTTTTAAAAAAAAATAGCGAGCGTAACTAATCACTGGGACAACTTACCTATGTCTGTGATGGATTCTCCATCAGTTGAAGTCTTTAAATGGAGACCAAATGTGTTTCTAAAAGGTATGTTCAGACTCAACCAGAAATTATGGTATTGATGCAGATATTGCTGGATGAGATTTCTGGCTGAAGGAAGTCAGACTAGATTATTATAATGGTCTATTTGAGCCTTATAATCTATGAATGTATATTTTGTGGGTGAGGTTTGTACTTATGGAAGTAAGTGACTGAAGTGGTCACCCAGTAAAGATTCAGGAATTTGGTGCAGCAAAATAAGCCACAAGGGGACAGCAATTCTCTCTCACCCATCTTGGTCAAACAGAGATTTAAAGACTTAATCAGGCAACTATTTATTTATCATTATTAAGTCCGATTGTCATGTCAAGAAGACAAAAAAGATATATCTTTAAAAAGGAAATCAGGAAATAAAAAATGTTTGTCACTGGAAATGGAGAAAGATCACATTAATATTTATTTTACAATAATATTGTTTAGTGCCTTTTAAAAATGCTGAATTAGTTTACAGTTATTTAAAAGCTCGATATTCCTCTGGACACATTAGGACATTTTAGTATATTTTCATGGAGGAGACAGTGACAAATACCGGAACTTTGTATTAAATTATTTTTTTTGTCATGACTATGATTTTTGTGACAAAAAGCTAATGATTTGGGGCCAAATTCCACCCACCCCCCTCACACTGTACACTACCTTACCAGGGAAATTGTCCAAGAGAGGTCAACAAGACTATTTGTGGAGAAAGGGAGAACTCAAATGGGCTCTAAACTTTTACCTGTTTTACTTTGCAGATTCACAGCAATTAAATTATGTTATTCTTCATGTAGCTGGATTTATTGTGGGTTTCTACAGCAGATGGGAGGGTCCTGCTATTCCGTGTTCTCTTGGTTTGCTTCAAGTTCTGTGAAGTAAAATCACTTCAAGGCTTAATCTGAGCTGGAAGTGCCAAAGTGGAGCTAAACAACTATTTCTCTTTGTACCTTGCTCACTCTGTTTTTCTTTTCATTTGCAAGGTGAAAATAGGCCTCTATGTAAACAGAGCTGAAGGCAGTCTACAGCTTGGCTTTATTAGGAATTGGTCAGGAGCTAACAGGTCAGCAAGAATTTGTTTTGAAAACAGAGGTCTGAAGTTATCCCTGTTTTAACAGCTTTCTGCTGAGGAATCAAGTTATCTTTCTGTTGTTCATGTGGCTTAATTACTTATAAAAAGAACCCTATAGCTCCCTCCATTCAAACAAAAACAAAAAAAAACCCAACAACCCCAGACAACAAAAAAGGACTGTGAAATCTATGAATGGATAACTAAAGCAAACACCTGTCAGTAAAGCACAAGAATCATTAACCAAAGCACATTTATAAAGATAAAACTGTAAGGAGGGAAAAGACATTTGTCCAGAAAACCAGCTTCTAATATTCCAAGATCACTTGGCTTACAAAAGCAACAGACATTAGGGGCAGAAATTGGCTCTCAGTTCCACCTGTCACCCTGTTGACTTTAGTGGGACAGAACAGTTGCAGCTAAGGGCAGAATTTGGCCCAGAGAGACAATATGAAATCATTTCTGTGGGTGATGTGCAAACGGAGAAATGATTTCAATGGTCTCCTACTAATCTTATTTCTGCAGCAGGTTATCCTGCATGAAAAGAGTGAGAGAGGCTTCACACCGAGTTCACAGCAAAAGGCCAAAATTGTCTGGTAAACTCAGACAGTTTGAACAGTAAAGCACACCGACATTTGCATCTATGATGTATATTCGGTTTAAATGGTCTGTGGATGTACCTTGTTGTCAGTTTAGTGAGTTCTTCCCCCACAGTATTACACTGCAACTGCTATAACAGAGCACTTACTCTCCAAGCAACCCAACCCATATAATTCTGCCAACAAGAGAACTATTTTAAGCCAGAAATATCTATGTCTAAAGGCAATCAATTAGTAAAATACAAAATATTGATTTTTGTCTTCCCTAACAGCCCAGGATTCTACATAAAAGACAGCTAAAACCACAAAGCCTGGAGTTGACTCTCTTCTATGCACCAAATATTGAAATCTCCAAAATATAATGCAACAGACTGCCTGCTGAGAGGAGGCTAGAGTGAATTAAAAAAAACCCTATAAAATGCCTCTTTCTACCTTACCCACTATTCATGAACCCCAGACTCTCTGCTTCATGTTTAAAACTCTGTCTAGGCCAAAGAAGATTAAGGACGGCACTGGCCCATGACCACAAAGGCATCCATTCGAGATTCCCAGTCATTTCACTGAATATGTCCACTGTAGAAAGCTGTATCAGCATTCTATTGGAATTTTTATTGTGTGGCCAAATCCCACTCCTGCTCCATCCTCACTGGCTGCTCCAGTCCAAAGGAGATGTTAACATGGCTTAAAGAGCTAGCTGGGATTCCCATGCATAAAGCTGGCACATGAGATTCTCTTGGTGTTATTCGCTCCTGGTCTACACAGTGTAGAGGCATTCTGAGGACAGCTGAAGATTCAAGTGTGCTGTGGCCTATGTTAATGGCAGAGCAGTCTTTAGCACAGTGGTCTTCAAAGTGGGGTGCACGAGACCATCCCCTGGGGTGCACGAGACCCCAGTGCCACTGCCGATCCCACCCAGGAGACCACTGAACTCGCGGTCTATTTTTGTCCCACCAAAATGCCGCTGCAGAAAGCGGAAGTTTTCTATTCGGCGGCACTTCAATGGACATACCCGGGAGCCACGAGTAGAGGCGGGAGAGTGAAAAGGGACCACAGTGGAAAAACTTTGAAGACCGCTGCTAGTGGACCATTCCAGCCAGCACAAGTTAGAGAGCTCCCTGAGGCTGCTCTAGGCTGCTCTAGGGTGACCAGACAGCAAGTGTGAAAAAGCAGCACAGAGGGTGGGGGGTAATAGGTGCCTATATAAGAAAAAGACCCCCCCAAAATGGGACTGTCCCTATAAAACCAGAACATCTGATCACCCCAGGCTGCTCTAGCTTGAAACTGGGACCATACTGGTCCCTGATTGCTACCAGTAGGAATGCTGTTCGGTATAGTGGGAAAGAACTATTGTAGAGTTTAATCAGAAGGAAGCAGTAAACAGCATCAACCTTGATTTCCCCCAGATATTCGTACTGCATCACACACGTTACCAATGAAAGACCCGATAATAATATTTTTTTCTGACATTGCTTTTGTTCTATGTCCAAAATGGAGTTTGAAATGGCAAAACAACAATATGTGATTAAAGTGAGTTATTTCAAAAAGACAGAAGTTGTTTATAGCTAAACATTTCCCAAACTACTCAGTCTGTAAAACACCTCACTGTATTATCTCAGTGAAAAGTTAACTTAAATAAACCCCAAGACTTTCTCCTACAATGTGGCATCAGCGTAAAAAAAAATAAAAATAAAAAAAAGTGTGGCTGTCAGTGTAGAATTCTGAAAGAATGTTCTTCCTGCCCACACAAACAGTACTGAAGATTTGTGCACGTAGTTTATCATTATCCTGTTATATGAAGAGATGTTTGCGCCTTAAAAGGAGGCAATATTAAATCTGCCAGTCTTACCCCGCGTTTATTCTATGCAGATGCAGGTTGAGGAGTTTCTCAGTACAGGGGAGCTATGGTTACAGAGTGTGCATAGAAAACCAGGGAGTGAGAGTCCCCATCCTGCTCTTAAACATATGGTCAGTCTAGACTGAAATTAATTATTTAACAGCAGCTTTAAATACTATATGACTACCTACAATTTCCCCCTAAAACCATTTTTTTACACTTGACTACTATACAATACATATTAAAAATATGACCTTGCTTTGTGGAGGCAAGAGCTTAGGGATTTATGAAATAAAATCTGCAAGGTAGGGCTAAAAACAAAGATCTCAGATCCAGGAAACTTAGCAAGAAGCACAAGAACAGTCTGGAGGAACTGCATCAGGAAAAGTACTAGCAGCAGTGAGCAGCACTTATTTTCCCCCATCCTCAGTCCACCCTGTAGACAGTGGCAACACAACCAGCTTCATAGACCTTGTGTAATTTTGAATCCTCTTTCTTTTCTCCTGGAGTATCCAGGCACTGAGGACCAGCAAGACTTCTGAGCCTACTCAAAAGATCATTGAAGTCAGTGGGAGTCTTTTCACTGATTTCAATGGCCTATGGATCAGGTCTTAAGAGATACAAATCCTGAACTAAAGATCCCAAACTCTACATAACCATTTAAAAGATACATTAATTTAGCATGAGGAGAACAGTAAACAAAAGGGGACATAAGAATGGCCGTCCTGGGTCAGACCAAAGGTCTATCCAGCCCAGTATCCTGTCTACCAACAGTGGCCAATGCCAGGTGCCCCAGAGTGAGTGAACCTAATATAGGTAATGATCAAGTGATCTCTCTCCTGTCATCCATCACCCCCCTCTGACAAACAGAGGCTAGGGACACCATTCATTATCCATCCTGGCTAATAGCCATTAATGGACTTAACCTCCATGAATTTATCCAGTTCTCTTTTAAACCCTATTATATGCCTAGCCTTCACAACCTCCTCAGACAAGAAGTTCCACAGGTTCTGTGCATTGTGAGACCAGTTGGCCCAAAAACCTATGGCCTTAAATATTTATATAGGTTTATTTGGTCCTGCCTCAGCACAGAGTCTGGAATTGGTGTAAACAAGTAAGGAAATATATTCCAGAGACCTCAAGTACCAAATGAATCTTCAGTGATCCCTCATGTATCTTCCACTGCAAAACATAAGATCAAACAGACAGAACAGTTCACTTTTCTTAAGTGAAGAATTAACGGACACACAGTCATGTTACACATTTACAACTTCAGCAGCAACAAAAAGGAAACATTGGCCTTTATTTCATGTTTCACAATGAAACTAAGATGCATGTTTATAACTATTGTCCTTGTGAGTTAATGCTTACTTTTATAATGTGCATGTACTTCATATAGAGATGAGCCAGAATTGAACCCCCATATCCATTCATATATGAATAGGTTTTGTTGGCTACTTCTTTATAAACCTTTTACTTGTGTTTCCCCAACAGGAATTGCTTTGTTAAACCTCAGAAAAATCATGATAAAACACAGTAAGTCAAACAGGAATTCTAGCAACCAAGAAACCTTTCTGAATGAGGACTAGAGAAAAATGAATGTATTAAATCATTTATTTGTACTGAATCAGTACCAATGGGCAGAGCCGGCCCTACCTTTTCTGCTGCCCCAAGCAGGGGGGCGGCATTCCAGGCACTGAGAGGTCGGCTGGCCAGATCCGCGGCTTCTGCTCCACAGGCGTTCCGCCCTGTCAGCATCTGGAATGCCGCCCTTTGCCTAGCAATTTCCTTTCTTTTATTCTTAACAAGAAATTAACCTTAACCTCAGCTTTCTCCCAGCAAGACTGTTTCTAAAGTGTCCCCTCTGCAAAATCTCCTGTCTCACCCTCTACCCTCACTTCTCATTTTAGAGATGCCTCATATTTTATCCTCCTGAACTGGGAGCTAATGAAACCCACCCATTCTGGGTGCTGGATAAGTCAGCAGAACATCAGTATCTCCATGCAGGGATCTGGAACTTGACATCCAGTCACACACACTTTAAAAAGATCCCCCTGGGCACAGGGCAGGAAGGAAGGAGAATTGTGTATATGAGCAGCTGTTCAATGGTGTTCCAATAATCCATGAAGAATCATTTATTGAAGCCGTGTTTATAAAATGTAGGCCTCATTGCTCAAACGCTTCAGTTTTATTTTATGAGACAGTTTGACATGTTCAATGACTCCACTTAAACATTCATTTCAAAACTGTCATCAACTGCACAGTGCTAGACTAAATGTACAAGGCTCACCACTGTAACAAGATTGAATTAGGAACTCTTAGAGCTGAACATGTGATGATGAACCACTGAACAGATAACATCCACCTAAGTGATGAGCCATTCTAAGAAAGTAAGTCAAATGGATTTTTCATCAACAGAGGCTAAGTATGCAATTCTAGGAAAGCATTGCCAAGCTTGAAATACTCCCCCCTCCCCCCCCCCCCCCGACTTCCCCCTGGGCCTGAAAAAATAAGCAACAGCCTTCATAGATGGTTTTGTGGCTATGCTCATGTGAGCACAATATTGCTGCAAGGGCCCCAACATATCTAGCTGCTTTCAGTGAAAACTTACTGGCCAATGCACAAAAGCCCGAGGACAAGCTTCTGTAGTCAGAGTTTATATGAAAATGGAGTAAAAATGAAGAAAATACCTTCAGTGAAGATTTGCTGCAATCTCTTCTACTTACAATTCCCTCTGCAGTTTCAGTGAGATAAAATATACATACCCATGTAACATATATATGGTCTTTTGCAATGATTTAGCCTTTATTTTACGGTCAGTATACCTACCCTAAACAGAACATGGAGATCTGCAAAACTTGGCAGCTTTACATAAGGTTGTGGGACGTTTGGAACTGGATGTGTGTATTGCGTCAGTGGAGGTAAAGTGCCTAAATACCTTTAAAAATCTGACCCTTAGACTCAGTGCCTCAGTTCCTCCTGTAAAATAGGGATAATTTCCATTGCTCAGGGATGTCGTGAGCATAAATACATTAAAGATTGAGAGGTGCTTAGGTACTACGGTAACTGGGGCCATGTAAGTACTGGAGATACAGAGACTGTGATAGACACTGAGTACATAAAGAATAAAAGATAGTTCCTGCTCCAAAGTGCTTTGTAGAGCTAATTGGATCCTTGTAGATGAAAGGTAGAGAATATCAAGCATTTTAAAATCTCCTTGTTAGATGCATATCAACCACAATTGTATATATTTTAGAAACA
The DNA here is from genome assembly GCA_007922305.1 of Dermatemys mawii. Taxonomy (NCBI): domain Eukaryota; kingdom Metazoa; phylum Chordata; order Testudines; family Dermatemydidae; genus Dermatemys; species Dermatemys mawii. The sequence goes on from ML677349.1 coordinate 21,769,181, forward strand.
AGGGAACAGTCTACTATGCTGATGAGAAAACTGGAAAGGTTGGACATTGTCTAAGAAGAGACTGAATACAGGTGGGAAATAGAAATGGTGTCATGGTCTGAGCATTACTTAATGCCTTAATATCTAGACCTGAATTTGCTGCTGGGCCTTATTGTTTTAATGGGTCTCAGCAACTGCCAACCTTGGAGTGGTTTAAGATCTGCATTTGAATTTCAAGGGTTGGGCCCATTTTGAATTAGAAAAGGGGAAATTAAGAAGGAACATGATTAAGGTGTATATATTAAGAGTGATAAAGAATGGAAGAGAATGGAATGGAAGTTACAAAACCGATAAAGAGTCAAAATTAAGAGAGCACGAACTGAAGTAAAGAAAGGGAATACAACTAAGATATCTTTATGCAGGTATCATCGATGTGGAAGGGGCTGTTAGGAGCAGCATCAGAAGGTGAATCTGTGAAGATATTCAAGAGATAATTAGACAAGCAATTAGAGACAATCATGTTTACAGGATATGAATGCCAGACTGAAACCTGGATGGACCAAAGTTTAGTTATATGGTCTCCTTTTGTCTGCAATTAGTGTTTCAGCTTTCCCAGAAATCTGATAAGAGTAAACTTGAAAGTCTCTCCTTCAAACAGAAAAAAATTACCCAACTCTTATCATTAACAGAAAGATGCTAATATAATTATAAAAGAGAATCTTATGATACTAATCACGTGGTGGTGACTCACCTCATTATTACCAAGTGTGTTGTTATTTCAAGACTTTTCATTTTCTTTTGGTCTAACAAGAAATACATACTGTAGCTCTGAAACATCTCAGTTCATCTTGGCCATTAGCAACTAACATTTACCACTGCTTGTTAGAACACCAAAGAGGCAGAACACCAATACAGTAATTGGCTAACAGGGGTGTAGCTACTCTTCCTGGAGCATGGAAACTATTCCCGCAACACCTTTCAGGCAGAAGCAATTAATGTGGAGTACAGTACTCATTGTCTCTGCTTTCTGTGTCTGAAATACAATGGATATTGAAACACTGAGTAGAACATATGCCATCATGTGCCAGCAATGTCCCTCTGCCGTGTACATTGGTCAAACCAAATGGTCTCTATGCAAAAGAATATATGGACACAAATCTGACATCAGGAATCATAACATTCAAAAACTGGCAGGAGAACACTTCAATCCATCTGGTCACTCAATAACAGACCTAAAAGTGGCAATTTTTCAACAAAAAACCTTCAAAAACAGATTCCAACGTGAAACTGCAGAGCTGGAATTAATTTACAAACTGGACACCATGAGATTAGGCCTAAATAAAGTCTGGGAGTTGTTGGGTTATTACAAAACCTAAACCTAGTTTCCCCAGTACTAATTTTCCCCTACTGTTACTCACACCTTCTTGTCAACTATCTGAAATGGGCCACTCTCATTACCATTTCAAAAGTTATTTTTTCTCCCTTGATATCCTGCTGTTAAGTGAATTGTCCCGTTAGACTGACCTCACACTTGGTAAGGCAACTCCCATCCTTTTGTGTATTTATACCTGCTCCTGTATTTTCCACTCTATGCATTTGCTGAAGTGAGTCCAAGCCCACAAAAGCTTATGCGCAAATAAATTTGCTAGTCTTTGAAGTGCCACAAGGACTCCTCATTATTTTTGAGCAGGAAAGAGCACCTCAGGGACAGAATGTTCACGTTCAGAGAAGACACCACATAACTGCAGCTTGCCTTAATTTTCTTTTTATCAGTGTATATATCTGTATAACCATGAGTCTCCTGATTGTCCATTTTATTTAATTCAGAATCTGAAAACCAACTTCTGTTCTTTTATCCTAAGTCCAGGTACATTAAAAGAACAAGAACATTGCTTACGAAGATAACCAATACCAATTATCAACTCTCCCCGCCTCTTCAACCTTTGGTCATATACCATCTAGCTTAACTATACTACAGCCATTGTATCCAAGTGTCTAATAATGAATATTGCTCCCACCTTTAACACACTTGGGACTTGTCTACACTAACACTAAAGTTAATGTAACTATTGTTGCTCATGGGTGTAAAAAAACCACACTCCTGAGTGACATAAATTACATCAATTTAAGAAGGTGTCCACATCATGCTATGTCTGTGGGAGTTGCTCTCCCGCCTACATAGCTTCTGCCTCTCATTGAGGTGGAGTAATTGTGTTGATGGGATTACATCAATTATGTTGTGCCGATGTAGCATAGTGGTGAAGACAAGCTCTTAGTTAATCCATTTAGCATTGCTCCTGTCGACTCTTACACAGGTGCTTAACTTTTAAGCAGTAGTCCCACTGAGGCCAAGAGTGCTACCAATGCTTAAAGATACGTACATGCACAAGTGCCTGCAGGATCAGAGCCTTAAATAGGACTAAGACAAAATGGGGAGTAAGGGAAGATGCACTGTAATGGAGTGTTGTGTAGAAAAGAATATTCTGCTCTCAAATGACAACACTTGAGGCAAAGTCCGCCCTTTTCTTTTCTTCTCAAAACTATATTGCAGTTTTATAGAGGTTTTCATATTATTTTATATCTCAAAGGACACTAAATGAACTCCCATTTGAAATACATAAAAATGGAATAGAAATGCATTTTGAAAGGAATATATCTGCTAAATTAAATCCTTAAATCCCTATAAAGTAATAATAATTATTTTTAGCTTATGAACATTAATGTGTCTATTTCCCCTTAACTAGTATATACAACTCCAGTTAGCTAGCATTAATGAAATTCACATCAGCATTGAAAACAGTATGTCCCTTAATGTACATTAAACATAGCAAATCAATTATTCCCATTCTTCTGAATCCACAAACAATACAGACCTCTAAAATGAAAGCTTATTAATGAAAGCAATTATTTTTTGACATTTGTCAATGTTCCTCTTATACAAGTAACGGAGATGAAATCACATGAAACAATACCGAAGTAAAAAAAAATCCAAATAAACCAGAACACAAACTATAGATGAACAGAGACTTGCGGCACATTCCAAACACGAGAGAAGGGGTATCAATGGAAGAGGAGCAAATGGAAAAGTCACGCCTAGAGTGACATCAAATTGGACATGACCTGCAGTGTCCCAGGAGTTTGCACAGCACCAACAGTTCTGAGATGAACTATATCAACCCCACACTTGTACAGCAGGGGTTAACCCTTCTCTCTTAGCCAAGGAGGCACACACCCCCTGCTCTGCTGGGCCTGCTCCAGCTGGAAGCTGGATATAAAAGCCAGCGGAACAGCTCAATCTGGGCTGACTGCCGGCGGGGAAGGAGGTGTGTTGCTAGCTCCTGAGGGAGGACTGCCTATATTCCAAGATGTGGAGGCCAGCCAGATAGAGACAGACCCCAACTTACTGGCATGGGATGTCACTGAGCGGGGAGAGACCAGAGAATCCCAGAGACAGAGAACCCCAGAGACTTGGGTAGGAAACAACCCAGGGAAGTTTTGTAAAAAAACAGTTACAGAACTGGACCAAGGTTTGACATGTTTTGGTTGGAGCCCCGGTGAGCTGGTGGCAGGCAACTCAGTCATGGATAGGGCCCTGGGTAGGGACCTAGTGGAGACGGCGGGCCTGGGTCCCCCTATCCTGGCCACCATCCACCCTGACATAGTGGCCCCACTCACCAGTATTATGGACTCTGGCCGCCAGACCACACTGCCCTGAGGTCGAAGCCCATATCAATGACTGTGGCCATTGGGCCACACTGCCCTGCGAGTGAGGGCCGCATCACTGACTCTGGCCATTGGGCCACTCTGCCCCGACAGCAAGTGCTGTAGTATTGATTCTGACAATTAGACCGCGCTGCCCTGAGAGCAAACGCTGAATTACTGACTCTGGCCACTAGGCCACACTGCCCTGAGAGCAAAGGTCATATTAAGGACTGAGGCCAAGAAGCCGTGCTACCCCAAGACTCAGGGCAGCCCTTCCAACTCGACCTTGGGGCTGTGCCGCACCTCCCCCTCATCCCTATGGGGGAGGTGCGGCACATGTCAGCCCCATGACAAGTTCCAAACATGGAATCCTGTACTCATTACTTGACAGGCAAGTAAATGGTACTAAGTACACTAAGGGAGAGAGCGCATTTCCCACTGAAGTTAGTGTGAGTTTTGCCATTACACTTAATGGAGCTAGGATTACACTCTAAATGTTTAAACCATATTTTGTTATGTCTCTTTTTTCTGAGATCTCAGTATGGGATTTGTAATGACTATAGTTTGCTACACAGCATGTCACTGGACTTGTTGCCTCATGTTTAATTTTTAAAGTCTGAGTCAAATGTATCAAAATACCCTGAGGACTAGTATTAAGCTCCCATGAACTGCAGCAACAATGTAATGCAGATGTGGAACAGCACCACTATATACTGGCCTCTGCCTTCAGTTAGGGATGCACAGTTCCCATTTACTTCAATGAGAACTACTTAGGTGCATCCGAGGATGGAATTGGGCGGCTGGATTTTATGTCTGAACAAAGATGCTTTGCACCTTCAAACCAGGGATTTCAAAGTGTTATAAATATTCATATGTTTTGCCTCCCAAGAAACTAAGGCACAGAGGGCTAGATCCTAAGCTGGTGTAAGCCAGTGGAGCTCCACTGAAGCCAAGGAGACTAAGCTGACACCAACTCTGGATCTTGGCCAGAGTGGTTAAGTGACTTGCCCATCATCACAGAGGAAGTATAAGTTAGAGCTGGGAACAGAACCCAGATTTCATGACTGACAGTCTTGTGCCAGCCTTCCTCCCTTAGCAACCATATTTATACAATGGTTAGCCTTGAAAGCTTTTCAATTTGTACTTTCTTAATTGGACAATAATGCCCTTAGTAGTAAGAGTATTTATTATAAGAAGTATAGTTAGTATTGTAAAAACTGAAATAAGTTACTTGCCTACGAGTTTTTAATGGTGACCAATGGTAACGATAAAGTAAGGAGAATCAAATATCTCAGGCATCATTAGTGCAAGCTAATGGTACAGATGGCTCAGGCAATTCTAGATTCAGAATTTTGAGGGTGTGGTTTTCTCCCTGGCTCTATCATTTTCCTCCTGGGGGTAAGAGGAATTTTTGCACGCAGGATTGTATTAATTTTATTGTTTTAACTTTCTCAGAGTGTGCATTTGTCTGTGTGTACACAGAGAAACAGAACTGAAATGGAAAATGGATTTGGAACTCTGTTCATTCTGAAAAGCAGAATCATAGAATCATAGAATATCAGGGCTGGAAGGGACCTCAGGAGGTCATCTAGTCCAATCCTCTGCTCAAAACAGGACCAATCCCCAACTACATCATCCCAGCCAGGGCTTTGTCAAGCCTGACCTTAAAAACCTCTCAGGAAGGAGATTCTACCACCTCCCTAGGTAACCCATTCCAATGCTTCACCACCCTCCTAGTGAAAAAGTTTTTCCTAACATCCAACCTAAACCTTCCTCACTGCAACTTGAGACCATTATTCCTTGTTCGGTCATCTGGTACCACTGAGAACAGTCTAGATCCATCCTCCTTAAAATCCCCTTTCAGGTAGTTGAAAGCAGCTATCAAATCTCCCCTCAGTCTTCTCTTCTGTAGACTAAACAATCCCAGTTCTCTCAGCCTCTCCTCATAAGTCATGTGCTCCAGGCCCCTAATCATTTTTGTTGCCCTTCTCTGGACTCTTTCCGATTTTTCCACATCCTTCTTGTAGTGTGGGCCCCAAAACTGGACACAGTACTCCAGATGAGGCCTTACCAATGTTGAATAGAGGGGAACAATTACGTCCCTCGATCTGCTGACAGTGCTGCTACTTATACAGCCCAAAATGCCGTTAGCCTTCTTGGCAACAAGGGCACACTGTTGACTCGTATCCAGCTTCTCATCCACTGTAACTCCTAGGTCCTTTTCTGCAGAACTGCTGCCTAGCCACTCGGTCCCTAGTCTGTAACAGTGCGTGGGATTCTTCCATCCTAAGTGTAGGACTCTGCACTTGTCCTTGTTGAACCTCATCAAATTTCTTTTGGCCCAATCCTCTAATTTGTCTACGTCCCTCTGTATCCTGTCCCTACCCTCCAGCGTATCTACAGCTCCTCCCAGTTTAGTGTCATCTGCAAACTTGCTGAGGATGCAGTCTACGCCATCCTCCAGATCCTTGATAAAGATATTGAATAAAACCGGCCCCAGGACCGACCCTTGGGGCACTCCACTTGACACCGGCTGCCAACTAGACAACTAGAATGATCCATTTGATCCTTGATGTAAAAGGGTTCAGCTCTATGTTGCAGGGTTTTTATTTCTGCAGGTATATAACTATTTCCCTTCATATTGCTTAAAGTAAAAATACCAAATGTTCAAACACAATAAAAAATTGTTCATCTAAAGTTAATGGAGGACTCAATGCAAATGCCTAAAAATATTTTGTTAATGATCTTCCTTGTTTATTTTTATGTATACAAATTTATAGCACAAAGTATTTCATCAGGCAAATAAGTGCTCCTGAAAATACTCTGCATATGTAAAATGTGACTGGACCCACTTGACACCAGATATGATTTGCTAATACATTTGCAGAATTTTTTGACGTTTTTAAAGGGATCTGTAATTTCAGAATGAGACTTACATATGGCATATTCATGGAGGTCTGTAAACATCTGTGTTCTTCATACCATGCATTCTGATTGCTCTGTTCTTATGAGGAATTCAGAGGCAGAGGAATGAAACATACAAATTCTACTACTGGAAAACCACCTCCGAGCAGCAATGTGACTCACACTTGTGTCAGAAGTGTACACGTGTCTGCAGTCACAGAGAAGCCAGACACCTTGGTTTTCTCATTGCAGACTCCTACAGTACAGTAATGCAAATTTTATCTCATTTGCAGATCTGGTGTTGGACAACCAAAGGATGCAGAAGGAAGTCAAAATAAAACTGATAATTGTAATGGCCTGCAGCCACTATGGGGGTAAAATATATAATTGTAACCCAGTTTCATGCTTCAAATAAAGTGTGTTTTCAGATACTAATGACCACCAGCCTTATTGCTTTGGAGGGAAGTCACTCCCAACACCACACACCTCCACTGATCCAGTCAGATTTACAAACTAAGCAGGACTGCAAATGATTACAATTTAGCAGATGTTAACAACTCTTGAGTTTCTTTGGGAACTGGTACTGGCTATCACACTAGGTGGAACACTTCCTCTCAGCTAGTATGGAACAAATGTCCCTGACATTTGGATGCCCCATTCTCCTCAAGCTGTTCTCTTCAAATGAGACATAGACCAGAGTTAGAAAATGCTACCAGACATCAACTAGCACAGAGACGAAATCTATTGGCCAGAGGTAGATAGAAAACACAAGGTGAAAGGGCATTCTTCTCCCCACCAGTGAGGTCTAAGTCAAAGTCTACCTCACCCACCAAGCTGCTGAGGAAGGAGAATGGTGTGATTTTCCTGGACACTTCCTTAGTTTCAGCTTCTGACTCACAGGTGCCTGATAGGCATGAAGAGCTCTGAGGAGCTTTGTCTCTTCTTCCTATTACTTGTAGCTGTCAGGGGACCGGAGAGGACAGGTCTCCCATACTCTATCTTTCCCCCATGAAAAACTTCAGTGTTTGCTTCTGCTGCTGTGTAGAACTTTCCTAAGCAACAACAGGTCGAAACTGACATGACTCCTAACTGTTTCACTGCTGCTTGAAGAATTTTGGAGTGCAATAGTGAAACTAACCAAGTTCGTTAATTTCACACTTTTGTAACTTGGCAAACTATGAAGAACAATCCTGGCAGTGGAGTTGTGTGTCTGTTTACTCAGGAAGATATCACTGTGTCAGCTTACATTAGCAAAGTCATTTTGTACAGGGTTAGAAACTTTTTTAAAGTGACAAATTCTGCAGAAATTCATGCCACACTTGCCAGAGAGTTTCCTACTCATCACTTCAGGGGATTTTTCAAGCCCCGTGTAAAACCAGGTAACCACCATTTGTGGCTACTAAAGCGCCTATGGCACTTTTTACAAGCTAGTGTCTTGGCCAAATTGAGACACAAATAATAATATTTTAAATTCCCCCTACAGTTTCATTTGGATAAGGTATTCTTTACCTCCTCCCCTAAATGTTGTAAAGTGTTGATGTGCAATTTTGAACTGCTACAATGTTCCAAAGCAGTGAATTCTTTTCTCTGGTGGATGAAGTGATTTCTGTGCATCTTTATGCCATGGCATTTTTCAAGAATGAAGGAACTATAGGTATGATCCAAAGCCCACTATAATCCAGAGAGGTCTTTCTATGAGTTTAACATGCCTTGGAGCAGTTTAAGATAGAATACATTAGAGTAGGTTAAATTTTGGTATGGCAGTGGTAGTTTTTGTTTAAAATGTATCCAGGGCTATATATCATTTTGATTAAATATTGACATAAAAACTAGAGCTGTTGATTAATCGCCGTTAACTCATGCAATTAATTCAAATATTAATTGTGATTTAAAAGGTTAATTGCACTTTTAAACAATAGATTAGTAATTGAAATTTATTAAATATTTTTGGATGTTTTTCTACATTTTCAAATATATTGATTTCAATTACAATACAGACTACTAAGTGTACAGTGCTCACTTTATATTTTTATTATAAATATTTGCACTGTAAAAACAAATAGTATTTTTCAATTCACCTCATACAAGTACTTTATTGTGAAAGTGCAACTTACATATGTAGATTTTTTTCTTACATAACTGCACTCAAAAACAAAACAATGTAAAACTTTACAGCCTACAAGTCCACTCAGTCCTACTTCTTGTTCAGCCAGTCACTAAGACAAACAAGTTTGTTTACATTTACAGGACTTAATGCTGCCTGCTTATTATTTACAATGTCACTGGAAAATGAGAACAGGCGTTTGCATGGCACTTTTGTAGCCGGCATTGGAAGGTATTTGTGTGCTAGGTATGCTAAGCATTCATGTGCCCCTTCAGGCTTTGGCCACCATTCCAGAGGACATGCTTCCATGCTGATGATGCTTGTTAAAAAAATGCCTTAATTACATTTGTGACTGTGCTTCTTGGGGGAGAACTGTATGTCTCCTGCTCTGTTTTACCTGTATTCTGCCAAATGTTTCATGTTATGCCAATCTCATCATATATCAGCCATAAGCACAGGATAGGTGCTAAGATAGATCAGACAGACAAATGTAGCATTCATGGTCCTCTATCAGAGCTTTCCACAACACACTGGATAAACTTCTTGAAGAGCACGGGAGGGGTAAATTGCCTGTCATGAGACTGGGTCCTTCCAGATCTCTGTTCCAACCCAAAACCTTCCCACCTAGCCAGATGCATCAGATAATCTTAATGTGTGCTTCTGCAGTATGTAATCTTTACTTTGGTGTCTGAGGCCTTCCTGATGAAGGCAAATTCCAGGATGGCTCTCAGCTGTTCTGGCAAGTACTTCAAAGAAGGAAGAACAGGAGTGTGCGTGCCTGGAATGTGGGGGCAGAGGCCTGCAATACAGCTCAGCACTTTTACAAATCAAAAGTGAAGACTGTAAGTGCAGGGTACAGTTTAATAACCTGCCTATTAGGATTGTAACAGAAGAAGCCAGCAGGACAGAGTGGATGTGTAACACAGCTTCTGAGTGGCTTTCTTGGTCCCATCTTGAAGTTACTGCCTTTAAACGTCAGTAGCCAAGCTTACTGATGTCACCGCTGGGCCAGGGCAACAAACGTGAATAGTTCCAACTCTTAGAATAGAACTCTTAGAATAGAACTTAGAATAGAACTCTTAGAATAGTTCCAACTTCTGCTAGCCAGAAACTCAAAAGGTAATAATAAAATGTTTTTTAAATACGTCAGAAGCAGGAAGTCTGCTAAACAACGAGTGGGGCCCCTGGATGATAGAGATGCAAAAGGAGCACTTAAAGATGATAAAGTCATTGCGGAGAAACTAAATGAATTCTTTGCTTCGGTCTTCACGGCTGAGGACATTAGGGAGATTCCCATACTTGAGCTGTCTTTTATAGGTGACAAATCTGAGGAATTGTCACAGACTGAAGTGTCACTAGAGGAGGTTTAGGAACTAATTGATAAACTTAACTGTAACAAGTCACCGGGACCAGATGGCATCCACCCAAGAGTTCTGAAAGAACTTGAAAGTGAAATTGCGGAACTATTAACGAGGGTTTATAACCTGTCCTTTAAATCGGCTTCTGTACCCAATGACTGGAAGATAGCTAATGTAACGCCAATATTTAAAAAGGGCTCTAGAGGTGATCCCGGCAACTACAGACCGGTAAGTCTAACGTCCGTACCGGGCAAATCAGGTGAAACAATAGTAAAGAATAAAATTGTCAGGCACATAGAAGAACATAAATTGTTGGGCAAAAGTCAGCATGGTTTCTGTAAAGGGAAATCATGTCTTACTAATCTATTAGAGTTCTTTGAAAGGGTCAACAAACATGTGGACAAGGGGGATCCAGTGCACGTAGTGTACTTAGATTTCCAGAAAGCCTTTGACAAGGTCCCTCACCAAAGGCTCTTATGTAAATTAAGTTGCCGTAGGATAAGAGGGAAGAGCCTTTCATGGACTGAGAATTGGTTAAGAGACAGGGAACAAAGGGTAGGAATAAATGGTAAATTTTCAGAATGGAGATGGGTAACTAGTGGTGTTCCCCAAGAGTCAGTCCTAGGACTAATCCTATTCAACTTATTCATAAATGATCTGGAGAAAGGGGTAAACAATGAGGTGACAAAGTTTTGCAGATGATACTGAACTGCTCAAAATAGTTAAGACCCAAGCAGACTGTGAAGAACTTCAAAAGGATCTCACAAAACTAAGTGACCGGGCAACAAAATGGCAAATGAAATTTAATGTGGATAAATGTAAAGTAATGCACTTTGGAAAAAATAATCCCCCAACTATACATACAATATGATGGGGGCTAATTTAGCTACAACTAATCAGGAAAAAGATCTTGGAGTCATCGTGGATAGTTCTCTGAAGATGTCCATGCAGCGTGCAGCTGCAGTCAAAAAAGCAAACAGGATGTTAGGAATCATTAACAAAGAGATAGAAAATAAGACGGAGAATATCTTATTGCCATTATACAAATCCATGGTGCGCCCACATCTTGAATAATGCATACAAATGTGGTCTTCTCATCTCAAAAAGGATATACTGGCATTAGAAAAGGTTCAGAGAAGGGCAACTAAAATGATTAGGGTATTGGAAAGGGTTCCATATGAGGAGAGATTAAAGAGGCTAGGACTTTTTAGCTTGGAAAAGAGGAGACTAAGGGGGGATATGATAGAGGTATATAAAATTATGAGTGGCGTGGAGAAAGCGAATAAGGAAAAGTTATTTACTTGTTCTCATAATAGAAGAACTAGGGGCCACCCACTGAAATTAGTGGGCAGCAGGTTTAAAACAAATAAAAGGAAGTTCTTCTTCACACAGCGCACAGTCAACCTGTGGAACTCCTTGCCTGAGGAGGTTGTGAAGGCTAGGACTATAACAGGGTTTAAGAGAGAATTGGATAAATTCATGGAGGTTAAGTCCATTAATGACTATTAGCCAGGCTAGGTAAGGAATGGTGTCCCAAGCCTCTGTCTGTCAGAGGGGGGTGATGGATGGCAGGAGAGAGATCACTTGATCATTACCTGTTAGGTTCACTCACTCTGGGGCACCTGGCATTGGCCGTTGTCGGTAGACAGGATACTGGGCCAGATGGATCTTTGGTCTGACCCAGTACGGCCTTTCTTATGTTCTTATGTTCTCCCTTTCCATCTAAAATACTCCAACTTCAAGCAACTGAATTTGCTGAACTTAAATCAGCGCTGTACAACAAGTCTTATTGTTTATATATAGTGCGAGAGGTATTTTCATTTAAACGAAGCCCCGTTACCTACAGGAGTGCTGCTAAAAGTTGCAGCCAGCCTGGGAAGGAAAGCTTCAATGCTTCAAAAGGTCTCACAAGCAGAAAGAAGGACAGGAACGCAGTTGGGAGAGGAGGGTATTTTTAGAAAGCAAAATTCCTCTGGCCAGGATGTTAATGAGAGTAGGTATGAAACGTAGTTATTCCCCTTTTCTTTTAATGTGATACAATGTCCATAAAGATTTTCTGCTGTTTCTTCCAGCGATGAGGTCCAAGCTACAATGTCCCCAGTGATGAAGTCCTGGAAATGAGATGCTATATAAATGGGTGGTTAAATGCACTATTAAAAAGCAACATCTACAGTGATGCAAGAGCTAATCTACAGAGCTGGTGGGATTTTCCAATATCTGAGATGGGAGTTAATTCTTTTTATATTATAAAATTACACTACAGTTCTTTTTCATTCACATTGTTCTTTTGGACCTCTTCTGTGAACCTTAGTGAAACCTTATTAAAGCATCGCTTATAAAACAGCCCTAGCAAAGGCAAGTTGCTTTGCAGAGTGAGTATCTGAAAAGTATAACTGTGTTCAAAAAAGATTTAGATAAGTTCATGGAGGATAGGTTCATCAATGGCTATTAGCCAAGATGGCCAGGGATGTAACCCCATGCTCTGGGTGTCCCTAATCCTCTGACTTCTAGAAGCTGGGACTGGATGGCAGGGGATGGACCACTTGATATATTGACCTGTTCTGTTCATTTCCTCGGAAGCATCTGGCACCAGTCACTGTTGGAAGAGAGGATACTGGGGTAGAGGGACAACTGGCCTGACCCAGGATGGCCATTCTTATGTGAGAAGGCATCAGTTCAAGATCATCGAAAAGGGAAGACAAAAAAGCATAATAAGGACATCAAGCTACATACTCTGTTTTCAAGTTGGACTTCAAGGAAACCATATGCAGCTCTTTATACATCCTTGAATACCAACATTCCTGTACATAGCTTGCTACTTTTATTGTGCAGACATAGCTGAATTCCCCCAGTCTCCTTCTGTATATGATTACATGCTGCTAAAAGCATAGAAGATATGTTTCAACTAAAGCTGAACCATATATCAACCTATTGTCAATTTAACATATTTTATCTTACTTAAGGTTTGACACAACGTTTTTAGTCTTCAAGAGCCAAATCCTATGCTTACTCCCTACTGACCTCTGAGCAATCCCTTTGACAGTAATGTAAACGGTACGGAACTTGCTCACAGAAGTGCAACTGCAATTCAAGTACACTCATTTCTTGATTTCTGGATCTGCAAATCAGCAGAATCTCAGACAAAGTCACTCACAAATAAGCAAACCACAACACATACACTCACTGTTCATGCTCTTTGGCTAAGATTTTTAAAGGAATTGTTGGGCATCCCAGCTGACAGCGTTATCCAGCTACCAGTGTTCTTTGTGGAACATTAAATAAAGCATCTAAGAGAAAAACAAAGTTCAGACATAATAAAGGAAAAGAGAGATGATAGTTCAATCTTTTGCCTATTATTTTGTTTCCTGAGATGCCTGACCTTCTGTGACCAAAATAATAATAATATTTTAAAAGAAACTTGCAAGGACAAAGTACGTGCTGAAAATCCACCTATCTGGTGACACAAATTTCTATGACACGCTATAAAAGCAACTGAGTATATTCTGCACACCAAGATCTTTTAAAAGGTGTATTTCATTTATATTTCTTAGGCTTTGATATCACTTTGATCAATCGATCCATCAGCCCTCATAGAGAAAGCACCAATCACAACACGTCCTCGGTCTTCCATGTTGTTCTAGTCAGTTCTTCAGCTTTCCTGCAGGCCAGGCTGTCACTGGCACCGGACACCTGAGTAGTATAGTGCACCACAGCCCAGAACCCCTCTATGATATACCAGCCTCAGCCTCTCAAAAATAACTGGGATTACAGGCACACACTGAGCCCCACAGGCTTTAATATAAATTTGATTAAATAGTTGAAGTATTGTAAGGAGAGATACTTTAAAAGAGAAATCCTACTGGCATACATTTCCATTCTAAAATCAGATAAGAAATAACTGCCAACTCATAGAGTCTCTTTGGCATTAAAAACTACACAGATGAATTAGTACAAATCAATTATTATAAACTGACCTACTTATCAATTATCTCTATACAGGCACTCAATCTAAGTCAGGACTGAACCCTCTCTCTTCTGACAGAAATTCAGTAAAATGTGAGAAAAGTACTTTTAGGTATAACACCTACTCCTGAGTTGCCCTGCCAATTTATTTGGTTTTATGAGCATATTTCCTATGTAAAGAAAAAGAATTTTCTCTCTTTACTACTGCATGAAAGATCCACACAACTAAAAGAGGAACTGACTAACTGCACAAGGGAAACAGTGAAGATACCAAATGCAGAAAGTAAATAAATGGAAAAGTAGAAATATATTTTTCTCTAGTCTCTTTCAATTGGATAATCTCACATGTAGTTGTAACACTAGGCACACTCTTTCAGAAAGGAGTATAATTTCTTAGTTAACAGTGTCCCTTAAAGTGCAGCAGCATCTATGTAGGATAAAAAATGTGTAATACGATGGCCAACTTTAACATACCCCATCCTACTACGCTCCTCTCTTCCAGCCCTTGACATTTAAAAAATATATTTTTCTCTATACAGCAACTTAGTCTCAGTAGGTCAACGTTAGAGGTGATATGTAAGAGGGTTACATGGCAGTAAGGGGTGAGAGTCAAAGTTAATGAGACTTACACACTGAGTGAGGGCATTAGAAGTAAATTTAAATTACACTTTTAAATACTCCCTTCTATTCACTTACACCCTGGAGTCTCATGTTTAGGAGAGGGCGCTGCTGAATTCAAGCAGGTTTTCCTTTATATTGCAAATCAGCTATTGTCAAAAACCCACTTGCTCAATACACAGAACCAGGTGACTAATGCACACTCAATATCTATTACAGAAGGCAGCTTGTATGATGGGAAAGGGATGGAATGGGATTTTTTTGTAGAGGAGAGCTAATCAGAACAGTGTTTGTGAGGAGAAAAGAAACACAGCATGGCTGAGGTTTTGAACAGTGTGAGCCAGATTTTCTGACCTTCCTGAGTTGTGGATGGTGCAAGATTGGAATGGCGAAGTTAAAGGTTTCCTCATGTCTTTTTGTAGCCTCTCCCACAATCCTGGGATCATCTTTCATGGTGGGCTAGTCCCTAGGGTAAAGCAAAGTAGTCCCAGAATTGCTCTACTTTAATACCTAGCTGCCTGTGGTCCTAAGTGGCATTCTGGTAGACAGCAATCACTGAGGATAGAGAGGAATTTCCATTCTAGTCTTCTAACACTGCCCTCCTATCTCAAATATTCTATTACTTTTCAAGAATCAGAGGGGTAGCCGTGTTAGTCTGGAATTGCAGAAGTGACAAAGAGTCCTGTGGCACCTTAAAGACTAACTAAAATTTTTTTCAGAGCATAAGCTTTCGTGGGCTAATACCCACTTCGTTGGATGCATGCAGTGGAAGTATTCAGGGGCAGGTATAAATAGGTAGGCAAGAACCAGGTGGGAGATAACAAGGTTAGGCCAATCAGGCTGAACCAGCTTGTTATCTCTAATCAGGGAGGGTGAGGTGTTCCTCTAGCAGTTGAACTGGAGGTGTGAATAGCGAGAGAAGAGAAGCTGCTTTTGTAGTTAGCTAGCCATTCAAAATCTCTATTCAGTCCCAAATTGATTGTGTCAAATTTGCAAATGAATTGCAACTCTGCAGTCTCTCTTTGCAGTCTGGACTTGAAGATTTTTTGCTGCAAAATGCTGACCTTTAAATCTTCTATGGTGTGTCCGGTGAGGTTGAAGTGCTCTCCTACAGGTTTTTGAATATTGCCATTCCTGATATCTGATTTGTGTCCATTTATCCTTTTTCGTAGGGACTGTCCAGTTTGGCTGATGTACATAGCAGAGGGACATTGCTGGCACATAATGGCATATATTACATTGGTAGATGTGCAGGTGAATGAACCACTGATGGTGTGGCTGATCTGGTTTGGTCCTGTGATGGTGTTGCTGGTGTACATGTGTGGGCAGAGTTGGCATTGAGGTTTATTGCATGGATTGGTTCCTGAGTTAGAGTTATTATGGCGCGGTGTGCTGTTGCTGGTGAGAATATGCTTGAGGTTGGCAGGTTGTCTGTAGGCCAGGACTGGCCTGCCTCCCAAGGCCTGTGAAAGTGAGGGATTGTTGTCCAGGATGGGTTGTAGATCACTGATGATGCGTTGGAGAGGCTTTAACTGAGGACTGTAGGTGAGGCCCAGTGGTGTTCTGTTGTTTTCTTTCTTGGGCTTGTCTTGCAGCAGCAGGCTTCTGGATACACATCTGGCTCTGTTGATCTGTGTCCTTATTTCCTTGTGAGGGTATTGTAGTTTTGAGAAAGCTTGGTGGAGATCTTGTAGGTGTTGGTCTCTGTCTGAGGGGTTGAAGCAAATACGATTGTACCTCATTGCTTGGCTGTAGACAATGGATCGTGTGGTGTGCCCGGGGTGGAAGCTGGTGGCATGAAGGTAGGCATAGCTCTCGGTAGGTTTTCGGTATAGGGTGGTGTTGATGTGGCCGTCATTAATTTGCACCGTGGTGTCCAGGAAATGGACCTCTCGTGTAGACTGGTCCAGGCTGAGGCGGATGGTGGGGTGGAAGCTGTTGAAATCATGGTGGAATTCTTCCAGAGTTTCTTTCCCATGGGTCCAGATGATGAAGATGTCATCAATGTAGCGTAGATAGAGGAGGGGCGTGAGTGAACGAGATTTGAGGAAGCATTGTTCCAGGTCAGCCATAAAGATGTTGGCATACTGTGGGGCCATGCGGGTGCCCATAGCGGTGCCACTGGTCTGGAGGTATATATTGTCACCAAATTTGAAATAATTGTGTATGAGGACAAAGTCACAGAGCTCAGCAACCACTTGTGCTGTGGCATCATCAGGGATACTATTCCTGACAGCATGTATTCCATCTTTGTGTGGGATGTTTGTGTAGAGAGCCTCTACATCCATGGTGGCTAGGATGGTGTTTTCTGGAAGGTCACCAATGCATTGTAGTTTTCTCAGGAAGTCGGTGGTGTCACGGAGATAGCTGGGAGTGCTGGTGGCGTAGGGTCTGAGTACAGTGTCCACATAGCCAGACAGTCCTTCAGTGAGAGTGCCAATACCCGAGATGATGGGGCGTCCAGGATTTCCAGGTTTGTGGATCTTGGGTAAAAGATAGAATAGCCCCGGTCGGGGTTCTAAGGGTATGTTAATTTGTTCCTGTGTTAGTGTAGGGAGTGTCCTGAGTAGACGGTGCAGTTTCTTAGTATATTCTTCAGTGGGATCTGAGGGAAGTGGTCTGTAGAAATTGGTGTTGGAGAGTTGTCTGGTAGCCTCCTTTTGGTAGTCAGACCTGTCCATGATGACAACAGCACCTCCTTTATCAGCCTCTTTGATTATGATGTCAGGGTTGTTTCTGAGGCTGTGGATAGCATTGCGTTCTGCTCGACTTAGGTTGTGAGGCAGGCGATGTTGTTTTTCCACAATTTCTGCCTGTGCACGTCGGCGGAAGCATTCTATGTATAAGTCCAGACTGTCATTTCGACCCTCAGGGGGAGTCCATGTGGAGTTCTTCTTCTTGTAGGAGAGCACTTCAACCTCACCGGACACACCATAGAAGATGTAAAGGTCAGCATTTTGCAGCAAAAAATCTTCAAGTCCAGACTGCAAAGAGAGACTGCAGAGTTGCAATTCATTTGCAAATTTGACACAATCAATTTGGGACTGAATAGAAATTTTGAATGGCTAGCTAACTACAAAAGCAGCTTCTCTTCTCTCGCTATTCACACCTCCAGTTCAACTGCTAGAGGAACACCTCACCCTCCCTGATTAGAGATAACAAGCTGGTTCAGCCTGATTGGCCTAACCTTGTTATCTCCCACCTGGTTCTTGCCTACCTATTTATACCTGTCCCTGGATACTTCCACTGCATGCATCCAACGAAGTGGGTATTAGCCCACGAAAGCTTATGCTCTGAAAAAAATTTTAGTTAGTCTTTAAGGTGCCAAAGGACTCTTTGTCACTTCTTTTACTTTTGTAAGAGGTAAGATATTGTAATAGAATTAATCTCCAGGAAATGTGTTTAGCAAGAGGAATTTAACAATGATACTTATTGTTGTAGTTAAATATCAATGTAATAAGTTTATTACATTTAATGACAGCCTCATATTTCTCTTACATAATGAGATATTAATAATTGAGTTTATAATAAAGGTTGATTATTATTAAAACTTTTACACTATTACATGTATTCAGGATTCTTAAAGGGGATATTTTACTGTAAGAATATCTATACATACAATATTCAATATGTAACTGGGTCTGTAAGTTGGTCTTGACCTAAGCCACCTATGAAAAATGTATGTCCATTCATTAATATGCCACCTTTTAAATGGTATAATTCATAGCTGTAGTTTCACATATGTACATAACCTTATCTGGATCCTATTAAAACAAATAGAAGTGAACACCAGTAAACACCAAACACATCTACCAGACACCATGATTACTATAAAGAGATTGTCTTTCATTGCAAACAGCTGTTTATTAACAAACAGCCACAGGAGAACCCTTGAAGGAAATGCTGCAGGAGAAAAATGATATTTTCTCTCTGAAGAAAAGTAGCATGTAACTGAAGGCACCATGGAACTGAAACTTTAGATCTTCTTGGCAGATTTCCCAGCTACCACTTAATTCTATGTCCTGTGTGAAGTTTTACATATCCTCCTATTTGAACTAACCAAGTCATATATTGTTTCCTTGTCCTACTTGTTTTTGAACTACTGACGCAATGCTGTTACTATATAAAAAAAAACATGTCACACTATAGTGGTTTACACCTTCTATTAGTAGTCTGACTGAGGGCTGCTTTTTCTAAATCTATAATTTATCTAAAGAGAATGGCTGGTGCATCAGCATTTTGTCTATTACATAGGACAGAAATATGACTTCGGTCATCGGAACTAGTAAGAGTTTGGAATTCTCAGCTTACTTTTTGTAGCCCTAATGTAACCTTGGAATAGCTTGGGGGGGGGGTGCTTGACCCATATTAGAAATTATCACAACTGTAATTAATTTATATTACAGCTACATTTCACAATTTGTTAGGCGCTGGCCAAACAAATAATAAGACAGTCCCTGCCTCAAAGAGTTCATTGCTGAAGAAAAGCAACAAATGAAAGACAAAGAAGAGGGATAAATCATACAACCAAAGTTTCTGGAGGGCTCCCCTCCATCCTCCCAAATAGATGGCAACTATCTCCAGCTGGCCACTATTTTAGTTCATAAAAGCCTCATTGCTGAAGTAGATCTTGGAGGGATTGGAGCAGGGGTGCAATTTCCATCTTAGGTAGATATACCAATGCTAACATTGATCAAACTAGCATGCTAAAGCTAGTAGCGTGGTTACAGTTGTGCAGGTGGTAGAACAGGGTAGGCATGTGAGTACATACCTGGATGGTCAGGTGGCTAGCCTGTGATGTTGTCCTGCTATTTTTAACATGCTAGCTTGATCAAAGGTAACGTGGGTAAGTCTACCTGAGCTGAAAATTACACATTAGGCTTCAGTATAGACATACCTGTGATGATGGCAGACTCGGTACCAGGTCATGCCAAGGCCCAGAGCATCACTGAACACTAACAAGTGCATAGCTGGAAACCAGTCTGCCTGACCTGAGGGTTAGTATAGTTAAAAAGGCTATTAGTGTTATAAAATGTGTTTATTGTTATCCTTATGGGATGCTGCATATATTAATCCTATTTATGAAATTTGCATCCCATGGTATCATAGAATATCAGAGTTGGAAGGGACCTCAGGCGATCACCTAGTCCAACCCCCTGCTCAAAGCAGGATCAATCCCTAATTAAATCATCCAACAGATTTTTGCCCCATATCCCTAAATGGCCCCCTCAAGGATTGAACTCACAACCCCTGGGTTTAGCAGGCTAATGCTCAAACCACTGAACTATCCCTCCAATCATACTGAGTGGTTGCATCATAAATCTCTGTAATCCTGTAACTCTCCAAACAGGAAAAAAAGCATTAACTAAGGTAATGCCTCTATCCTACAGGCAAGATGGCCCATTGAAGGCAATTGAGGCATTGTTTAGCATCAAAGAACAGAGACCTTGTTGATTGCATTCCTTATCCTCTCTAGGAACCCGAGGCCTATGCATGAACTCTTCCCATAAACTTGGATTCTGGGGTGACAGAGTATAAAAATCTATGAGAAGAAGAAATTTGGTCTCCTTGTGCTGGACTCTGAGGGGTAAAGATTCCTAAACATAACAAGAAATCCCCACGCCGTGCAGTATGGGTCAGCTCTAAAGGACATATAAAGCAAGTTATTATAGAAGTTTATATTACCTTTTTAAATCTGAGACTAACTCATTTGGGTGTGTATGTTTCCTGTTTTAACCTCGTAAATAAGTTCCTTATTTCTTTTCTAAGTTAATAAATCTTATGCCAATCTTGTAATAAACTACTAGTCTTTGGTTTGAGATTTGGGGTAAATGACTGGTCCTTTGGGAATGGGAGTCACCTGAATATTGATGTGATTTTTGGTATAAAGTGACCCATGTATCACTTAGTCCAGCCTACCTTGGTGGCAAGGTAGACTGGAATGCCCATGGAGAGTATGTGTGACTCCATGGTAAGACTGTTATAGTGCTTTGGATGTTACCAAGTTGATTAAATCTAATTATGATCCATATAGTCAGTGTGGGTTTTCTGTCCTCCTCTTTGATAGTTTGCTCTGAGTTTGGTGCTCATGGTCCTGGGCCACTTTAGATAGTGTGACAGTACCCACAGATTAATCCAAGCAGGGAGTCCCATTCCTAAGAGGTTTTGTATAAGAAAGTAAAAATGTGTCTGTGACAGAAGCAGGCAGACATGAATATTGCAAAGTATAAAAGCACAAAGTAGAAGAGACTGAATAAGAACAAACTATTTTTCTAAAATAGTTGACTGGGGAGGTGGTGGGGAGAGTGAAGCAATGCAGAGAAATGTTTCTAGTGCTATGCCCCATCAGTAAAGAAAGACAAACACAGGGCAACAGGAAAATTATTAACAGTTCAACAAAACTTTCCTTATGAAAGAAAAACATGCTAATAAACTCTGATTAAATTACATTGAAAATTCCCTGTTTAGCCAAAACTTCAACTGTCTAAAATGACTCTGTCATCCCACTATAGCGGGATAATCAAAGAGCTGTGAATTCTGAAGAGATGCTTGAAAATAATTACAAGCTTTATTTTATGCGTCTCCCACACCATTCTTTACCCTGTGCTACCAAGCATGACATAAAATCAATTTCATGCTTCATTTTGTGATTTTCCCTCTTTCCACCACCAAAGATATAATTGTCCGAAAATACCGAGTTCCGTGTTCTTAAGCTATCTCAGATGTGAGAGATCCTACGATGCAGCATATATTCACACACAACTACATCAGCAAGCACAACTACCTATGATCATTAAAACTCAGGACAGATCAGTGAACTCAGAAAGCACTGTTAAAATCAAGAAAATCATTTCCAAAAATCAGGGACCAGGAATACACCATGCACCTGTGGCAACATCACCACAAATGAAGAAAGGAAGGAACAATCATTTCAAATAAGAAGTGTGTATAGGAACTGGAGGCGTAAACAGAAGTCATGAGCCCAATTCCACCTCCACCTCCAAAATGAAAACCCAACTAAAAAGCTGGTGCTTCAGATAAGGGGGATTTTGTTTTTCAAAAAGTAAAATAGCCTCTCGTTTTGCCTGTCCCTAGTTGAAACCCTGCAAGGTATTTTCAGAACTACTGTTCCAAGGTTTTTATATGATCACTGTCATCAGGGATTTCCCCAACACCCCCTCAGGGGGGGTGTACACGCCCCCCTGAATTTCCAAACACTGCCCCCCCCCCCAGTTTTGTGAACTAGTTACATGCTAACTTTGGAAATTTGAATTGAAATTGAAACATTAATACACACTTTAAAATCATATACAGTGTAGGATAAAATATGTGTATCTGAAAAAGTATAATAGATTTGAAAAGTATGAACACAGATTAGCTTCCTTATACATTGTAAGCAAAGTCAAAATGAGCACTCCCTGACAGCTAGTGATGAACTGGGGGCTGGGGGAAAAAGCTTCAGGTCCAGACTGTATTTACATTCACACCTAATCTACCTAGGTATCCAGAAAACAGAGATATGTTGCAAGTGATAGATTTTGGCTGAGGTTGAGTTGCAAATCACTTGATGGGGGGGGGAGAGAGGAAATGTTGTTGTTCTTATTGTATGAGTAAAGGGCAGTAGAACTGTACTTAGCCTGTACTAATTGAGGGCATCAAGAGAGAAGGTGGGGACAGGTGTTTTGCTCTGATGGTCTGTCTGAGTCTCAAGTACTATTTGACCTGCCCTTTTCCATTGTTTAAAGACAGAACTGATTAAGATTCATAAAGAGCCTTTTCATTTGTTAAGTGACCACTACAGCTGAAACCACTGATTACCAAGTCACATAAGAACCAGGCTTCACATAAACACTTACACATGGTTACACTTGCAGGTTTATAGCAGTATTGGTTACAGCTGTCCTCATATACAGCTATAGGGATAGCGCTATAGCGTGGCCACACTGACACCCGCCAGTGCTATAGCGTGGCCACATTTGCAGCACTTCAGGTGGCATTGGGAGCAGCGCATTAGGGCAGGTATCCCAGCATTCAGCTGGGTGCAATGTGCTTTTCAAACGAGGGGGGTGCAGGGGGATGTGTTGTGTGTATGGGGAGGGAGACAGCGAGTGGTTTTTCGGTCCTTCTGAGAGCCCGTCAGCGCATGCCCGTTCACAGAGAAGATTAGCAGGCTTTGTTTTCACACAGGCTCCCTCCTTAAACATTTGCATTGCTTATCTGCCGAGTTAAGAGAGAAACGCTGAAAAGGTACTTCCGCATTCCTCCAGAAGAGTTCAAAAAGAAAGGGAAGAGACGTCAATTGCCTTAAATGGCTCCAGGCATCTGAAGAGATCACTTGTAGCGCAGTGAGTGTCCACATTCGTGCCGTAGCACTACAGTGGGAGCGCTACAGCCCTTATTCCCTGTGCGGAGGTGGATTACCAGGAGCGCTATAACTCTGAGGTTATAGCACTCTACGTGCCTCGCCACTGTGGACGGGTAGTGAGTTATAGCGCTCCTGATGGCTTTATAGCGCTATAAAGTGCCAGTGTAACCATGACCTTAGTGTAAGCCAGTACTTAGTCCTCCTCCTGTGCAGACACTTTTCCTACCCCACTGAGAGTTGAAATCACTGAAAGCTGGGTGGAACCTCAAGGGACACAGTGGTAAGTGGCAGCAGAAGGTGACAGGCAGCGCAGGGCCATTGGAGTGAACGGTGGCACAACAAACAATAGTGGCCAGAGCAAACAGTGAGCAGCTGGAGGAACAAGCAAGATGCCTTCTTGCCCCCCACCTGGGAGGTGAACTCACAAGAAAGCACCTCTGAACTCTGAGGAAAACAGTAGTGAGTGGGGTGAGGTGGAGGGAAAAGTGAGGGGCTGCAGGCCACATTAAATAAACATTTGTTTTTGGACATTGTTTTTGTATTTTTTAGTGACTTTGCTGCAGAATGCTAGATCTGTGACAGGGAATGGAAACTTAAATGTGTTTCCTAATAGGCTAAGATTTTTAAAATGCATTATTTGCCAACGTTGTTATCTCACATCATTGCTATCTTGAGAGGTCATTATGTTGGGGAGTTTCTGTACTAAACATTATTGTAATTAATTTTTACATGAGAATGGCTTTACTGGGCCAGACCAATGTCCATATAGCCTAGTATCCTGTCTTCTGACAGTGGTCAAGGCCAGGTGCCCCAGAGGGAATGAACAGAACAGGGAATCATCAAGTGATCCATCCCCTGTTGCCCATTCCCAGCTTCTGACAAACAGGCTAGAGACACTCAGAGAGCATGGTGTTGCATCCCTCCCCCTCCTGGCTAATAGCCACTGATGGACCTATCCTCTATTAATTTATATAGTTTTTTTTAAAATCCTGTTATAGATTTGGTTTTCACAGCATCCCCTGGCTAAGATTTCCATAGGTTGACTTTAGGTGGTGTGAAGAATTACTTCTTTTTGTTTTTTTAAAACTTGCTGCCTGTTAATTTCATTGAGTGACTGCTAATTTGTGTGTTATGTGAAGGATTAAATAAGTTTTCCTGATTCACTTTCTTCACGCCAGTTAAGATTTTATAGACCTCTATCATAATCCCCCTTAGTTGTCTCTTTTCTGAGATGAAAATTCCCAGTTATTTTAATCTCTCCTTCTGTTTCACACCCCTAATAATTTTAGTTGCCCATTTCTGTATCTTTTTTGGGATGGAGTGACCAGATCTGCACACAGTATTCAAGGTGTGCACGTACCATGGATTTATATAGAGGCAATAGGATATTTTCTGTTTTATTATCTATCCCTTTCTTAATGATTCTTAACATTCTGTTTGCTTTGTTGACTGCTGCTGCACACTGAGTGGATATTTTCAGAGAACCATCCACAATGACTCCAACATCTCTTTCTTGAATGTTAACTGCTAATTTAGACCCCATTATTTTGTATGTATAGTTGAGATGTTTTCCAATGTGCATTACTTTGCATTTAGTTAAATCTTATTTGTTAAATCTAATACAATGGTCATGAAACATTTTTTCAGTTTTTACTATGGTGCCATACAGCCCACCTTCACCCTCACGGTCTCACCCCTCATCGGCCCTGACACTCCTGTGTAGCGGGGTGATCACCCCACTCTGGCCCAAAAGGGGTTAAAAGTAGCCCAGCAGAGGGCTGCAGCTTGAGAAAGCAGTGGGTGGGTGGAGTGTGGCTGGCCACAGCTGTGGCCAGCTCAATCATGGCCCAGCTGACCCTTATAGGAGGGCTGTGAGCTAGGGACAGGCAGTCTCTCTCCAGACTGGGATAGGGCAGGGCCTGGCTACTGAGGGTGGAGCAGTGCTGGGGAAGGGACAGGGGAGCTCAGGTCTGGTGACATCCCAGGCTGCAGGTCTGATACCAAGACCTAAAAAGGTACTGGGGGTTAGGCAAAGGCAGCTGGCCCAAACCCCCTTGCCTATGATAAGTGGCTTTTACACTGCAGTCTGTCCGAGGGAGCAGGGGCTTGATGACTGGCAGTAGCCCAAACTGAGGCAAGGTGGGGATAGAGAGTTGGGGGTTGCCCAGGGAGGGGAGACCCAGAGGCAGAGACTGTGGGGGTATTATCAGCAGGCAGCACCCCAGATACAAGGGCACTGGGGTCTGGGAGAGGCACAGAGACCAGTGGACAGATAGACACCAGCCTGCAGAGGGAGCTCCAAGCTGGAAAGAGCTAATTCCCAGACAACCAGCAGGAGGCGCCACAGGGGTGAGCTGTCATGCCACTACACCCCACCCCCTCGCCCTGAAAATTCAAACATCCCCCCTAATTTCAATTCCTGGGGAAAACACTGACTGTCATCATCATACCTTAAAAGTTTAACCCCTGTGCCTCAGTGTTGTCATTCCTATTTTACCAGTCTGTAAAACAGGAATGACAACACTTACAGGACACAATCCACAGGTCTGACCGAACTGCATTCAGCACAAGACATGAGCGGGGAAGGAACACCTCTTTGCTCCCCAATGCACTCTTCTGCCGGGGACCAGTCTAGCCTCTGGCACATGTCAGATCAGCCTGAGGTTTGCTATAACTTGTACTAGCTACTAACAGACCATAAGGGACAGTCCAGGGATTGCTGGAGCACTGTAGCAATCCAGCCAGAATCCTTCCCTCGCTGGACATACTCTAATACACTCCATATGCTGGTGGGAGAGCCAGGGGGAAATGATGTAGAGTTGGCTACACTGGCTCATATATTGAGGAGAATTCCTGCTGCCTCATCTAAGCAGCTTTTATACCTTATTGTCATTGCTACAGCAGTGGGCCAGTATCGGGCCCCCAATGCTTATCACACACAAGACTGTTTGTACAGAGCTCTGAAATATCATCTCAACAGTGCTGCACACACTTTGCAGGTTTCCCACTGATCCTAGGTGAAAAGCTGAGACAAAACTCTCGCCTATCTGAAGAAACCTTGCAGTTACAATTGGCTGCATACGGAAGTCCTTTTCCCACCCAGGCAGAATTCCATAGCTCTCAGTAGGCATATCATCCTTTCATTTTACTAATGTTAGTTTTGTAGATAAAACCAGGCAGACATCATCCATTGCTAAGTATCTGTTCTATTTGTGCTATTATTTCACAGAAGGCTATCATACTGAGATTTATCAACTGAAAGAACATTAATACTAATTCCATAGACCTCAGAGCCAACAAAACTTACATTAATAGCTGCAATATATGTGGCTCTTTCTACATACTGAACACTAGAAGATTGTGTAAAGTTAGTTACCACTTTTAAGTGACACACAAAAGCTATTAAAATCCTCAAATGATTCCCTGTGATTTATACCCCATATAAATACCTCATTGTTTTGGATTTGCATGGGTTGTAAATTAGAGCGAAATCTGGTTCATTAAGGAAAGTGTGTGGATTAAAATCCAGTTAGCTTCAAGAACAATGGAAGCTGTAAATATAAAAAAATCATTTGTTACACTGATGCTCTCTAGACAGACAGCTCAAATTCTGTGCTAGAGATGTGTATGTATCTCTCTCTCTCACTCACACACACACACACAGATTTTCATGCAGTTTAGTTTAATTCAGGGTTATGCTGCTGTGTTTCCCTAGCTTGCAATGAAGTAAACAATAAAGAGTAAACACTTTCTAAAGTTTGTTTCCTACAATAAGTATGATTTCCCATCTTTATGTTTTTAGTACAAGAAAGGCCACTTTCAGGTACAATCAAGGCCTGTGAACTTAGCCTAATATGGTAAAATTCTTGAACAGTTCACTTTTCCTATTTCTTTCCTGCTTCATTTCAGTCTTATTAGAAAGATGAAAATATTTCTGAGGTCACAAATAAAATTGTTTGTTGTTTAGTTATTACAACACCAGAGCAGACAGACATTCTTTCGGGTAATTAATGTAGTATTTAATAATGTTATACAAACCCTAAACATGTATAAACTCAGCATTTCTCAACCTTTTCATATATGCCTTTATTACCCAAATAGCAAAATGGTTTGTGAATTCTGGCAGGTTCCTCATTTGTATATTATGTGACAAAAACCGACAGGTCAAAATCCTGCCCCCTATGCACACCTCTAACGTAGGAGAATTCCACAAGGATTCAGTGGAAGAGATCCTGACAGGAGCACAGAACAGCAACCCTGTGATTTGCACCCCTTCTTTCCTGCGGTCAACCAGCACCCACAGAGAGTTCCCACACAACACAGCTCCATTTTATTCAGGGAGTTCAGACCCACTAGAGTGGACTCACTGCTCAGCAGACACATGCTGGTTCCACTGCGTTCAGAGGCTTCTACATGGTGGGATTTGGGGGGCAGCAATTCCCCATTAGTATTTTTAAAGCAGCTTAGGAAAGTAGCTTTATTTTTACACAGCCATACTTGCATTTCATTGATAAGTACAGCAACATATATTAAATAAATTTCAGCTTTAGTCTCTTGCTGCGCCAGGGTCATGGAGCACTGCAAGCAGGGAGACAGAGAGCTCCTGCGAGCCTTGCATCACTTAGTGGGATGAAGGAATCACAGCTAAGAAATTGTGTTAATAGACCCCAGAGATAGTCCTGTTCAGTCTCCAGTTAGGGAGACATTGATGGTGCTTTGAGAATAGTAAGAAGTAACAGGAGAGATTGTGAAGGTTCTGCAAAGGTAAGACGTTCAAGAGCAGGGAGGAAACATTAGCTTCTCATTCTAGGGCATCTTCAACATACTTTTTCCAAGGAGTTTCATGTGGTCATTTTCTTTTCCCTTTCCACTCCCTGTCAGTCTCCTACCTGACTAAAAGGCTGTTTTGTTGGGGGCTTTGTTACACCCCTCAAAAATTCTATAGCAGTCTAGTTATTCAAGAGACTGCAGTGCACAATGTAATTTTTTAAAGGTATTCCATAAGCATAATAATAATAACAACAACAACATTCTATACTGCTATAAATGTATTGGAAACGCATAAAATACAATGATTGTAAGGAGAGGAATACAGAACTCCCTGAATGATCGCGTGATGTCATTTTGATTTATTTCTTAAATAATTTAATAGTTGATTCCATCATCCATATCATGTAGATTTATTTTTGTCTGACTGCTCTGTAATTGCTGTTAGTGCAGCTAAAGAAGTCTATGTAGGAAAGCATTCAACCCCAGCAGAGAGTGTAGTATACATGAAGCATACAGTTTACTAATTAGCCTCTTCCCAAGACACACTGTTTTTCTTGTAATTATATCTTTCACAACAGGTGGGAGGCTATAATACTTTTAAAGTGAACTGACACTTGCACAGTTCTTGCAAATTTGGTGAAAATCAGTTTTCTTAATTCTTCATAAGTAGATAGAATCGCTGATTGAAAAGGAAGTTGCAGGGGGAAACAAATATTATATACAAAAAGAAGACACTTTAAATTAATTTTTTGTACATAATATGTATATGTCTCTGCAAATTCAGACACTTGTGATTCAAAGCATCTTCTCTTTAGGACTCCAAGTTAGCAAACATTTTATTGAATACTGGATCAGCAGCAAATGACATGCCAACAGATAACAGAAAATGCAAAAATCCTGTTCTCCTGACAGGCCTACTGCAGAATAACAGTTTCAGTGGATCAACCTCAACAGGTTCACAGGTTTAGTTTAGGATTAAGGAGGAAAAAATGTGCATTTTTTTTTCACCTAAAGCTTATCATTGTTTTTCTGGTCTAGAAATTTAAAATGGATATTTTTCAAGTCAGAAGATAGATTCATTTGCAAGAATTCTGGTATTTCTGCCTTTGACTAGGATGAAAATACTATAACAGAATGCATCTGAAGAAGTGGGGTTTTTTTCTTCCTATGAAAGCATATGCCCAAATAAATCTGTTAGTCT
Organism: Dermatemys mawii; assembly: GCA_007922305.1. NCBI lineage: Eukaryota > Metazoa > Chordata > Testudines > Dermatemydidae > Dermatemys > Dermatemys mawii. Next base: position 21,798,145 of record ML677349.1, read on the forward strand.
TTAAGGTGCCACCGGGCTCCTCGTTTTTGTGATAACAGACTAACCCAGCTACCCCTCTGATATATAACAGAATACATTATCTCAGAGCATTTCAGAACTTCTACTTCCAAAACCAGAAAGCAAATGAAAATAAAAATTAACAAAACAAACAGAAGTTAATCACATTCTTTGAACATTAAAACAGGTCCAGTCTCAATTTAGGGCAAACTTTGAATCAGCTCTTATCCCAGCTGAACTGGTTTACTCAGCCACAACAGAAATTGGAGAGGAAAAATGTCTCTAAATTCTTCAGAGTGATATTCTAGATTTTTAAATTAATATTTCCCTTGACACACACACCTCTGTGAAAGATGCTGAACTGAGAAACTTGGGGACCAAACCGCTCCCTCTGCTCATTCACAGAGTGAATATAATACTGGCTACGGGAGTGTAAACTGCTCTAAGGTACCCAGCTGGGTCATGGAAAGACCAAACCTCGGGTGAGAGGCCATTCACGCATGGCCCCTCTGCTGTATGATAACTGTGGTTGTGATACAGACATCTATTCAATGAGACCTAGCTTGAGTCCACTACATTAATTTTACATAGGTCACCAAGAAGCCTTCATGTACTACCAAAATCTGGTTATTACCAATCTAGGGTTAATTTGAAGCGAATGCCAAGACAGAGGGAGAAAAAAAGAATGGAGAAACACTGGAAGAAGGTGGTGCAATTATCCAGTAAATTTAGAGCAGACTATACTAAACTCCTCCTTCACATCATCTGAATGCACTGTTCATAAAAAATTTAGTGTGTGTTGGATGGTTTCAATAAAGCATGATTTATGATAAAAATATCAGCACACATTTAGGGTTAAATGCATTTTGTAAACACACTTTTTTGATTCACTCTGGAATAATTATCAAAAAATATTTCCTCTACACAGAAAGGGAGAAAGTCACGCCCCACCCCCCATCTCCATGCATGGCTATACAGAGATAGTTTCACTACATACAAGAGATGTGGAACACTCTGAACACAGTTCCACAGCTACTCATTCTGTGCAGCAGAACTATGTTTGCTCAGAATTGGAGGCCCTCTGTTGCATCTACACTAGTGTGTGGGTTTCACACTAGGTGCAATATAGTCTCCCACATAACAACTTGATCCTTCCCCAGCCCAAGCCTAGTATCCCCTCATTCTTATATTCAGTAGGGCAATTTTGAGAAGTTCTTCTCTTTATTCCTTTCAAAACTACTTATACCTCTGTGAGATCTCCTCTTCTTTTAGTAAAAGAGCATGGTGAGATTAAGTATAGATCATTGTGGTTGCCCTGTGTTGTCCCGTCAACTTGTTTTCATTACTATTTTACAAACTTTTCTGAAACTAGAATTATCTTCTGTCCAGGGCTTGAAGCCTCTCTGTGGTAAGCACAGTGTTTCCCTTTTCTTGTTTCTGGCCCTCTCTTTAACCAATATTCCTCATCACTGAACTGCATAAGCCACTTATCTTTCCTAGCTCTTTCCCTGCCTGAATCATTCTGAATTCTATTACCCTCCTTCATCCAGACATCCCTTCCCAGCTTTGTAATATCAGTAGATCACTATCAATTTACTACATATTCCATCTTCAGGACTTCATTGATACACATCAGAACCTGCTTTTAGTGACACTTTTCCCCAGAATAATTTCACTATGGGCTAAATCCTGATCTCTGAAGTCCATGGCAGTTTTCTAGTGACCTCAAAGGAATCAGGTTTTGGTTACATAAAGAGAGGTTTTGTATAACCATGTCTGTATTTTGCACACTATTGTGCACTGAAACAATGAGGAACTTTAATGCTACCTTACATAAATAGAATTTCAGAATGGGCCAAATCCTAAAATCCTTAGTTTGGCAAAGCTCTCATTGAAGTCAATGGGGATTTTGCCCAAGGACAGATTGAGTAGGGATTTAAGGATCTGGATCAAGAAGGAGGTTTCACTGTACTAAGAGTTTATTCAGACTGAAAATTATTTGGGACGTGGATTATTTAGATATTCTTTATGTGTTTATAATGCCTAGCACAAGGGACCCTGGAGGCACTGCTGCAATACAAATAATAAAATCAATAATAATTTATTAATAATAAAATAAAATAAATTAGTTCTAATTTGGGCAGTCCACCAATCACACCTTATCCTATTCCAAATTTAAAATGAATCTCTGTTTCAAAGAGTCAACGCAATTCTTTCTCAGGTAGCTCTTTTTCTTCATAGCTCCATACATACTAAGCTTAGATCCTAATACACACACTTTAAAAAAAATTGAAAATCACCACTTTTATTTACGTGATGTCAAAGTGAAGTCAAAGCTGTAAAAAAAGTTCTCTGAATGTCTGAAATGTGTGACAGTACCAATATAGGCTACATAAGGAAATTGCTACAATTCCTTAGTTCAATGAAGTGTTCAAGCACAGAATGCTCTTCCGGATTTCTAGTCCTCTGAACCCTGAAGTTTTTGTGGGTTTTTGGACCATTAACTTAAAATATATTTATTTGTGTGGTTGCAATTCCTTTCAAAAAAATCTTAAACACATTTTAAAACATGGAATTGGTAATGGGATATTGAATCTTATAATTTGAGGATGTATTTATTTTCCCCTAAATCAATCTATGCTCCAACGAACCAAAAACCCCAGGGATTAAAACCTGCAATAATCTGCCATCCTAAAAATAAACAAACCAAGACATATATACTATCTCCCATCACTGCCTGTATGCACTAGTTTGTTTAGTTGTTAGGCTGACAGTCACACATCATCTTTTTGTTTATATTATCAGACAGACTCTAGCTCTTTAGTGAAAATAAATCCCATCACTGGATTCCAGAAACTAATCTGGACAATGACCCCAACTGGAAGAGCTAAGTCATTTCCCACTTTTCCCTCAATTAAATAATATGGGACTTTCCCTTCAACATTAGGGGGAAATCTGATGGGAACTCTTGAGCGTCACCTTACAGAGGTACCTCTATACTCTCCAAACTCCACACAACCTCAGATTCCACTGATAAATTAAGCCTGGATCCCAGAAAGTGTCAGACTCTCTGTTAGGCTCCCTGATCAATCCCCACCCACCACTTGACATCACAATTCCTGAAGGAGCCGTACATTTGAAAGCCTCTATTTGGGGTCTATGTTCTCCCATAGTCTTGGTCCATCATTCATGGTGGAATTGGAGGATGGGGAAACGGAAATTACACTTACATCATGGCCCAGTGATTATCATTTTGAGTATATGAGGCACTGGACTTCTTTAGATGGTCCACCCTTGAAGGTTAATTTATCCCAAACCCTTTTAGAGGGGTTTTGGGGAAGGAATTTTATCCCTCGGACAGATTGCTTGCCTGATAATTTACTATAATATTATAATGATCCTTTCTTTTCAACTATCAGTACTGCGGTCCCAAGGCACTTCCACCAATTTGTCTTCACAGGTTTCCATGGTTTTCAGGTGACTAGTGGTAGATAGTACAAAAGGAAAGACAACTAATCACACATTAGCAGAAATCCCATGATGAAGCCAACCACTTTGTTCATAAGATTTTTTTAAAACTCCTATTTAGTGGCTGTGCAAATGGCAAAGGAAGTGTGATTAATCCAAGTTGCCTGGAGTAAGACTGAACTGTCTGTACCTGAAGTAGCATAGCACTATGTCAAAGGCACAAATGTGAAGTTCTCTTTCCTTGATTTTCAGGTTGCTGAGAGGAAAACTGTTCCACATCCTTCCTGCCTGGTGCAACCTGGCAGTGCTGTACTACCCTTGCTGGTGATGGAGACTATCTATCCCTCCTTGAAAGAGAACGTGGTGGCTGCTGTCCTTTAGGAAGGGCTGATACCAGCACATCCTTTGCTCAAGAAACCCTGTCCTGATCTTCGCAATATGGCCAATTATCATCTTCTCTTTTTGGATAATATTGCAAAGAACATGGCAACACAACTTCTCACAATGTCTACATGTCTCAGCATTACCTTGCCTCTAGTCATTCTGGGTTCAGGCCTGGGTATGGTAAGTAAACCACACCTGTAATAACAACTAATGTTTTTTTCCTGGCAATGAATGAAGATCAGCATCCATACTGATAGTTATATAAGTGGCATTTGATACTATTTATCATGAAACATTGTTAACTCACTAGTGAACCCTAGCAGGAATGGATGAGATCTATGTTGTGTTCATACGTTCCTTTCTTTTTGAGACCTCCCAAAGAATAGTGTTAGGTAGTTAATCTTATGCCTCAAGAGCTCTCTTTTTTCGAGCCCAGCATTGTGCCACCCTCTTGTTCAATGTTTGTACGGGGCTTTTCGTAAAATTAGTGAGGAGACATTGGATTATTGTGACTTCATTACGTTGCTGGCATCCAGCTCTATGTTTCCATCTTGGGACAGTTGAGCATTTTACCTAGTGGATGGCTGAGACTGAAGCCCAGACGGGAATAAGTTGGTTGAGGTTCATCCAGACAAGATCAAAGTAATATTGGTATCTTGAGTGAGCTAATCAGAAGATATGGCAGACATTACCTCAGCCTACCAGACTGAGTGGGAGCATGTTTGTTATCTGTATCCTCAGCTTCTATTAGGTGATCAGATGGCATTTGTGGAAGATTGCTTATTACCATCAGTTTTTAGGCAACTGATTTTCCTTTATTTGCAAACTAAGGAGCATTTGTCACCTTGAAATTGGGTGATTGCATGGCACTATATGGGGCTGCCCCATAAGACAATTTGGACACGTAAGCTGGTGCGCAATACAGGAGCCCACTTGTTGACAGGAGTATTCCACTAACATCACATTATACCATGGCTCTGTAACCTGCACTGGTGACCTGTTAGTTTTCAGGTGGAGATTTTGATGCTGGTTTTGATTATAAAGACCTAAAATGGTCTGACACATGACTATTTTAGAGATTGTCTCTGTGCTTGTGTGACACTGCCATAGCTGCAAGCAGAAGACTCTCTCAAGCTATCAGATGCCAGTTTAAAAGGCAAGGTATTTTCCACGTCTAATCCTTGACTTAAGGATTCACTCCACACATCTGGCATGGAATAGATTAATTTTAAGAGCACATTACAAGACTCATCTATTTTCCAGGGTTTAAGGGGAGAGTAGAGAGGCAAGGGATGACTGTGGCCTCTGGTCAAAAATGAAAATGCCCTATCTTCTCCAATCTGGTTTGGGCTGGCTGATTTAATTTTTATTGTATTGTATATTTAAATATGTACATAAGCCTAAGGTTTTGGCATATATTAAAATAAATTGTAAAATAATAATAAGAGTATCGCCCTGTACTTGTATTGCCTCAGTTGTTATTCTAAAGAGGAGAATGGTGAATGGTGTACTCTTTTTGAAAACCATAAAACCTAGATATTCAAGATGCTTTAAAGCCCTAGAAAAGATAAGCCAAAAGCAACACAAAAGTGGCTAGATAAGTAGCTCTTTAAAGGCTTGATAGTTCTTCTAAATTGCTAAACAAGAAACACCCCAGACAAATGTTGTAAATGTTGTCTTGCTCTTAACACCGAACAGAACACTCTAAAAAACACTTGACTGTTCATATGAAAACTGGACAGGTGGTAGCTGAAAGCACAGAACAAAACCAGAATGCATTTAATTCTTTTATTGCAGAGGCAGAGCTAGAAGCTCTGTGTTGAAAGAGAAAGATAATGTTTATTGTGCTACTACACAAGTTACTGAATGTTCCTCTAAACCAAATTCAGACTGCCAGGTGGCAACTGCCAGTAAACCTACAGCTGAACATTTCTCATTAGCTACAACCTGCAATAGCTTTAGTGTGATACACTGATAGTGCAGCACAATACCACCACCTAACCTTAAAGGCTGTGTATGCCTTGGAAAAATAATCTTCAATCACAATGACCATGGTACAGATTAAAATGGTAACTCTTTCTTTCAAACTACATTTGTAGTTTAATTTAAAAAGATTAAATTATTTTTTCACTTTGTACAACTGAAACTTGTGTCACTATGCTAAATCACATAAAAGGCCTAATTCTCTTTCTACAAGTGTAACTCAGCAATATCAACTGGAGTTAAGGCAGGAGAATCTACCCCAAAATATTTAACAAAACAAATGTGTGTCTCAGGTTTTTTGGGGGGAGTATTTCTAAACTTTTAGTCATAATCCCCTTTTTCTTTCTCTATAGACTACAAAGGAGTTGCCTAAATTTCAAGCTAGGTTTGCCCATTTATTATAGTCACAAAAACACATCTTCCAGATATAGTGGATGCACGGTAATTCTTGGCAAACTAACATCTCCTATGTGGCAGGCTTAATTAGTGCAGAAACAAGATTCAACATGCCAGTTCACAGTTCCTTTTAATATAAAGGGGTATATGCTGGTACGGCAGAAGAAGGAAAAATCCTCCAAGTCAAAATATTATAGCAGTAGCAACAGCAAAAAAGAAAGTATATATATATATATATATATATATATATATAAAATCAAGCTTCATTGTCTAAGTGATTTAAGAGTAGAAGATTACAATTTTCTAACCCTTTTAATGATATCTTCAATTCAGAAGAAGCCCACAAACTACCAATTATTTCAGTCATGGAAGATTTCCAATAAATGGCATACACCTTTCACGGGAATGTTCTCTATAATAAAAAGAGAAATGTGCCTTTGGTTTGGTTTTTTTGGAGTTTTGTTTTTAAATAAAAAAAATGACAGATTCCCAGAACCATGAGATGAAACTAAATCAATGTTCAAGAGAAGTTTTCTATTCCAG
>ML677349.1:21808261-21877993 GCA_007922305.1 Dermatemys mawii
GGGGAGGCTGCGGCAGGGTTCCTGCAGCTATTTAAAGAGCCTGGGGCTGGGCCGCCGCTACCACTCCAGGCCCTGTCGCGGGAGCCAGCGGCAGCCTCCCCTGGGGTCCCGCAGTGGGAGCTCCGCAGCAGTTTAAAGGGCCCAGGGAGGTAGCAGCAGTCCAGCCCCGGCTATCTTTAAATAGCTACAGGAGCCCCGCCACAGCCTCCCCTGTGCTCCGGCAGCAGGGCTCCGTGGGGACGGGAGCCCCATTTCTGGAACCCTAGGGAAGTGGTGGCAGGGCCCCGGCAGCTATTTAAAGAGCCCGGGGCTGGGCCTCCGCTACTGCCCCGGGCCCTTTAAACTGCTGCGGAGCCCCCAGCAGACGAGGTGGGGTTGGGCTGAGGAGGGGAGTGAGGGGGAGGCCACTCTGACCCCCTCCTCCAGCCCCACCCCTTCCACCCGATGCCTCGCCCCTTCCGGGGCAGAGTTGGCCCCCAGCCCAGACCCTGTACCGGTAAGAAGCTTGAGTTACTTTCACCCGTGCTAGTGACCCAGCACGAGGCCAGCAGCCCAGAGCCCCTGGACTTCCAAGAGATAAGCAGATCAAAGCAAGCATATCTATCACACTGAGGTGATTTAAACTTCAAGACTCCTCATAAGGAATGGAAAGGGAGGTGGATATTTTTTGCTGTTTTTTTTTTTAAATTAAATAGGTAGCTAGTATTGTTTTTAAAAATATTATGAAGAACAAGTTTCAGCTTTGTTGTAACGTGCATTGTTTGCCTGAACTGCTCAAGACCTGAATGCTTGTGTAAGAGGAACTCTTTGAGTTGGCTTATAATATGCATATTCCAAGTGATACAAGCTACAAAAGTGAGATCTTGGAAAAGTGTTGTGGTTTTCATAATGTAATAAAATACTGTAATGATAAATAATAATTAATAATAGTGTGTAATAAGATACCATAAAAACAAATTTTATATTTCCAAGATCTTTGCTTTTATAATTTATACTTAGGTAAAGGAGAAGATCCCTGGAAATATTCATTTTTAGGTGAGGGTTTGCGAGAGTTGATATTTTAGTGAAAGGGGTTCACAGGCTGTTAAAGTTTGGGAGCCACTGGTCTACTAGAACCTCATGGTGTCTCTCCAAGAGGAGTAGTCCAGGACTAGTTTCAGCAGACTAGACTGTGGAAACAGCCTTCACACTAGTGTGTGTAGCCTCCCCAGTACATTTTACAAAGAATCTCCCTCTCCCCCCCACTCCCACATTCCTGTTCACATAAACTGGTTACATTAGTCTGCTGACATCTCAGGTACTGCTGACATCTCCATGGCTCACATATGTTGTGTACCAAAAAATATTTGTCCAACTGCAATAAAAGTTGGTATGCTTTGGCTGGAAGTTTTTCCCCCTCGCTGTTCTGCAGGTTGAGAAGTGGGTCCTTGTATGTGAAAACCACTTGTAGGGGAATTAATTTACATTTATGATCTCAGGGATCATGAAGATCAGGAAACAGGAGCAAGAAACCCTGGTTGAGTCTTTCTGTCCCACTAGTGCTGTTCCTTTCAGATGTTCCTCAAGAAAGTCTCTGCTTGGGATGGAAAGAAGGCCTGGTGCCCTGGAAGAAGACCCTTTGCTGGAGGAGGCATCCTTACTAGGCTTGGCCTTCAGTGTGGGCAGGGAGTCTCAGCAGGGCTTTTCCTTGCCCCACTGCTTAGGGACATTGCCTTTGTGCAACGTGGGCAGCTCACTACCCAACTCATTTCTAGAGCTGATCAAAACGTTTGTCAGGAAGTGTATTTTTATTTTGGGCATCAGATGGCTTTTCAAAGTAGGTGGAACTTTTTGCAAGTTTTTTTTATTATTCAAAATTTTCCACTATTTTATCAAAACAAAACATTTGTTGCTATTCAAATTGGCAATTGTATTATTTTGTTGTCCTTCTATCCTTTTCTTATTTTCCCCTTTCCTAGCCACAAAATGAGAGGGAAGGAGGGGAAATATTTTCATTTTGATTGGAATTAAAGTGAATCAAAATGAGCATTTATATTCTGAACTGAATCAAAACGAAAAAAATCATTTTTAACAAAAATACTGTGAAAAATTTCAAATGAAACAAAAAAAATTTTCTTTTAAATTTTTCACAGGAATTAACTCACATATCTGATCAACTGTACTCATTTCCCATATAATAGATAACCAAACAGGCATCAAATGCACAGCAATAACTTTCATCTTTACCAGCTTAGACTGTACTTGAGCTAGCAGTGGAGAGATTAAAAGCTCTATATGTCCATCACCAACGAGCTAGCGCCCCAACACATGCTCCCAGACTTGCCTCTTCTGACTTGTTTTCTTTCAACAGTACTGTGCTACTCTCAGTTACTTTTCTTTCACACACTCTTTTGTGGCTCACTCCATGGGCTTGTCTACATGGTCAGTCAGAGTGCAGCAAGCTGGGGTGTAAAGTTATAGTACTCTAGCCAGATGTGCACTAAGTTGCCATGAGAAAGATGCTACCATGCACTAGCAGTTATTTTGTGCACTTTGACCTGTTGCTGTTGCAAACAGGAGCAGGGCAGTGTGTAGTACATTCACAGCCTAGCTGACTGAGCACTAACTGTCCATGTCAACAAGCCCTATGTTTAAATGCTACCAAGTGGAATGAAGTAATGTTTTAAGTAAGAAGTTGGGATGAAGAGAGGGAACATTTTCCCTTCTACTGAATCACTACATGCCACTTGCAGCACAGGTGCCATACCCTAGAGCAGAGATGGGGAAACTACGGTCCGGGGGCTACATCCAGCCCTTCAGACATTTTAAACCGGCCCTTCAGCTCCTGCTGGGAATGGTGTCAGGATCTTGCCCTGCTTTGCATGCACCATGAATCCACGTGCAGGGATGGGCAAATTTTTTGGCTCAAGGGCCACATCGGGGTTCAAAATTGTGTGGAGGGCTGGGTAGTGAAGGCTGTGCCTCTCCAAACAGCCTGGCCCTGCCCCCTATCCAACCCCCACCCACTTCCTGCCCCCTGTCTGCCCCCCATCAGAACCCCGAACTCATCCAACCCCCTCTCGCTCCTTGTCCCCTGATCGCCCCCTCAGGAGACCCCCTCACTCTGCCCCCCAGAACCCCACTCCCTAAGCCCCCCTGCTCCCTGTCCCTGACTGCCCCCTACCGAAACCCTCCACCCTAACCACCACCATCCCGAGACCCACCACCCTAAGCCCTCTGCTCCTTGTCCCCTGACTACCCACTCCAGAGACCCCCTGCCCCAACCGCCCGCCCAAGACTGCACCCCCTTCTAAGCCCCACTGCTGCTTGGCCCCTGACACCCCCTCCAGAGATCCCCCTCCCTCATCCAACCCCCGTGCTCCCTGTCCCTTGACTGCCCTGATCCCTATTCACACCTGCACCCCCATGACAGGCCCCCTGAGACTCCCACGCACCATCCAACCTCCCCACCCACCATTCTCTGTCCCCTGACACCCCCACCCGCAAGACTCTCTGCCCCCTTAGCCAACCTCCCCGGCCTGGCCCTGGACCTCTTACTTCACCGCCGCTCAGAATAGCGTGTCTGGCCTGGAGCAGACACATGGCCGTGCTGATCTTCTGGAGCATGCAGTGTTGTGCGGCTGGGAGCTGGGCACGCGATTGAACAGCCCCCTCCACCCCACTCCCCGCTGCTCACGGGGCCCTCTGAGGCCGCAGGGGAAGGAGACAGCGGGGGAGGGGCTGGAGCAGCTTCCCCAGCGCAGCCCGCTGAGGCCATGCAGGAGGGGAACAGCACAGGAGGGGCCAGAGTAGCTTCCCCAGCCGGACCTCGGGGGCCAGTTAGGAGGAGCCTGCGGGCCGCATCTGGCCCGCGGGCTGTAGTTTGCCCACCCTGTCCACATGGCTCCTTGAAGCAGCATCATGTCCCCTCTCTGGCTCCTACACATAGGGGCAGCCAAGGGGCTCTGTGTGCTTATCTGAAAACAGGCTGAATAGGAAAGCAAAATTTGCAGGTGACAAAGTTATGATCAGAGAGGATCTTAGGGACTTCAGAGACACCTAAACAATCTAAGTGAATGAGCAACAAAATTGCAAAAGAAATTCAGCATAAGTTATGAACATTTGAGGGAAATATTTAAATTATTTATACACCTTATAGGGTTCCAAATTAACTGTTTCAAGTCAGGAAAGGAACCAGGGCTTACTATAAACAGCTCAATACAGACTTCTGCTCAATGTACAGTTGCAGTCACAAAAACTAACAAGATGTTATGATGCATGAAAGACAGGACAGAGAACATTACAGAAACAATTATTATGTCCTTATATAAATCAATGGTGCAGCCTCATCAGCAATACTGTGTGCAGTATTGGCCATCCAATCTGTAAAAAGATATTGCAGAGCTAGAGGGGTTTCTGAGAAGAGCAACAAGAATGATCAACGGTGGGAATAATGCTCATATGAAGAGAGATTGAAAAAACTGGGATAGCTTACTTTAGAAAGGAGATGCAGAAGAGCAGACAAGATAGAAGTATATAAAATAATGAGTGATATAGAGAAGGTAGATCAAGAACTTCTGTTCTCCCTGCCTCATAGTACGAGAACAAGGGGACGGTCAAATTAAAATGTGAAAAATTCAAAACTATTAAAGGAATACTTTTACACTCCACATGTAATAATACTATGAAACTTGCTGCCATAGGAAGTTGTTGGGGTCAAGAACTGAACAAGATTTAAAAAGAGATTGGACATTTATATGTGAACCAAGAAAATCCAGAGTTGTCATAATGAATAATGATACGTTTTTGGAAGGGATATTAAACTTTATGGCTTTGGGGTTTAAGCCAGTTTCTAACTATGAGAGATCATGATAAGAACTAATGTGGGGGAGCTTATTCCATCTGCCTACTCTGGTGTGCTCATGACTTCCTCTGAAGCACCTGTTACTAGCCACTGTCACATACAGAACACTGGGCTAAATGGATCTTGGATTGGATCCAATATGGCAATTCCTGTGTTCAAGAATTCTTTAAAAAATTGTTTAAAACAAGCCCCCAAACCTTGAAGACTCAGTGGCAGTGCATCAATCAGCCAAAACTACAAAACCATAGTACTTTCAAAGCTATAGTTAACTAATGTGTGTTTGTTCAGTGATTACTAGGAGAATAGGTTGTTGGTGACAGAATGGGGTCCCTGAGGTCTTTCATGAGGGAGACCACACAAAATGCAGATGTATGGAAGATACTTGCCCAATGGTGCAAACATAGGGTATCATTACCTCCCCTCAAAGAGCACCCACATCGAAGCACAATGCCCTTCTTTGCTTGGTGTGCTAAAATGCAAAAACTCACTTCAATTCCAATTCTGTATTGGTGCAATCAGTCAAGCCGTGCTCTTAAATCTGAGAGAGTAAATGCTAGAACACACAGTACTGGAGAGGCTACGATTGCCCAGTGGGTGATGAATGCAATGTTTAACAATAGTGTTGTTTCAGCTAGCCTATTCATGAGAAGAGAAAGGAAACTGAAAATGCTCTTTTATAAGAGATTTGCTTGAGTTGTTTACTTTCGTTGTCCTAAACAGAGTTCTGAAAAGGTTTTTTACATCACAGGGATTAGGATAAAATTGAGCTAGCTGCTCTGGTGAGTCCAGCTCAATATGCCTTTGTTTAGAAAAACAAATGAAAAATATTGTTATACGATAATGATCAGAAGGTGTGTGAGGTACGTTTGCTTTGCTAATGACTGCCACGAATACATGTCCCACTCCCATGTGAGCATATGAGAAGAGCATTAAAAAAATCCCCAGCGTAAAGCTAATGGGGTGCAAGTTAAGCATATGCATAAGTGTTTGCAGGATCAGAATCAAAGATACAGACAATGGTTCTAATCAGGACAGCCATTACCTCTTTCTATATAGTCAACTTTCCACCTAGTAGCTCAAAAAGGTTTTGTATCCCATGCATTTCAATTAAATTTAGAAGAAATACTCTATTTTTTCCCATATATGACCGTATTAAAAGCTGTCCAGTGTTGGCTGCCATGTTCTAGATCAGTGGTTCTCAACCTTTTTTCATTTGCAGACCCCTACAAATTACTTGTCTGAATATACAGTTGAAGTCTGTTCAGACAATTTTCAAATCTAAGATCTTTACAGACCCCTTAGACATAGTCCGTGGACGGCTGGGGGTCCATAGACCACAGGTTGAGAACTGCTGTTCCAGATAGCTCATCTATGCTCAGTCTTCCCCGCTCTTCCAAATGAGTTCGTTCCTGAGTATGTTTTCCTGGCCTTGTGGAACTCACACACCTCTTGGTTGTGGTGTTCTGTCCCATCTAGTGGCACCGAGACCACAGAGAGAGATTGAGATTAATGAGTTTGCTCTACAGGCTTATCTACCAGCGAGCTGTCTTGTGGTAGAAGCTCATGTTTTACGCTCCAGAGATCTCTGGTTTGATCCTGCCCACCAGTGACCGGAGTCTGTCGGCAGTACATTTGCTTAGAGAATTCTGTCTTAAGTAGTGGTATGAACAAGGAAACATCTCAAAAAACCAAGTGGCAACTGAATTTATCCAAATGGAGCAGTTAGAGGTAGAGTTCTTCCTCATCAGGCCCTCAAACTTACAGTACCCTAATTTGCACAAGGACCCCCAGGAACTTTTATATTGGAAAAGATCAATGGCCCACCTGCTCCAGTATCCTGTCTCACAGGAAGGTACAAGGAAACCCAAAATGAACTATGGCATTTTCTGCCAACAGGGGAATTCCTCCACAATTAGATATGTCCTCAATCAGTTTTTCTGGGCCCAATGTGACTGCCTGCTTCTAAGTAATCTAAAACGCATTCCAGGGCCAATTCAGGCAATGAAATTAACTCTCTCTCTCTCTCTCTCTCTCTAAGGTAAAGAACAAGAGGTTTTTTTTAAAAAAAATGTTCATTGCAAATGCAAAACATCAGACAGCCTCCTTTTAAATAGTTCAGGCTGCTTGTTGAACAGGTAGCTCATAGTGAAGCTGAATGCTTCTTGCATAAAAAGTCCTTCCTGTTAGAGCTGGTTTTATTTTTTTCAGAGCTACTTGTTTGCCACACAAATGGAAACAGAAATTAAACTGTTTTTGAGTATAATTTACTTTGAAGAGAAATAGCTTCATTAATACTTTTTGCTGCTTTAAAAAAAGAACAGTTATTTTACCACTTTCAACTGATACATATAAATTAAGAAACCACATGGTGTAAATATTATATGGCAGAAGCTATTTCTGTATCAGTTAAACTCCACTTATACCACTCGTGCTTTTATTGCTAATAGGTTAACATGTTATAGAGCAGTGTACATATACTCACTACTTCAGTCTCTTACTTTTACAGTATGAGTGAAATTAAAACACTTTCCACTCATGCATCATACTCAACATTAACCCATCAATACACAGTAAATCCACTTCACAACGCAAATGAAATCATGTTTTTTTCATATTAATGATTCTACATATGGGATAAAGAGAGATGTGCAGAAGCAGCTTGGATTCCCTCTTTTCTCCTGAAAGGAGTGGAAGTTCCCTCCACAAGTTTGTGTCTCTGTGAGTTCATAGGGTCATGCAGAGGCCGGGGGAGGAGGGTGGGTGTAGGACTGACTGATCTCTGTATTATCCCTTTCAGTGTGTGGACATGTACTGTGCAACATAATGTGGCTCCACTCAGAAACATGTGAGTGGAAACAAACTCGATACTTTGGAAAGTGCCTCACATCTCAAGGTGGGGTTAGGAGGCAGGCATGACAGCCCAGCCTCTAATGTCTACACTGCATTGTAGGCACAGGTCTGTGGAACCCAGGATTATGGACTCAGTATTTACAAGCCTGCATTCCAGCATCCACATTACACTGTAAACCCGGGTTTACAATTGCTGGACCCAGATCTCACAGACGTTCTAGCACGTCCAAACTGCATTACACAGACCTTCTGACTTGAATCTGTGACCTGAGCTGCATCCACACTGCAAAATGACGGGCATTGGTCTCAAGTCACAGAGGGACTCAGGTTTCCCTCCCTTCCCCCGGTCTTGCAGAGTTCTAGGATTCTCATCCTGAGTGTTTGCTGACCCGACTGAGACTGATTTGTGTGTGAACAAAAGGGGAACATGGGCTCAAATCTGAGTCAGACCCCAGGCTTAGTGCGCAGTGTTGACATACCCTAAGAAGGATCAAACTGACAGACTTCCTTATAGGGCCGGCTCTACCTTTTCTGCTACCCCAAGCAGCTCCGCCAAAGAGGGAAGAGGGTCGGAGCTGCTGCAGGCGTGTCATCAAAGGCTGCCTGAGTGCCGTCCTGACAGCTCCCAGAATGCTGCCCCCTGCCTTTTGCCCCAGGCACCTGCTTGCTAGACTGGTGCCTGGAGCCGGCCCTGCTTCCTTACTGCAGTATGTACTCCACGCTGGGCAAGCCTGAAAAGATCAAAACTGTGCAACTAAGATATAAATTAGTAGGCTTTTTTTTTTCATTAAACAAAATATAATAATGAGCCAAACAAAAAGATAAGAAAAAATGCTAGAAAAGGCAGCAGTTATATACATCCCAATTAAAAACATTTATTCTTAACACCCACAATATTTATGTTCTAATCAAATGCTGCTATTCTACTTATCGGTTCAGACCAAAAATCTATTTACATAGCATGAGCAGCACTAAATCATTTTTCTCCATACCCTTTCCACATCATCAACCAGCATCAGTGTAATTAATGCAAATACGTTAGATCATATGATACATTGTTCAACAGTACATATTTTATTAAAAATGTAACACCAGTCATCAAAAATGTGCAGGCTTCAAATTAATCCAATAATATCCCATTAATAACTATTTCTAAAGATTTTACTGAATGAAAAACAAAACAGCTGTGTAATGAACTAACATATGTAAATATAAATGCTTTTAAAGATATCTCTTCACTTTTTACTCCTCTCAAACTCAGCCCTACTTGCTTTGGTAAAATCAATACTTGTTAACAGCAAGTTTATTTTAACTTGCATGATCAAGTAATGCAGAATGTCAAGTGTTCTTATACACTGGTTTTTCAACTGGAATTAGATAAAGTGTTTAAAACATTGTGCAGCCTGCTCATTTGCTAAATCCTACTGAGAGTTTACATTGAACCGATCAAGTTTCTATCCTGAGTTTACATTTCACAGGTGTTTTTAAACTGAACCTATGATCTTTCTGGTTTCAAATTTCTATGCCTGGACACTAATTACTCAGACCCCACCCTTCCCTACCTTTAAAACTAACCTTGTAGATTTAAGACTGCTTCAAGTAATTTTAATCACTGTAGTGTCAATGAGGGAATCTTCCCCTGATTATAATTGTTTACTTGGTGTAACTTGCTGATTGATGTAAACACAAAAGCAGTTACAGATAAACACAAAGAGATTTTTTTTTTCTTACAACAAATGTAGAAAATCCAGCACCCTACTTTTATCCCCGAAACCACAGCAATAAAGTAGAGTTCACTTGTGCTGTTGGGTCCCCCCATAAAAAAACTCCCACTGTTGTCTACTTCCTACCATATCTGCGTTTATCCAAGACAAACGTTTTTTAAAAAAATCACATTCACAAATTAATATCAGTGAATATATTTATAAAAAGTACTTCACTAACTGATTCTATAATCTAAAATAAATACGCCTGCGTTTTGCAGATTTGAAATGCTGGAATAAATGTAGTTATAATTTTAATGTCTTGTTTTAGCAGTTAAAGGAGACGCATCTGGCAATAATCTACGAATAAATACAGTGTCTCAGTTCTTGGTTTCTCCTCCAAAATACTACCTAGAACATTTTTGCAGTATTATTCATATAATCAGCATAATGCATTGCATTGCCTTTCAAATTATTCAGAATTCTCAGTTCATTCAAAAAAGAGCTTGTTTTAAGAAAAGAAAAGAAAATATGCCATGCCAGAAAGCTCAGTTTATTGATTCAGATCTGCTGCCAAGAGGAACAATGCAGTAAAGCAGACTTCAGCATTTCAAAAATGTTTTTACAATAAGTACAAAGTGAAGAAAAGAGCTATATTTACCTAAACCTAGAATTCCACAGGTGAGGCAGGAGATAAATTATGGAATCCTTTTCCTATAGTCCCCAAAGTTTTAGCTTAGAATGAATTCTGTTGTAATCCTTTACGGTTGTCCAGTAAAATGCCCTCCATGTCTCTGCCGTGTTTTCTTTTGCCTTTTTGCAGCAAAACTCTGTTATTTGCATAAAACCTACTTCTAGCCTATAAGAGTTTTTGAACAACTACATGTTAAATTAGCTGTCCTGACATGCTCTTGCAAGCATGACATCATAAATCTCCATAGTTACCTTAACCCCACCTGCCTGCATGCCACAGTTACCTGTCACGTTCAGACCTACCACTCTGCTTCAACTATACATTTTTTAAAAAACGAAACAACCTCATTTTATAGTTATTCTGCATTTTACAACAACAGGTTTTTTTTCAAATTAATAGAAATCTAACTTCATTTGCAAATGGATTAAATTGTCCTTCAGAAAACACTAACTGAAATGCCAGGCATTGCTATCTGACCCTCCCTGTCTAACAATGTACGTGATTAGTTAAAGAAAAATCCTACAATGCCACATGTCTTAGATTGTACTCTAAAGTTACACGAAAAACTCAGCTTTTGAAAAGCTTCCACTATATGGCTTCCACAGGTTCATTTTCTTTCTCTCTCTTTAAAGAACTTTTTACTGGTATAACTTGTAAAACAGGTTCACCTCAGGGATTTTTTTCCCTCCTCCCCTTTGAAAGTTTAGCATTTTTAACCTTTTAATTGCAAATACTTTTTCATCCTCAGATCCATTGTCATTGTTTATATACTTTTTCCTGGCCCCTAACTAACCGCAGTCACTTCCCCCCAAAGCAGGCAGCAATGTAAATTAATGGGCTCATATGTAGAGTGAATACTCCAGTGTCATATGTTTGGCACCCCACTCTCATTGGAGGATAAACACATGCCACTGCAGAGCTGGAGATAGTACTTTCTTTCCTTCCCTTTCCTTTTTAATCTTGTTGTGGCCCTTTTTAGTCCTCACTCTCATGAGCATGGAATATGGTCTCGACAAAGGCAGGATACGTAGGTATTGCAGATATTTCCACTACACCTCTCTGCTCTTTTAATATATATAAATCCTGGCTACTGTACTATTCTTGAGACTATTAATAAAAGTAATATCTAGCTCTTACATGGCTAATCATGCAAACAATTAGAACGAGACCACTCAGTACTATTTGTTATTTCTATTACAGCAGAGCCCAGAGGCCCTTGTGTTAGGCTCTGTACAAAGACAGGCAGCCTGTCTTGAGGAGCTTTCTGTTTCAAGACAAGACACAACAAACAGAATTGGAAATGGGTTGATAGAGAGAGGAATACATAGTTACAAAGACTATGTACATAGCTGGGAGATTTAAAGTAATTAAAAAATATAAGATATAATGATAATTATACAATGACAAATGATAATGAACAATAGATCAGCAATCCCTTTAGCTTTTTACTTAGCCATTTTCAGGTGGTATTTTCCAGTAGACATTATGGTAGAATTGAGGAAGAATTTACAAAAGCAGGGCAGTGGCTTTAAAAACTGCTCCAGAGAGGGCTTTCTATTCATAAAGCCAGCATGGAAGAAAGCATTAAGACACTGTGGAAAATGTAGATGGTTAGCCAAGGCTGGTATCATTCGCAAAGTCGAGGGAACATGAATAATCATCAAAACTCATTTTCACCTGTAATGTTTCACCATAAACTAGAGGCCAAATTCTCTATTGTACACATCTGCTGGCTGCAGCAAAGAGAGAGCGAGAAGGCCCGGAAGAGAGCCAATTAAAGCCTCTTGATTATTTGGCCACTTCTATGTTAGTCATGGTAGAGATTAGAGCAAACTCAGAGCTGCTCCAAACTCTGCCATCTGATAATGGTCCCAAAGAAACCATCTACTGACTGGGAATATCTGGAGTGTAATATAGCCTAAACATGTCATTTTTGACATTGAGAATGCTCCTGCGGCAGCGCTTTGAAGTGCGAGTGTGGCCACTCCTGGTAATCCAACTCCACAAGGGGATTAGCTCCGAGTGTTGGGAGTGCAGCTCCCAGCTCTCGGAGCCTGTCCACGCTGGCGCTTCAAGGTGCACAGACTTGCTGCGCTCGGGGGGGGTGATCTTTCTCACCCCTGAACCAGCAAGTTAGAACGCTATAAAGCGCCAATGTAGCCAAGCCCTAAGACTGCAAGGGACTCCCCGCACACACTGGATTGCAACAGGAGTGAAGTGGGATCATGTAAACGGTCAAAGTTTTCATAGGTGTAATAACCCACTATGGTATTTTGTATATATAATCTATGTGTGTGTATACAGTACTTAGCTCTTATATAACATGTGTGTGCCTACGTGTATGTACCTGGTAAACACACACAGTACACACACACTGAATATTTTATAATTATAATATATACACACATACCTAAAGGCAAAACTGCATTGCATTACAACCTTCACTATGAAGCCGCTAACATATTTCCATTACATGCCTGCGTGCACGCGCACGCACACACAAATAGTAAGGAATAACAATTAGCTCTGAATTGTATGTCTGAGATTACAACAAACTGTTCTGACATATTTCCATTAAAAAGTCCCTTACTACCAAATAGATACTTATTTTTGCATGTTTTACTGTGGTTCTTTGTTTGGTTTATGGAGTTTAAAAACACAAATGATGAATCGATGAGATGTCCATTCCTGAAAGCACCCAAGAAATGTGGCCTGATCCTTTGATAGTAATTTCAAGAAAATCTTGTTATACAGTTTATACTCATTACAGATAGTACATGTCTAATAATCAAAAAAATATAAACAGGCTCTATTCACATAGATTTCATCCCCAATAAATTATCAAGTATGACACATTTTAAACAAACAGAGAGAATGGTTACTGCATTCTTTCTGTAATTTATTGGCTTCAGAGACAGATCAAGTTACAAACTGTGTAGGCTGTCATGCTGTGTAGGCTGTTCAAACCTAGGTTTGCAGTGTCTGCACCACTGGAACTAAATATTTACACGACTCAGAAAGATCTTATCTTAGGTCTCCCTCTCCCCCCTTTATTTAATTTGTACGCTATCTTTATCTACCACCCAGCACATTCCACACAACCATGAAAGTTCATGAAAGAGATAAAAAGTATAATCACTGAAAAAATCCAAGACTTTCAAAAGGAAGGAAAAGGCCTGTATAAATATAGGGCATAAATCATACCAGTTAGTGCTGAGGACACAGAGAAATCTGAGCTCATTTTCTTTTACCAACAATTTTATTTTGAAGCACTGGAAGCCTATGACCCCTAGATTCCTTGGAATAGACGGGGGAGGGGAGGAGGGAGTGAGGGAGAGAGAGAGAGAGAGAGAGCGCGCGCGGGGATGGGGGAGGCTCAAATTTCAACACAATGTTCTGACCTAAGGGAAGACCTCCAAAATGGTAGGACTTTGAAAATATTGAGCAAGAAATCTCAGAAACATTAACATCCTAAGCTAATAAAGAAGAGGTGCCTTATAGAATAAGTACCTTGCTCATCACAGGCACACATCATGAGGGGCCTTTGAGGAAGAAGTGTTCACGTGTGAAATAAGAAATATCTTTATATAAAACATGGACAAGTATATGAATCCAAGGGAAGTCAAACTACAAGGGCTACAAATACATTGCTAAATTACTTTGATTTTTACTCTCGATTTGCTGGTAAACCTACAAGCACTAAGAAAAAAACCTTTAAAAAAGGTGGCCTCCCATAATTTGTTAGACTCAGCACATTGGACACAACGTTTCTTTTTTCACTGAACAGTACCCTTTCCCCAGGTTTGCCAGCCTCTGATTTTTTTCAGTTTACTTGGCATTTAACTACTTGTACCATAAATACAGGGTTGGGACTTTTTTTGTTTTTGTTTTTTAAATTAAATCCATGTAGTGAAAAATTAATTATGGAACAAAATGTTTATTTTTCTGTCAGGTTTATTGACAAAGTTGAATGCTATACTTGGCAACAGAGCACATCACTTTGTCCTGAACAGTTTCATTCACTACATTCTCTGTATTCAAAGGACAGCTTGGCAACCTTTTCAACCTGTCCTGAGAAATATATCAAAATGTCACATCTTCCATGGGCCCAAAAATCTGCTTCTCCCTGCTGAAAAGTCACTACAGGCAGCCAAGAAACAAAAGAATGTGAGGCATATTTCTTAGAGACCTGCTGTCAAAATAGTTTGGAGAATGCAGATACTTGAGGATGAGTCCACATCATTTGTGTTAGTGGATTCAAAAGCAGAAAGGACAGCAAATAAATGGGTAACGGCCACAGGTGCCAGGATTAGGGGTGCTGCTGCACCCTCCTAGCTTGAAGTGGGTTCCATCATTTACAGGGTTTACAGTTTGGTTCAATGGCTCTCTGCACCCTCACTATAAAAACTGTTCCAGCACCTCTGATAACAGGTCCAACTGAGGTAAACCTACACTGTGGACAAATGTTTTCTTTTCTGCTAAGCTTGGCTTCCCAGACTGAAAACGTAGCTAAAGCTAACAGCTGGTCCCATATTTTTAGGTAAGATGGTTAGCTGTTACTTGAAGAGGAGATAAACCTTCCCTTTGACTATTCTGGATTCATTTTGTCCTACTACACTCTAATATATAAACTCTTCAGAAAATGGTTCATTTCAGTGAATGGCGCAAGAATGGCATCAAATAGTCATACTCCTTCCCTTTAAAAAAATCTAACACACAAAACAAAGCCCATCCAATTACATTTGTTTAGGATCTGCTACATTCCCTTTTGCCTAACCATTTAACACTGAATTTTATAAAAGTTAGAAATACTTTTTTTAATGAAAAACAATTAATTACTTTGTTTTCATACCTGATCTCTCAGCCTTTCTTGGTGTCCCATTATTGCTGTAGCATGATGGGGATATTTCTGTTTCAGATGCTCCAGAAAAGCCTCTCTTTTTCTGTCCATTTCTGATGTCTGCATTCCCAGTATTTCTTTGGAACTGCGAGGTCCACCTACAGTATGTCTACGAGGGATGTTGCGGGTAGGCTTTGGATTGGAAGGATTATTGTTTCCAGTTGTAAGGAGTTCTTTAGATCGAAGACATTCTGCATCGTCTAATGATGTTACATGAAAATTGTTTTTTCCCTGGTCTGAAAAAAATAAAGAGTATTATAAGAACATAACACCAACAGCCACATTTATAAGGAAAAATATAGCAAGGTCAATTAAACAAATATAGTAGTATACAATATCCTGTCCTGCACCACTGATGGGGAAAGACGTGTTATTAAGCTTTAAGAAAATACACAGATAGAATTGCTTATACCAGCTGTATTATACAGTACTTAATGCCTCACAGAAAACTGATCATTTAAGAAAGATGTCCCTTTATACCACCTTCGCTATTGTCTGAAGTAAAAAGAAGATATGGCAAAGCCTTTAGCACCTAACCTTTAAAATCTAAAGGATGCTTTCAACAAGAAGAAAGTTTTCTACAGTATGTTCCAGTACATTTAATGAGCCTGTAACTAGTCTCCTTAGAGATACCAACTGATAAAATTCCTTTGACAAAGCAGATTTGAAAACCTTAATGTTTTCAAAGTATGTTTTCCACATGCTCTGAAATGCCTATGAAATAGTAAGAGAAGCACTTGGGGTTTTTTTCCGTTTTCTGACTGTAGCCAGGTTTTAAATTTCATGGATCTCACTTGGATTTTATACCTCTCTGAGACAGCAGATTGGAAAATACAGCATCACTTTTTCAATAAACCACTCCCAGGGAAATAAAATAAAAGCAAGTTTTATGTGACAGAAAAGAGGAAAAAAGTCAGATAAACTTTACAATTTTAAAGTCTTCTTTAAAACCAATGGCCAAGGATACTTTTGTAAAAGATAGCTACACAGAGAGTGTATGTTAGTGCTAGCTTATCTGAAGGTAACTGTGTAACATGAACCCTCTGGTGCCTGTAGAAGTGTGGGTTGGAGGTTTGTTACCTAATACCTATGAAAAATCCCCCTCTCTTTTGTTAGCAAAGAGGAACAACAAATAGCAACACTGAAAAGACCTCCTAAGTCCATCTGTAGCCTTACTCACCCCTGTTATGCAAACTTGAATGTCCTTATTAACATTAACTCTTTATAGACTTTAAATGTTCATCCCTTTAAATTTCTTGCTTCATTTATCATTATATACTGCTATTTCACTAAAAGTTATTTCACTAAAAGCACCCCCAGTAGATCTCTAAGCACACCCCTTTGCATGTTACTGTATTTTGGGAATTAATACATTCTCTCAACTTTCATAGATTCATTAATATTAAGGACAGGAGTGACTATTAGGTCAACTAATTGGACCTTATGTTTTATGACCTCCTGTACATAGGTCATCCATTGCTCTTGATACCATCCCCACTTGTCTGTCAAATCCACCATTTAGGTCCTCACCATGCAGTAGGATCCATGTTGATGGACCTCCATTAATTTCATCTTAGACTGCATGTTCTTCAGAGGAAAGGACTTTTCTGTGAGCTATCTAACACAGTGGTTCTCAGCCAGGGGCATGAGTACTCCTGGGGGTACACTGAGATCTTCCAGGGGGCACATCAATTCACTCATCTAGATATTTGCCTAATTTTACAACAGGTTACATAAAAAACACTAAGTCAGTACAAACTAAATGAGAAAGTAATCAAGTTTTCAGTAACAGAAAAGCTGTTACACTTTTGTATTTTTGTCTGATTTTGTAAGCAAACAGTTTTTAAATAAGGTGAAATTTGAGGGTATATAAGAAAAATCAGTCTCCTGAAAGGGGTACGGCAATTTGTAAAATTGAGAAAAAATGGTTACCGATCTTTCGTAACTGTTCTTCGAGATGTGTTGCTCGTGTCCATTCCAAGTAGATGCTTCACATGCACAGTTGTTGGTAGGTTTTTCCCCTGGCAGTACCCATCAGGTTGGCTGTGAAGAGGGAGTCGCGCTTTCAAGGTAATATATATAGGTCCCTGCCGACCCACCAATTCCTCAGTGTCTCCTTGACAAAATACTCTGACAGAGGGGAAGCGGGTGGGTCTTGGAGTGGACACGAGTAACACATCTTGAAGAACAACAGTTACGAAAGGTAGGTAACCGTTTTTCCTTCTTCATGTGCTTGCTCAGGTCAATTTCAAGTCGGTAACTCTCAAGCAATTCCCAGGAGGAGGGGTCAGAGTTCACCCAGTCGCAGACTGCAGCACTGCTCTGCCAAATGCTGCATCATCTCTAGCCTGCTGAGTAATGCTGCAGTCGACGTAAAGGTGTGGACTGATAACCATGTTGCTGCCCTGCAGATGCCCTGAATGGGGCGCTGTGCCAGGAACGCCGCCACTGAGGATGCCTGCATCCTTGTGGAATGTGATGTCAATGCCGGGGCAGGTATCTTTGCTAGGTTGTAGCACGCCTTGATACAGGTTGTGATCCAGGCCAAGATCCTTTGGGAGGACATCAGAAGCCCCCTCATGCGCTTAGCAGTTGCTATTAAGAGCTGTGTCGACTTTCAAAACAGCTTTTTACGTTGAAAGGATGAAGCCAACACTCATCTGACATCCATCTGACATCCAGGGAGTGGAGCATCCGTTCCTGGTTTAACGAGCATGTGGCTTAGGGAAGATCATTGGAAGAAAATGTCCTGATTCTCATGGAATTGTGAAACTACCTTTGGGACGAAGACCAGATGTGGCAGAAATTGTACCTTGTCCTTATAAAAAGCAGTATAAGGGGATTTGGACATCAAGGCCTTGAGCTCAGACACCCTCCTGGCAGAAGCTATGACCACTAGGAATGCCACTTTCCAGGAAAGACAGAGGAGCGAACATGCTGCGAGGGGCTCAAAAGGAGGGTCCCATCAGCCTTGAGAGCACTAGGCTGAGATCCCACGGGGGGATTGGCTGTCTTATCTGAGGGTACAGGCTATCTAGTCCAGCAGTTCTCAAACTGTGGGTTGGAACCCCCAAAGTGGGTCATGACCCTGTTTTAATGGGGTCATCATTGTTTGCACTGGACTTGCTGGGACCTGGGGCCAAAGTGTGAGCTCCACCACCCAGGGCTGAAGCCCAAGGGCTTCATGCCTGAACAGCAGGGTTAGGCTTCAACCCTCGGCAGCGGGGCTCAAGTTACAGTTCCTCTGCCTGGGGCTGAAGCCCTTAGGTTTTGGCTTTGGGCCCTGAGCCCGGGGTGGAGGGGCTTGAGCTTTGCCTCCATCTCGCCTGGGTTGGCAGGGCTTGGGCAGACTCAGGCTTCGGTCTCCCATCCTGGGGTCATGTAGTAATTTTTGTTGTCAGAAGAGGCCACTAGGATTGCCACTGCAATGAAGTTTGAGAACCTGTAATCTGGTCCTTTGAGGAAGCAGCCAACCATGGGGTTAGCGATTACTGACTGACTGGCAGAACCGGGATGAAAAGCAGAGATGGTAGCCAGGTGCAACTTTATTGATGACACTGCCAGGCCCTGCTATTTCAGATGCAGTAAATAGTCCAGAATGAAAGGAACTGATGACTGCAAGGGCAGAGTCTCTCTTTGCAGAGACCAGATTGAGAATCTTGTCAATTTAACCAGATAGGAGGCTCCTGTGGATGGTTTCCTGCTGCCAAGGAGAGCCTCCCTAACAGAGTCTGAACCTGTGAGCTCCAAGGGGGTTAGCCACAGAGTTTCTCTAGACTGGGATGCTGGAAGTGGCTGTCAGTCTGCATGATCAAGTCCAGGACCAGGGGCAGTGTTATAGGTGCTCCACAAACAGGTCTATAAGCATGGTGAACCACTGCTAATGTAGCCATGCTGGTGCTATCAAGATCATTGATGCTCCCTGTAGTGGGGTAGTCACCCTGCTCTGGCCCGAAGGAGTTAAAAGCAGCCCTGGGGAGGGCTGCAGCTGGGGAAAGCAGCAAAACTCAGGCTGAGTAGAATAGCAGCCACAGCTGTGGCAGACCAATCAGGCCACAGCTGGCCCTGATAAAAGGGCTGAGAAGCAGGAGCTAGGCAGTCTCTCTCCAGGCTGGGAGGGAGCAGGACCTGGCTGTATGCAGGACAGGGTACTTGAGGTAGAACACTGCTGGGGGAATAGTCAAGGGAGTTGGGGAGCTCCAGCCTAGCAACTCCCCAGGCTGCAGGCCTGAAGTGAGGCCTAAGAAGGGTACTGGGGGCTAGGCAAAGGGCAGCTGATCCAACCCCCCCTTGCCTATGATGTCTGGCTTTTACATTGCAGTCTGCCCGAGGGTGCGGAGGCTTGATGATGACTGGCAGTAGCCCAGACTGAGGCAAGGTGGGGATTAGAGGATTGGGGATTCTCCAAGGAGAGGAGACCCAGAGACAGAATGTGGGGGTATTGCCAGAGTGCAGCACCCTAGGAAAAAAGGCACCGGGATCCGGGAGGAATGTGGGGCCAGCAGACGTCGAGACACCGGCTTGCAGAGGGCGCGCTGGAGCTGGAAAGATCTAATTCCCAGACGGCCAGCAGGAGGCGCCGCAGGGATGAGTCGTTGCGTCGCTACGTTTCCTCTCTTCAAACCTTCAGCAGGACCTTGTATACATGTGGGAAGTGTGGGAATGGGTACAGCAAGTGCTCCTTCCAAGGGAGAGAAAAGGCATCATCAAGCAAGCCCAGGCTGTGATTCAGGAAGAACAGAACTGCTGACACTTCCTGTTGAGCCGTGTTGCAAACAAGTCTATCTGGGGAAATCCCCACCTCTGGAAGACGCTGATTAAGACATCCGGGCAGAGGGACCACTCGTGATTGTGAAAGGACCTGCCAAGATGATCGGCCAGATCATTCAGAGAGCCCAGAAGGTGCCACTGCCTGCAGATGTATAGAGTGGACTATGCAGAAGTTCCACAGCTTGAGGGCTTCCTGGTAGAGGGAAGAAGAGCAAGCACCTACCTGTTTGTTTATATAGAACATCGCTGTTGTATCATCTGTCAATACTGAAACACATCTGCACTGCAGATGGGTTTGAAATGTCTGGCAAGCAAAGCGAACTCACATGGCTCCCTGACATTGATGTGCAGTGATAGTTCTGCTTGGGACCACAGACCTTGAGTTCTGATTCTTCCTAAGTGCGCCCCCTAACCCATTGCTGACATGTCCATTACTAGAGACAGGGCATTCCTGCACATATTGTTTGCAGGTTGAGTCACCACCTGTGACATCTGCCCCAACGTTTTAGTAGTGTTATGGATAGTTTTAATGAGGAGTCCCTCAAAGGACCTTTAGGCACGAGAATGTCAGCCATGGGGTCAATCTCCTCTGACACCTCCTCTGCCTGCATTCCCAAATTCTGTACCACCCTTTTGAGCAACTCCTGTTGGGATCTGTTGTCCACGGCTAGAAACATGGTGGATGTGCCCATCACTGCTTCATCAGGAGAGGATGATGCCCGTGGTGACACCGGATCTTCCTGATCCTCTGTCTCACGGGGATCCCCCCTGCGCTGAACGACCTGCGTAGTGCTGGGTGCGGTGCTGGTACCGATCCCGATGCCAGGTTGCACTGTGATCTTAGTGCCAGCTTGTATGCCCATCTCTTGGGCTTGTGGAGGATACCAGGCTAAAGATGACAATGATGGCAGGACCCATGCTTCCGAAACCACTGACAAGAATCTGGACCACAGCCCTTGGAGTTGGTGATAGGCCCATGGGGTCAAGAAGGGCCACAGAATCAGCACCTGCCACTGTGGTGGCCATGGCATCATAGGCCAGAGCTGCCCTTCCTCTTGTCTGGAGTGAGGCCAAGAATGGTGCCAGCTTTGCCTAGAGGCATATGACTCCGCCTCCAAGTCTCACAAGGACTCCAACCTCGGTGACTAAGGCGGTGCGGAGTGAGACAGTGCTGGGGAGCAGAGCCAAGGTGAGGGTGAGCAGTGCCGCATCATCAGTGGCTTGCTCTTAGAAGGCACTGTGCCTCTTTGCAATGCTGGTGCTGGAGCCAGTGCCAGTGTGGGCGACTGCGCTGTCATCACTATGAGGTCCTTTGCTTCCTCAAAGGTGTCTGGAGTGGAGGGAAGGTCTAAGTCTTCCTCCCAACATCCCCGCACCAGGGATTCCACTAGAACCAGACTCGATGGACCTCCCTGTGAGGCCAGAATCAACAGCACCGGCTAAGTCGGAGCTGGTGCAGGGTGTCCTGGCACAGGAAACACCCCGCTGGAGCCTCCTCGTTCCACTGCTCTAATGGCAGAGCAACCTCTGTCAGTCTTCTTTCTTTTGTGCAGGACCAGTGAATGGGAATGGTGCAGGGCACTTGCACTAGAGAATGTCTTTGGCAGCGGGGAATGGCGGTCTCTGGAGCCAGAGTCCTTTCTCGATGCCATGGCCTTTCTTAGTGAGACTGGGGTGCTCCACAGCAAAGTGCTGTGCTTGGAGTCAGACACCACCTGAGCTGGCTGGGGATGAAGGGCTGACTCCATGAGGAACACTTTCAGCCTAAAGTCCCTCTCCTTTTTAGGCCTTGTCTACACTACCGCAGTGTGTCGACCTAAGTTATGCTACTCCAGCTACATGAACAACATAGCTGGAGTCGATGTAGCTTAGGTCAATTTACTGCAGTGTCTACACCACACTGGGGAGATGGTTGACACTCTCCCATCGACTTATCTTACTTCTTTCTTTCCGGTGGAGTACTGGAGTCTATCAGAGAGCACTCTGCGATTGATTTATCGGGTCTTCACTAGACCCGCTAAATCGACGCTCGCTGCATTGATCGCCGCAGCATCGATCACCACTGGTAAGTGTAGACAAGGCCTTAGCTCTTGGGCAGAAGCCTCTACAGATTTTGCACTTCTTAGTCTGATGTGCTTCCCTCAGACATTTTAAGCAGGAGTCATGTGTCTCTCCCTTTGGCATAGGCTTCAGACAGGACCTACATGGCCGGTCCCCGGAAGGGAAACATAGTGTGGGGGGAACCCAAATAAAATGTATCTGAACTATGAACTACCAGAACTAACTAATACTAAGTTTTCAACAATTTACAGGTACAACAAGAAAAGCCCACTAGGGGATCGCTTGCTGTAGCAAGAGAAGAGCTGTTCCAGTGACCATCACCGGTGGTAAGACAGAACTGAGGAGTTGGTAGGCAGGGATCTACATACAGTGCCATGAAGGCACCACTCCAAGGGGCTCCACAGCCGACCCGCTAGGCACTGTTGGAGGGAAACCTTCCAACAACTGTGCACATGGCACACACACACCTACTTGCAATTGACATGAGCAAGCACTCAAAGAAGAACCACTGATCAAGCACGCTTGTGGACACTAAGTAATAACAGCGTTCTCTACTTACAGATCATTATACTTATTATAGTAGAGATAGGCCTGAAATAAAAGCCCAAATCCAAATGTCAGCAAACTGAGAAGTAACAATTTGGCTGCTATCTCTGTGACAGGCTGAACCTAAATCTTCAACACAAACAACTCCACACCCATCACCATATTCTGAATGCCCTTAGCCTCTGCCAGAAGCTGGGAATGGGTGACAGGGGATGGATCTCTTGATGATTGCCTGTTCTGTTCATTCCCTCTGACACACCTGACATTAGCCACTGTCAGAAGACAGGACACTGGGCTAAATGGACCACTGGTATGACCCAGCACAGCTGTGCTTATGTTCTTAGGTTCCTAACACCCTGGAGAAATTTAGATCTGCCTCCAAATTTAAACTTTCTGATAAAGAGAAACACTACATAAAAGCTACAGAAGGATGACTTGCTGCAGACTCAGAACATCACACTCCTTCATAGTGACATTTTTTTTTAACCTGTCTTGCATACCTGTTAGAAACTGGCAATAGACTTCTTGTGTAGGAGGCCCTAGAGTTCAAAACTAGACTTTCATACTAAATTTGCCTCCTTAATGTGTTCCTTTAAATATGTGCAAAACCAAAAAAACACAATCAATGCAGTTTTTAAATCTTTAGCTGGTTTGAGCAAGCCAGCATTCCTAAAAGTATCTCCAACTTCAGAACATCAGAGCTGCAGCCACACATGTTGAGGTTTATTGGACAACGCAAATTTTCCATGTGTAACTTAATTACAAGAGCTCCCAACCTCAATAACTTTGTGATGATGCTTTCTGAAAATTCAGGGAGAAATCCTACCACCAGATGCACTGAGATTTGTTTGAAAGAAGTGGTAAAAATGAGTATTTTGTTTGCAATAATGAAATATGACTATGTATCAGCGGTTCAAAAAGTTTCTGTATGCTGTGCACCCACATGAATGGATCTCCAGTAAGAGGGATAATCTGGCATTTTTAATCCATCACACACCAAATATAGATATTATATTTCTGAACTTGTTGAAATGGAAGTGCCAGGCAAAAAGACGCTCTGTATTTCTGGTTGAACAGGGGCCATTTCAGATGTCTGAGTATTAGGCATAAGCATGGCTACATATATACCCGTCACACACAAACCCCCTAATGTAAGGGACACAATAGCAGCTGCGAGCACTTCCTTGAGGATACAATACAGGCCTTGTCTACATTTGCTGTGGCATGTAGGGTATGTGTAGCTCCATGCCCCAGTGAAAAGCAGGCTGCGTTTACACTTCTCACTATGGTGTGTAACTACATGCAGCAGTGAAAGCTCTGGCAGCAAGGAAAGGCTCCTGCAGCAAGGCACTGCCAGAGCCTTTCCTTGCTTACAGAGCCTTTCACTGCAGTGGGGAACGGCTGTGGCTGCAGGGAGACAGTGAGAGACCCCGCTGCTAAAAACAGAAGTATAGGCATGGGAGGTGCTGCATGGGCATGCAGAGAGCTGTGTATGGTACATCCCCTGGGGTTCAGGCACATAGGCCACTCTACTCGCCTGTCCCTCCCTGTCTACACTGTTGTTTATACCAATGCTATCTGGGTGTGCGGTGTCTGTACTCTACACACTGCCATAAGTGTAGATAGACTTTAACGTGTGTAACACAAAACACAACAGAAAGTTCATTAAATTTGTAATCCTGCTTCTACATCTCACGCAAAACCTATTCTTGCTCCTCACTTGAGTTCTTAAGAGATCTCTCAAGATTCATCTGTCAGCATGAAGAGACGCAGAAATATCAACCAAAAGTGCTTTTCCATTATTTGTTATATATGGACACTTCAAGAAGGAACCAAAAGGCATGGTGCTATGGTAGCCATTTCTAGCACTGCATGTGAGAGAAAAACACTCAATTCCTAAAATTATCCAAAATGCAACAGTTTTTCCCCCACACATTTCGGAAAGGAAACAAATGCAAACTAATTGACATCTTTGCCATGTCTAGGCTATGTTATTAATACATATGTTACATGACACATTCTTTTCATGGCATTGACAGACATGTAACATAACTGCAGTCCATACCGCTTTCTTTTGGTGCACAATTTACATTGCCAGATTCCTAATCAAACTAATTTGGATAAAATAACCCCCCACTCCTCCGGCCTCAAATTTGAACCAAACTGAACTCTAACCCTTTCTGAAGCTCTGGAATGTCCCCAGTAGAGATCTCCTCCTAAATGTACTTCCCTTGCACTTCTTACCTGGTAGCAGGTCACCTTGGGGGAAGGCAAGAGCAGGGATTGTGAAATACTAAAATGCACACTGGGGCATTTTAGCTCCTGGTGCATGTGTCAGAGGCAGCGGAATCCAACAGCAAGTTTCTGGATCCTGCTACTTTGGAGTAGCAGAATGAGCAGGCTTTTCATACCTTAGAAAATACATATGGGATGAGAGGACACTGAGGAAAGAGTCAGCTTAACAACGATCCCCCCCAGAAAACTTTCTAATGGTAAAGGATCATCTGATTGTCCCTAGAAGACTGCATGGGTTGTAGGCAGAAGGAGGATAAATGTATCACCCCTTAAAAAGGGGTAAATGAGAGAGAATGTCCTGAGGACGCCAGAGGTAGGAATA
Source organism: Dermatemys mawii (assembly GCA_007922305.1). Classification (NCBI taxonomy): domain Eukaryota; kingdom Metazoa; phylum Chordata; order Testudines; family Dermatemydidae; genus Dermatemys; species Dermatemys mawii. The sequence goes on from ML677349.1 coordinate 21,833,246, forward strand.
TGATATGCCTGTCATGCTCTTGAAGGGGAGATCTTTTACCTGAGAAATTAGTGGGTTGCTGGACCTTCCTTTAAGGAGGTCTGCTATCATGGTGGATGGAGGGAGGGTGAATGGGATGTGTTATGTGACTGGATAAAGGCTTTGTGGAGACGGGGATAGTGCTCAAAAGGCTTGAAAATCTGAACTGGGTGGTTATCTGAATTAAACCCAAATTCAAAATTTTCTGAGATTCATCCATCACTACAGGAAATATAATTTAATGGTCAAAATTTACAGGAAAAATTAACTTAATTTTTGGCCTACAAGTGGTATGTCCATGATAATTCATCATGATAATCTTTGGATTAATTGTTGTGGCCTGCATCTTCCAGTTTCAGGAGCTGGTCCAGACTGACCTTTGCTTTCTACCATCACATGAATATCAGTATATTTTTCATGGGTAGTTTGGTAATAGCATGTTATTTCTTTTTGCAATTTGGGAACACATTTTAGTGAACATTTTGTTCTCCGTACACACAAAGGTGCGCGCATACACACACCCAAACGATATGGATGGACTACAAGTTACCAATTGCTCACCTATTTGCTATGATCTGGCAGAATGTCAAACAACACTAACAACCACATTGGAGTTTTGTTTGTTCATTATATGCTTTTTTGAGTATGCCACCTGTGTGATATTCACAGATATTACTGACCTTTAATACTGTGAAATACCAAAATATATTTTCAATTACCATTTGTACCCAAACATATTATATTTATTTATACAAATACAGGAGTATTTGTATAAATAAGTGTATGTTTCACTGAAATCTGCATGAGAAATACAATACAACATGCAAGTGTATTGGAAGTGTTCACAAAAGCTACCATGATTGGTGTTCTATAAATACTTACGAGAGATAAATTTAGATTAGGTATCTGTCATGCCACCTGAATGTTTGTACAAAGTGGAATACCCTACATAAAAATTCATCAGGAAACTGTTTGCATTAGGTTTCAGACAAAATACAGTGCAATGGTAATTGTACAAATACACCACAGCTGACCCGTACATGAAAACCATGCTCAATTTCTTGGCTTCATTCCAAAATCAACCCAACTCATTTCATACAAAGTAAATTAATCTCATGACAATCTACTGTAGATCTATGTGTTCTAAAATAGAAATTGAAAAAAACACAAATCTCAATACTGCTTCTATAAAATGAAGTGTTTCTCTGCTTCTGCTGTTGGAGTATAGAGAATTTAAAAGGCAGCTGATAGTATTTATCCTTCCCTTGGGAAGTAACACACTCCATACCACATTGCTTAGTGTGTCACAAAATGTGACATCAATATACGTTCTGCTTTAGCTATTGAATAAAAATCTCTCAAAAGAAAAAGTTAAACATAAAAATCCCCAAAGTATCAGGCAAGCCTTCAAAAGTCACATGCACAAGCAGCACACTTTTTATTCCCTCTACCTCCAGTTATAAAAAGCAGCAATGAGGGACGTGTTTAAATGTAACTCCATCTTTGACTGCTTCTGTTACTTACCCTTCATCTGTCTGCTGTCTGTTGAACAAGCCAGGCACAGCTCAGATTTCTGGCTTTCATTTTCCTCCATTGTCCCTGCCTACTTCACAAGCTTTCCTAGAAAACTTTTAAACTGCAGGTTTAAAAACTACCAGAAGCAGCCTCCAGGAGAAAAGGAAGAAAACTAGCCTTCTCTACAGTACAAAGTTCCTTTCAAAAATGAAGTGCATTCCAGAAGTACAAGTATCCGTTATGGAATGGTGGGCAGTACTTTCAGAGGCTGCTGCTGTTGCTGCTGGAATAGTCCCTGAGCACTCCTCAGTGAGGGCCCCAACAGGTGATGGTCTTTTCTGCGGGAAAGACTCTAGCCAGCTTGTTTTCCACTGCTCCCAACTACAGATATACTGCAGCCAAGTAGCATTATGAAAGGGAACATTTCAAACAAGATTATAGGCCTGAATCTCAGCTGGAATCTGAATCCTTAGCTTTCTAAATCTCTGTCATGGGACAAAGCCATTCCACTGAATATTTCTTAAACACATAACCACTGAGCCCACAAACATCCTGATAAACGTTCCTGTGTCTTTTTTTAATGTGCAGTTTAAAAGTAATTCATTATGTAAAAACATAGATTTTCCTGTTGAATATTTTCAAGCTGCTCAGAAACCAAGGAGAATGTAATAAGATATATAAATCCTTTATTAGTGAAACCAATAGAACTGAGTGTAAACCACAGCAAGCCACATATAAGATGGAAATTTGGAAGAGGAAAGTCAAAGATATACAAAATAACAAGTGATTATTTTTCAGTTGTTTAGAAATTAGAAGCCTGTATGAGATACAGTATACTCCAGGGGTTCTCAAACTTGGTAAGTTCAAGACCCCTTTTTGTTGTTCCACGTGTGCTGCGGCCCCGGGGTATGTCCACCGAATTGCCACCAAGTGGGACACTTCCGGTTTTGGCGGCAATTTGGCGGACTCACAGCACTTCCCTGTGTGCCCACCGAAAGCAGAAGTGTGTCACTTGGCAGCTTTTCAGCAGCTGCAGTCCCGCATTTGGAGTGGCCGTCGAAATGCCGCCAAATGCAGCGGGAGCTCGTGACCCCCCGGGAATCGCCCCACGATCTCCCGGGGGGGTCACAACCCCTAGTTTGAGAACCTCTGGTACTATACCCACTGTGTCATGAGGCAGTAAAGGAAGTTAGTGAGGAAGATAAAGATGTAACTCCACCACAGTCAGTTTTGGGGAGTATGCCAAACCTGAACCTACTCTTTTAAGCTAATAAAATGGAGGCGTTGTCAGAGACTGAGATGTGAAAAGACAAGGTGCTAAGACAAACTGATAAGGAATAAACAGCCAACAGGATCAGATGGCAAATCTGTCCAAGAATTCTGAAGGAATTTAAGAAGGAATGGGGGCTGAGCTGCTAATGAAATCATGTAATCTCTCAATAAACTAAGATACTGTCCTGGAACACCAGAGGGTAGTTAATGTTGTGGCTATCTAGTACTGATTTCTAGACACCTCATTTAAGAAAGGATAGAGAAGAAATTGAGGGGGTTCTGAGATGGGTGATGAAAGTTATTAGAGATATGGAAAAAATTCTCTATGAAAATAGATTGAAAAGACTGGGCCTATTCAGTTTAGAGAGAAGACAAATAAAAGGATGGGATAAAGATATGAAAAAGAATTGATAGACCACAGAAGGTAAATCAGGTGGTCCAGTCTACTGCCTCTCAAGGAAAAGCCCATAAAATAAAAGGAAAAACTCCCGTTGATTTCAATGGGCTTTAAGTTGATGAAACTGAAAGACAAAAGATTTAAAACACACACAAAAAAGGAACTCTTTTGTGTGTGTTTTTGGTGTTTTGTTTTGTGTGTGTATATATATATATATATTTTTATATATATATATATATATATATAAAATAAATAAAAACCCAGGGGAACTCATTGCCACAATACATCACTGAGATCAAGAGTTTCACAGGATTCAGAAACGGACTGAACACTGATATGGATAGGGTGACCACATGTCCCACTTTCAAAGGGACAGTCCCGTATTTAAGCCCTCCTGAAGGTGTCCTGACTTTTTTTCTTAAAATTGGGCAAATTTTGCTGTATTTTCTGTTCCCCCGCCCCCATCAGTACTGGTGGGTCCTTCTCCTGGCCAGATCCCTGCTCGCCTGCCATTCACCCACAAGGGGTGAGTAGAGGGGTCCACTCGCCGATGATGGGGGTGGGTGTGCAGAGCTGGGGGAAGATGCAGCACATGAGGCTGACCATTCCCCCTGGTGATCCGTCAGCACAGCTCCACTACATACCAGTTCTCGGCAAGCAGGGCCCCACCCTCCATCCCATTTCTGGACAGTGCTGGCTGCGCGCAGTGAGCTGCAGTGGCTGGTGAGTGAGGGCAGGTGCCAGGCGGTTGGCCGTTTACATGTCACCTCTGCTGCCCACCCATCAGCCCTTTACATGCTCCCCCTCTCGCTGTCCTCTCCCTGCTTTGCCCCTAGAACTCCATTGTTCCTCCATAAGCCCCCTGGTGGGACGTGTCCCACTCCTGGCATTGTGTGGAGAACCAACCCCTGGTCAGAGCAGTCAGCTCACCAACAGCCTGGCTGGCAGGCCCCTTCCTTCCTCCAGTGCCTCTGGGCCACCGCCCTGGGAAAGCCCAATACCCGCTGGCCTGAGGTGCTGGGCAAGAGAAGCCAAGCCCTGGATGTGACAAAGCCACACACAGCAATGGCATAGGGAAGCTTCTCCACTACTCAGTTAAACTCTGGAGTGGAAGAGGGAAAGCCATTTCCAGCCTATACACACCCCAAACCTGCAGGATCCACAGCAGCCCCCAGGGCACGGGCATAACACCCTCTTCATCCTACCCCTTGTCCTGCCCCCAGCGAGCATGGGGCACCCTCCCTACCAAGCCACCTCTCTGGCCTGGTTCGCTGAAGCCCCTGCAGTCAGGTTCCCTGAGCCCTGGTGCACAATGTATCCTTAGGGCTTAACCCTATCCTGCCTGCATTGTAGCTGGAGGCAGCTGACTTATGTTGGTAGCCAGCAGCAGCTTGGAGGCGTTACCTGCCTTTCAGCACTGTATGGTCAGGAAGGGACAAGCTGCTTCCAGCCACCCTGGAGTTGTGGTGGGAAGAGATGAGTTCTGCAAAGACACAGGCCATGTCATCCCTTCTCCCCCTCCTCTTCCCCTGCTGCTGGAAGCAGCTCCCGTCCCTTCCCTTCTGCACAGTGCTGAAAGGCTGCTCCTGGCCACATTCCGGTGTGAACCCTGGCAGAAATCTGGGAAGCGTGGGGGCATGTGACCCTGCGGGCCCTCCCCCGTGAAGTGTTGCCTTGGGAAGACACAGCGCCAGGTATCGGAATCAGTGGGTCCATCCCAGGGGCCCAGTCAGGCATGGAAGGCGGAGCGCCAGGCAGGGAGGGTTGGGTTGGTCAGTCACCCGCCATGTGAGAAAGGTGTATGTGAGTGTGTGTTTTTCACCTCTCCCTGTGCAAACCCTAAAGCCTTAAAGAGAAGAAGGTAAATAAAAAGAATCAAACTATGCAGTATTTCTTTTTAACAGAGGCTCAGTCAACTTCCTGTTAATTGGAACATTTGTACTGCAAAGTTCTGATTTATTGCCACTGAACTCACTTGAATGAGTAATTTTACCAGGTGTCCCATATTCAGCATAGGAAAATCTGGTCACCCTAGATATGGATAACTAGAAAATCAACCCACTGTTACATTAGATGGGCAAGTTCTTCCTGAATTGCCCACTTCAGGATCTGCTGCACCTTCCTCTAGGCAGCTACTACTAGTCCCCGTCAAAGAGGACAGAAAAATAGAATAAATGGATCACTGCTCTGGTTCAGATTAGAAATGTTTATGTTTCTACTGTGTGAATAGTGTAAATGTCAGTCACATATGGAAATTACCCCATTCCTACTGAAAAAACAGAGAATCCTGCTTCCAAACCCAATAGATCTAGGACACCTAGCTGAGTTACAGGGTGATCTACACTGGCCTGCATCCCTCTGCAGCCCTTCCTATCACCCACTGGAAGATGAATTTGTAAACTCTCTCTCACAGGACACAGCTTCCTCGGGAACACTCTCTTAAAGGTGATTCCTCACTGTGTGTAGATTTCCCAGATGGGACACACAGACCCAACTAGAGAACCTTCTGCAAAGCCTGGGGAAGGTGATGTGAAGGAGACTGACACCTCTACATCGCTCAAACCAGAAAAGATTTGCTCCTGGAGGTTCTCTTCTGTATGTGTGTCTGGGTGAAATGGTTGAACTCTCAGTTTGGAATTTTGTACACCGAATTTTTTGTAATTTTTTGAAAATTCAATACACAAATTAAAAGAACACAACATCTCCACTCCCTATATCCAATGCTCCCAATCATAGTAATAGAAACTCCAAATCCTTTGAGTTCATTACAATTAACAATAGAAAAATAATCAAACCACTGTTCTTTATATGCTCTGGATTAGATCAGACACACATATTCTCTTATTTAAACTACCTACAAATATTTATTTTGTTCCTTACCAATCACTTTTACACAGTCTTGGAAACTGGCAAAGTTCCCAGAAGCTCAAAGTAGCACACAAAGTACCCATATAGAAAAGATAGCGAAAGCAATCTGAATATTTGATTTCCAACATAGCATACTAGTTACTCTGAATAAAATTATTCTATAGCAGCCCAGCAATTTAAAAAAAAAAACATTTAGTGGGATGCACAGTATCTACTGTAGTATTTTTATTGACTCCAAGTTATATTCTGCCTACTCTGATTTTTTCATGAGTTAGGCCCAAAAGTTATGGCAGTCCTAAATAACTCAAGTTGACCTGTGTTTTTAAATCCCATATTCAGGATACACCTCCTGTACACAAGGAGAAGATAACAGAAGTCCAAAGGGGCGGATAATGTGGGCAAGAAGGAAGAATTAATCAAAGCAGGCAAGTTCCACACACACAGAGAATGGAAAACTTTAAGAGCATTGTTCTAAACTTCAAGTTAGCAAGATGAATCTTCCAGCAAGTTAAATTGGCCCCTTGACAACATTAATATGCAGAGTTGGACCTACATAGCAAATAAGCCAAGGTCTCACTGACTTTGCAGCAGCATTACCTGGCAATCTCCATTTAAGGATGAGCTGTTCTGTTTTGTTTTGTTTTTAAACAAATCTGCCATGTTCCAGGTACAAACAACAGACTTTCCTTCAGCTTTGGAGATCCATGTAGTCTTGTTCTAACTTTCTTTTAAACAAATATATCCATTGCAATCAATACCATAAAGTTCAATTCCACAATTTTTGAATGCATCCACACAAAGTCTTCCTCCTCAGAACCCCAGTGCAGTTGAAACTCTACAGGATCTTTTTCCAGCCAACATCTGCTTTTTGGGATCAGTCCTCAAAACTCAATTACCACAGAGAAGATTGTAATACTCAGAATAACCTTCACCATTTGTTCTGTTGTCTGCATATTTACATTGGTTTCTTCACATTGGCATGTAACAATTTCAATGTTACACCTACCAGTCACCTCACAGCATGCAGCTTATAAAACATCAAAACCAGCAGCATAAAGACCATTAGGCATGGACTGGAATTTGGTGGTTTTGTGGTCATGTTTAAACTGTTTTTGACATATCCAATTACTGTGTTTAACAGCGTAACTTGAAGAAATTCCCCACTAGGATGATCGCTAATCATAGACAAAATAATTCTGATTAACCAGCTCACATCATGCAAACAAACTATGTTTATCTATAGGACCTACAATAAAAAGCAATTCCTTTAATTACTGTATTCCGATCTGGGGCTATCAATATAACAAACAAAGCATGGGTCTAATTAGGCAAACAGAATATGCATATTTAATTTTCATAGTTCAGAACTTCTTTAAATGAAATATTTCTATTTTACTAGGAACATAAAAGTAATGACAACAAATGCTGATGAGCTCAATTAGTAAAATATATATTATGCAACATTGGTTGAAAAGGTTATCAATAGCTATATCATAAGATATGTTGAAATCACACAGACCCTCAATTTATGTGAAATTATGTAACTCTTAACAAATATATTGTATAATTACTTAAAATTAACTAGCACAACATAGCACAATCTGCACTAGAGAAATCCAATCAACAGCCTACTTTTCTGGGTAATTTACCACTAAATCAGAGGAATCCTGTTCTTTTATCCCTTTTGTACAACTTATAAGTAACATACATTTAAACTCAACATTCAGGCAAACCAAAACATACAGTATTTGAGTTTGAAAAGTGCCTTTCACATGTTATTTATTTCAAAGACACAAATTAAATATTGTTTAGGCCTCAGTCTATGAGAAGTCTATGGGAGATGAGGCCAGTCACTTTGCAGGATCAGGCCTTTACTGCAGTGTTTGTCTAGGCTATTAAACAGTCAGCAATTGTTCTCAGATAACCTTGAGGAGTTGAATAGCTGAAGAGAGATACAATTGGATACTGAACGCTTCAACTCTAGGGGACTGATAGAAATCTGGTCATTCTTGGTAGTACACAAAAGTCATTCTTACCAGACAGATTTGGTAGATTAGATTAAATATCAGCGAAAACAACTTTCAGCAACTATAATAAACAGGACTAATTACAGAATCACTTTAGAAAACAATGCACATGTTAGCACTAATTTCTACCTTTATTAATAATCTGTGCAGAGGTGCCTGAGGCTGAATGGGCTTGGAGGCTAAACTCCTCTCACATTTCTAGAAGTCATCTTCTCTGCTCAGTGCTGAGGCACACTGACACGCAACGTAGGGATGTTTATATGCTGTGGTACAGGGATTAACTTCAGTGGCCAACACTGTTCGGGCCTAAATTTGTTCCTAAAAGAAAATGACTGTGTTCAAGTAGTGTCCAAAACTAAAGTTGTGGAAATTAGTTCTCACAAGCAAAATCAAAACAAAAACAAAATCAATAAAGTCTATTGACATTAGTTCACTAACAGTATTTCAAGGGAGAATTGCTTTTTGCTACTGTTTTAGATTAAACCATTTCTGGTTATGAGGTATATTACAGATTAATAGATTTTAAGGCCAGAAGAGACCACTGTGATCATTTAGTCTGACCTCCAGCATAAAACTGGCCATAAGACTTTCTTGAATTAATTCCTGCTTCTAATTCCAGTAGATGTGCTTGAACTAGTGCATATATTTTAGAAAAACATCCATTCTTGATTTTAAAATTCACAGTGATGGAGAATTCACCACACCTCTTGGCATGTTATTCCAATAATTAATTGCCTTGTCTGTTAAAAATCTACACATTATTTCTTGTCTGAATTTAATCTAGGTTCAACTTCCAGCTATTGAATTGTGTTATATCTTTGCTAGATTGAAGCAAAGATATAACACAATTAAATAGCTGTTACCAAATTTTGTTCCTGATGTAGGTATTTACAGACTGTGATGAAATCACCCCTTAACCTTCTCTTTGACTAACAGATCTTAGGGATCATGAGCTTTCGTGGGCTAAGACCCACTTCATCAGATGAATGTTGTGGAAATCTCCAGAGGCAGGTATAAATAGCAGGCAAGAAAGCAAGGTAAATTTTATGGGGGGGGGGGGGAGAAGCCCATTTCCAGCAGGTGATCTGGAGGTGCGAACACCCAGAGAGGAGAAACTGCTTTGGTAATTGGCGAGCCATTCACAGTCAATATTAAGTCCAGACCTGATAGTGTCGAATTTGTAGATGAACTGGAGCTCAGCAGTTTCTGTTTGAAGTCTGGTCTTGAAGATTTTTTGCTGCAGGATGGCTGTCTTTAGGTCTGCCATTGTATGTCCAGGCAGGTTGAAGTGTTCTCCTACAGGCTTAACGCCCATGATCCCTAAGATCTGTTAGTCTATAAGGTGCTACAAGTCTCTTTGTTGCTTTTGCAGATCCAGACTAACACAGTTACCCCTCTGATACTAGACACCATGCAAGGCACTGAATTTAGCCGTATGGAGTGGAAATCCATCAACCTCATGAAGAAACTTGCACAAATACAGACAGATATCATCTTTCTCTCCAAATGCAAACGGATGGACATCATACCAAATGGACTGAAGGTGAAATATCCACTACTATCTACATACTGCACAGACCACAGTGAGAGATTATGCCAGACACTATCAAAGAAACTGAGGAACCACCTGATCAGCATCCTGTACAGCAAACAGGAAAACATCAAAAAAGAGCTCTCCAATCTGGAGACTTTAATAAAAAAAACAACCTTTCACACAAATGGACTTTACTAAAATAAGACAGGAGATCTACATTACACACTTCACTTCTCTACAGAAGAAAAAGGATTGTAAACTGTCTAAAATCCTACCTACCACATGGTGCCACAACAGTGGTACCCCTACCTCATCCAGCAATATCGTCAATCTATCCAGCTACACACTCAGCCCGGCAGAAGAGTCTGTCCTATCTCGAGGACGCTCTTTCTGCCCAACACCCTGACAAACATGACACAGTTCTGCGGTGATTCTGAAGCCTACTTTCGCCGTCTCTGACTCAAAGAATACTTTCAAGACAACACCGAACAGTGCATTGATACACAGATACCATCCCACCAACAGCACAAGAACTCCTCCTCCCATGGACTCCTCCTGAGGGACGAAATGACAGTCTGGACCTATACACAGAATGCTTCCGCCGATGTGCACAGGCAGAAATTGTGCGAAAACACCATCACTTACCTCATAACCTCAGTCGTGCAGAACGCAATGCCATTCACAGCCTTAGAAACAATCCTGACATTATAATCAAAGAGGCTGATAAAGGAGGCGCTGTTGTCATCATGAACAGGTTTGACTACCAAAAGGAGGCTGCCAGACAACTCTCCAATACCAAATTCTATAGGCCACTTTCCTCAGATCTCACTGAGGAGTACACTAAGAAAAGAACGGTTACTCACCTCTCGTAACTGTTGTTCTTCGAGATGTGTTGCTCATGTCCATTCCAACCAGTGTGCGCACCGCGCATGCACGGTCCCGGAAGCTTTTCCCTAGCAGTATCCGTTGGGTTGGCAAGGGAGACCCCTAGAGTGGCGCCGGTATGGCAGTGTATATATGACCCTGCCGACCCAACGCCCGCCCAGTTCCTTCTTGCCTGTTATTCCGACAGTGGGGAGGCGGGAGGGATTTGGAATGGACATGAGCAACACATCTCGAAGAACAACAGTTACAAGAGGTGAGTAACCGTTCTTTCTTCTTCGAGTGATTGCTCATGTGCATTCCAACCAGTGGCTTACGAGCAATCATCTCGGAGGTGGGTAAGGAATGTCTTTGATCCCTATTCCTAGGACAGCACGTCCAAAGGAACATCATCTGCTGCCTGCTGTACAATAGCGTAGTGAGAGGCGAAGGTATGGACAGACAACCAGGTCGCCGCTCTGCAGATATCGGTGATCGGAATGTGCGCCAGAAATGCCATGGACGTTGCCTGTGCTCTGGTCGAGTGCGCTATCAAGGGAGGAGGTGCAACCTTTGACAAATCGTAACAAAGTTTAATACATGACGTGAGCCACGATGAGAGCCGTTGCGACGAGACCGGGAGGCCCTTCATCCTTTCTGCAATTGAAATAAAAAGTTGTGGGGACTTACGAAAAGGCTTTGTGCATTGTATATAAAAGGCCAGTGCCCTCCTTACATCTAGGATGTGGAACATTCTTTCCTTGTTAGAGATATGAGGTTTGGGAAAGAACACAGGGAGAAACAAATCCTGGTTCAGGTGAAAAGGTGACACTACCTTAGGAAGGAAGGCTGGATGGGGGCGGAGCTGGACCTTATCTTTATAGAAGACAGTATAAGGCGGTTCGGAGGTAAGAGCTCTGAGCTCAGAGACCCTCCAAGCCAACGTAATGGCAATGAGAAAGGCCGTCTTCCACGAAAGGTAAGATAGCGGGCAGGTCGCCATGGGTTCAAAGGGGGGTCTCATAAAGGCCGCAAGGATGAGGTTTAGGTCCCAAGGGGGAATAGGGCGACGGACAGGAGGGTACAACCTACCCAGGCCTTTAAGGAACCTTGCGACAAGTCGGTGGCTAAAAAGGGAGGCTCCGTCAATGCTCGGGTGAAAGGCTGAGACGGCAGCCAAGTGTACCTTTACAGACGAAGTGGCCAGACCTTGTTGCTTAAGAGAGAGGAGGTAATCGAGAAGAAAGGGTATCGAAATCGAATTAGGGTCCCTCCCCTGAGATTGAGCCCATAAGGAAAAACGCTTCCACTTTGCCATGTAAGTAGATCGTGTTGTGGGTTTCCTACTCCCCGAGAGAACATCTCTAACTGGGCCAGAGCACTGCAACTCCAGGGGATTCAGCCATGGATATTCCATGCTGTGAGGTGTACAGACTGAATGTTCAGGTGCAGTAAGCGCCCATGGTCCTGGGAAATCAGTGTCGGGGGCAGAGGAAGTGTTATAGGATTGGTCACGCACAGGCCCAACAGCGTGGTGAACCAATGCTGACGGGCCCAAGCTGGGGCTATGAGGATGAGGGCCGCCTTGTCTTGCCGGGCCTTGAGTAACACTCTGTGAATAAGGGGAAATGGGGGAAATGCGTAGTATAGCCCTTCCGACCAGGGGATCTGGAAGGCATCTGCCTCTGATCCCGGGCTGAGGTTGAGAAGAGAGCAGAACCTCGGACACTTCCTGTTGGACCTCGTGGCAAACAGATCCATCAGGGGAAATCCCCACTCTAGGAAAAGAGAGTGAGCAATGTCTGGTCTGAGCGACCACTCGTGACCCCGGAAGGAGCGGCTGAGCTTGTCTGCCAGCTCGTTCTGGGGACCTGGAAGGTACGTTGCCTGAAGGTGGATCGCATGGTCGATGCAAAAATCCCAGAGGGAGAGGGCTTCCCTGCAAAGGGGAGAGGAGCGAGCACCACCCTGTTTGTTTATATAAAACATCGTAGCTGTGTTGTCTGTGAGAACAGATATGCACTTGCCTTGCAGGTGATCCTGGAACGTCTGGCAAACGAGATGAACTGCTCTCAGTTCCCTGACATTGATGTGCAGGGCCAACTCGCTCTGGGACCAGAGGCCTTGAGTCCTGATGTCCTTCAAGTGCGCCCCCCAGCCCAGGGCAGAAGCATCTGTTACCAGAGTCATCAAGGGCTGTGGTTTCCTGAAGGGAACTCCCATGCAAAGCGAGCGAGGGTGAAGCCACCAGCGAAGGGAGTCCCGGATATGTTTCGGCAAGGTTACCAACATGTCCAAAGGGTCCCTGCCCTGTCTGTGTACGGTCCTTAACCAGGCTTGCAGAGGTCGCAACCGCAGCCTGGCATACGGTACTACGTATGTACATGCTGCCATGTGACCTAGAAGAACCATGCAAGTTCTGGCTGTAGTGGTCAGGAATTGAAGGAAGGAATGAACTATGTCCGTGATTGCTGTGGAGCGAGGAGGAGGAAGGAAAGCCCTTGCCTGCACCGAGTCTAACACTGCTCCAATAAACTCGATCCTTTGAGTAGATGTGAGGATCGATTTGGGTTCATTTAGTATTAGACCTAATCTCAGGAATGTGTCCCTGGTGAGGGATACGTGCTGGGCTACCACATCCCTTGAATTTGCCTTGATAAGCCAGTCGTCCAGGTAAGGGTAAATGTGGACGTGGCGCCTTCTGAGGAATGCTGCCAGTACCGCCATACATTTGGTGAATACTCTTGGGGCAGTAGACAGGCCAAAGGGTAGTACCGTAAACTGGTAATGACAACCTCCCACTACGAACCTCAGGAATCTCCTGTGAGCCGGGATTATTGAAATATGGAAATACGCGTCTTTTAAGTCGAGGGCAGCAAACCAGTCTCCTTGATCCATAGAAGGGATAATGGTGGCCAGGGAGAGCATGCGAAACCTCAGTTTCTTTATGTAGGAATTGAGGCCCCGTAGGTCCAGGATGGGACGAAGACCACCCTTGGCCTTTGGAATAAGGAAATAGCAGGAGTAGTACCCCTTGCCCCTGAATTCTTGAGGAACCTCCTCTATCGCACCCAAAGATAGAAGTGTGCGAACCTCCTGTAACAGAAGTTTCTCGTGAGAAGGGTCCCTGAAGAGGGACGGGAAGCGGGGAGGGTAGAAAACTGGATAGAATATCCCACCTCTACCGTACTGAGGACCCACCTGTCTGAGGTGATCCGAGACCATGCACAGTAGAAGTGGAATAGACGATTCACAAAGGGAAGAGATGGAGAGGTGGCTGGTGAACTGTCCTCAACCGAGCCTTCAAAAGTTAGGTCTAGACCCTGGCGGTTGCTTGGAACCCGAATTTGGTTGACCTTGCCGGGAGGAAGATCGCGACCGGGTTCGATTGTTTCCTCTCCCACCCCGTCTAGGCTGATCACGCCTAGGGGCCCCTGGATAGAAACGAGGAGGGGGAGGGGGCCTAAAAGGTCTCCTCCGAGGTTGAGGGGTGTGGAGGCCTAGAGACTGGAGAGTGGTTCTAGAGTCCTTGAGACTATGGAGCCTCCTGTCAGTGTCCTGGGCGAATAATCCCTGACGATCGAATGGGAGGTGCTGGATCCTATTTTGGACCTTGGGTGGGATCCCTGACACCTGCAGCCAAGCACTACGCCGCATCGTTATGGCAGTTGCCATAGTTCTGGCTGCAGAATCGGCAGAATCCAGAGCTGCCTGGAGCGCCGCCCTGGACACTACTCTCCCTTCGTCCACAATGGCTCTAAATTCAGTGGCCGATTCCTTAGGAACAGCATCCTGGAACTTAGTCAAGGCCGACCACGAGTTAAACGCATATCTCCCTAAAGCCTCTTGCTGGTTGGAGATTCTAAGTTGCAGCCCCGCAGAGGAGTACACCTTTCTCCCAAACAAATCCAGTTTTTTGGCATCCCTAGATTTGGGTGTAGAACCCGGCTGCCCCTGATGCTCACGATGGTTAGCCGCATCGACTACTAGGGTTCCAGGTTGGGGGTGGGTGTACAGATGTTCGTACCCCTTCTGAGGGGCAAAATACCATCTCTCCACTCCCTTGGCTGTTGGAGGGATCGACATCGGGGTCTGCCAAAGAGCATCCATATTAGCCTGAATCGTTTTAATAAAAGGGCAGGGCTACCCTAGATGGTCCACCCGGAGCAAGGACGTCCACTGTGGGATCAATGTCCTCTGTGACCTCCTCTGCCGGAAGATTAAGATTTTGTGCCACCCTGCACAGCAGGTCCTGGTGACCTCTCATGTCCATAGGAGGTAGGCTCGGAGATGTACCTGCCACTGCCTCATCCAGAGAGGAGGAAGACGAGGTACCTAGAAACGGCTCCTCTTGACCCTCTAATTGATCAGCAGAAGGGTCAAGGTTGGGCTCCGGACGTGGGACTAGGGCCTGGGCCCCTGACGGTCCCGGTCCCGGTTCATCCGGTGCCGCCTCAGAAGCCGGTGCCGTAGCTGTGGCTGATCGGGGTAGCTATGGAACTGAGGTTGCGGAGGAAGATCTTGGACCCTCACCCTAGGTCTGGTGATAAGCCCAGGGCATCCAAAAAGGCCATTGAACTGGACCCTGCCACTGGGGAGGCCATGAAGGGGCGGCTGCGTCCCGGTGCGAGGAGTGTCGGCGTCAGGTGTGGTGGCGGGACCTCGATGCATGGTGACTGCGACCCGACCTAGATGAGCCCGCATCGGATTCGGATGAGTACTCCGACGCTGACCAGGGCGGTGCGGAGCCTTCCGGTGCCGGGGACCGGTGCCGCTGGAACATGGCAGGCTCTCCCGGGTGCCGTATTACGGGTACTGGTAACCCCTGTACCGGATCCGATGGTGCCGTAGATATAGCAGGCGCTTGCGGCACCGTTGATGCCGATGTCGATGCCGCCGTGGCCGGCGCCGCTGAGCCCTGTAGGGGTGGGATAATCGATGCCGTGGGTTGAGGGACCGGTGCCGGAGCCGCGAACAGTGCCGGGGTACTTTCCCGGGTCATAGCAATGAGGTCTCCAGCTGCCTCAAAAGTATCCAGTGTCGACGGCATAACCAAGTCCTCCAAGGCGCCACGAAGGGGAGAATTCGAACCCCTCAACGCGGCGGACATGGGCGCTGACGTAGAGGTGGACGGCGCTGGCTCTCTCTGGCTCGGGCGCTGGTGTCCCGAAATTTGACGTGCCCTGGAGGACTCACCCTGGGCTCTACGGGCCGGGGAGCGACCTCTGTCTGGTTTCGTCTTCTTCCTTGGTACCGGAGACTGAGATCTATGTCTCCTAGAGGCGCTTGGATCCCGTGCCGGGGATTGGTGCCGGCGAGACTTATCGTCTCTCTTTGGTGCTGCGGTATCGCGGATAGAAGCCGGCGCGCTATGCACCGTAGTAGGCTGAGGGTCCGCATGGGGCTGAAGCGCCGATTCCATAAGGAGGAGCTTTAGCCTGGAGTCTCTCTCCTTCTTGGTGCAAGGTTTAAAGGCACTGCAAATAGGGCACCGTGCAGTTTGGTGGCCCTCACCCAGACACTTGAGGCACTGAGAGTGTGGGTCGCTGTTCGGCATAGGCTTCCCGCACTTCTCACAGTTTTTGAGGCATGCCCCGGTGCCAGAGTAACTAAAGAACCTAAGAACTATCTACAACTTTCAAACTAACTAATAAGAACTGTGTGAACTATATACAAAGAACTGCTAAGGACAGTGCAGAAGCACGCTAAACTGTTCCAGTGACCGCCACGAACGGTAAGAAGGAACTGGGCGGAGGTCAGGTCGGCAGGGTCATATATACACTGCCATACTGGCGCCACTCTAGGGGTCTCCCTTGCCGACCCGACGGATACTGCGAGGGAAAAGCTTCCAGCACCGTGCATGCGCGGTGCGCACACTGGTTGGAATGCACATGAGCAATCACTCGAAGAAGAACTATGCCATCTGCTCAGGACATTCCCTACACAAGCACAGGAACAAATCAACATACCCTTAGAGCCCCTAACGGGGTTTTTCTATCTACTACCCAAGATCCACAAACCTGGAAATCCTGGATGCCCCCATCATCTCGGGCATCCTCACCGAAGGACTGTCTGGGTATGTGGACTCTCTACTCAGACCCTACACCATCAGCACTCCCAGCTATTTCCGTGACACCACTGATTTCCTGAGAAAACTACAATACATTGGTGATCTCCCAGAAAACACCATCCTAGCCACCATGGATGTACAGGCTCTCTACACAAACATCCCACACATAGATGGAATACACGCTGTCAGGAACAGCATCCCGGATGATGCCACAGCACAAGTGGTTGCTGAGCTCTGTGACTTTATCCCTCACGCACAATTATTTCAAATTTGGTGACAATATATACCTCCAGACCAGTGGCACCGCTCTGGGCACCCATATGGCAACATATTTATGGCTGACCTGGAACAACGCTTCCTCAGGTCTCGCACACACATGCCCCTTCTCTATCTACGCTACATTGATGACATCTTCATCATCTGGACCCATGCGAAAGAAACTCTGGAAGAATTCCACCACGATTTCAACAGCTTCCACCCCACCATCAACCTCAGCCTGGACCAGTCTACACGAGAGGTCCACTTCCTGGACACCACGGTACAAATAAGTAATGGTCACATAAACACCACCCTATACCGAAAACCTACCGACTGCTTTGCCTACCTTCATGCCTCCAGCTTCCATCCCGGACACACTACACGATCCATTGTCTACAGCCAAGCACTGAGGTACAACCGCATTTGCTCCAACCCCTCAGACAGAGACCAACACCTACAAGATCTTAACCAAGCATTCTTAAAACTGCAATACCCGCATGAGGAAGTAAGGAAACAGATAAACAGGGCCAGATGTATACCCAGAAGCCTTCTGCTGCAAGACAAACCCAAGAAAGAAACCAACAGACCACCACTGGCCATCACCTACAGTCCTCAGTTAAAAACTCTCCAACACATCTTCAGTGATCTACAACCCATCCTGGACAATGACCCCTCACTTTCACAGCCCTTGGGAGGCAGGCCAGTCCTCGCCCACAGACAACCTGCCAACCTGAAGCAGATTCTCACCAGCAACCACACACTGCACCATAGCAACTCTAACTCAGGAACCAATCCATGCAACAAACCTTGATGCCAACTCTGCCCACATATCTATACCAGCGACATCATCACAGGACCTAACCAGATCACCCACACCATCATTGGTTCATTCACCTGCACTTCTATCAATATAATATACACCATCATGTGCCAGCAATGCCCCTCTGCTATGTACATCGGCCAAACTGAACAATCCCTACGTAAAAGGATAAATAAACACAAATCAGATATTAGGAATGGCAATATACAAAGCCTGTAGGAGAACACTTCAACCTGCCTGGACATACAATGGCAGACCTAAAGACAGCCATCCTGCAGCAAAAAAACTTCAAGACCAGACTTCAAAGAGAAACTGCTGAGCTCCAGTTCATCTGCAAATTCGACACTATCAGGTCTGGACTTAATATAGACTGTGAATGGCTCGCCAATTGCAAAAGCAGTTTCTCCTCTCTGGGTGTTCACACCTCCAGATCATCTGCTGGAAGTGGGCTTCACACACCCCCTCAACCCCCAACTGAATTTACATGCTTTCTTGCCTGCTACTTATACCTGCCTCTGGAGATTTCTACAACATTCATCTGATGAAGTGGGTCTTAGCCCACAAAAGCTCATGATCCCTAAAATCTGTTAGTCTATAAGGTGCTACAAGACTCTTTGTCGCTTTTGCAGATCCAGACTAACACGGCTACCCCTCTGATACTAAATAGATTGAGCTCCTTGAATATTTCACCATAAGGCAAGTTTTCCAACCCTTTAACCATTCTTGCAGCTCTTTTCTGTACCCTCTCCAATTTTTCAACATCCTTATTAATACATGGATATGAGAACTGGTCAACAGTATTCCAGTGCCAGATACTGAGATAATATAACTCCCCTTGGATATTAAACATTACTACATCCAAAGACCACACACTAGCTCTTTTTGGCAATAGCATTACACTGGAAACTCATTTTCAGATGATCATCCACTATGACCCCCACGTCTTTTTCAGAGTCTCAGAGTTCTCCATTCCATGCCTGTGGCATGCATTCTTTGTTCCTAGATGTTTGACTTTATTTTTGGCCATACTAAAACATGTATTGTTTGCTTGCAACCATCTTTCCAAGCAATCCAAATCTGTATCAGTGACATGTCCTCTTACTTATTTATCATTCCCCCAATCTTTGTGTAATCTGCTAATTTAATCAGTAATGTCAGTGTTTTCTTCCATGGCATTCATAAATATATTAAATATAGTAGGGAACCGATGCCTCCAGGACCCAACTAGAAACACACCCAACTCTATGATGATTTCTTATTTACAATTATAATTTGAGATCTGTCAATAAGCCAAGCCAGCTTTTAATCCATATGTGCCACGTTAAATCTTTTATCATGCTAGTTTCTTAATCAAAATGCCATGCAATGCCAACTGAAATGCCTTACAAAGTGTATTACATCAACAGTATTACCTTTATTAACCAAACTTTAACATCATAAAAATTTAGTTTGACAAGATCTATTTTCCATAAACCCATGTTGATTAGCATTAATTATATTTCCATCTTATAATTCTTTCTAATCAAGATCTGTATCATTATTTTGTCTGGGACTGAAGTCAAACTGACAGATTTATAATTATTTGGGCCATCCAATTTACCCTTCTAAAATAGCACAGCATTAATGTTTTTAATCCTCTAGGACTTCACCAGCATCCTAAGATTTATCTTAAGTCCAGAGATGTCCTTGGACTGCTCTCTAAAAACTCTTAGATGCAAGTTATCCAGACCTACAGATTTTAAAATGTCAGACTTTAGTAGTAGTTTTTTAACACCCTCCTGAGTTAGTTTTGGAATACAAAGTACTTCATCACCATCAATCACCACATGAATAGATCACCTGTCTTTTTCCCCAGATACAAAACAGAAATATTTAATACTTTGGTCTTTTCTGCATTATATTATTGAAAATTCCCATTATTAGGGTATGACGGTGCTGTTCCTGGTGGGACCAGCTGAGAATGCCAAATCAGGACAAATTGCTTCAAAAGGGGCAATTACAGCCCAAAGCTGGGGTTTCTCCAACCTAAAGGCAAACCAAACCAGCCAGACAGAAAAGATTTTGGTTTCGCCCCACTGGCTAGCCACAAGTCACACAAGCAATTCTCTTAGACACTCCAGCTTCCCAGTATCACCACCAGCAGCCACCTGTCCTGGGGACAAATGGTTATGAAAACCATTTGTCCCAATAAAAGAAAATGGTTCTCCCCAATTCCAAAGAATCAGGCCCCAGACCCAGGTCAATATACAAATCAGATCTTACCCACAAATCACACTGATGCCAATCCTTTAGAATCTACAATCTAAAGGTTTATTATACAAGGAAAAAGATATAAGTGAGGGTTAGAAATGGTTAAAAGAAATCAATTACATGCAGTAATGACAAATCTCTTGCATCAGTTATAGAATAAACTGCAGGTTCAAATCAAAGTCTCTGGAATACAGCCCCTCCAGAGCTGGGTCACCAATCCTTTGGCCAAATTTCCTCCAGGGTAAAAGTGGCAGACTGAAGACAAAATGGAGGTCCCTGTCCCAGGTTTATATGGACTTCCTCTTGTGGGTGGAGACTGCCTCCTTCTTGCTATTCAGAGTCCAGCTGTACCATGGAGTTTCAGAGCCATGTGGTTTCAGAGCCACGTGGTCTCAGCTCCTGACCAGCCAGGCCACATTCCTGGGGAAGCTCGGGTGTGGACGGGCCTCTACAAAGTTCACTGTGTAGCTGATAGTCCTTAATGGGCCATCAAGCATGGTAAGCCCAGCTAACATCAAGGATTCTGAAAATGTCCCCAACATCCTAGCACAATATTTGGAAAGACAGACAGTATAGAGCCAATATTCATAACTTCCTCTACAAAATTGATACACACATACAGATAGCATAATCATAATCAGCAGACCATAACCTGGTCGTAGTCACCTTATATGACCCCCTTTACCTAAGATTTGGTGCACCTACAGGACCTTGGTTGCACCAATGATCTATATGATCCCAGATAATTTCAGTAACATGACATAGGGTTCCTTTTGTTCCTATTATCCTCCTTGCTGTACTTAGCTCAGCCGGCCATAGATTTCCCCTTGTGTCCCTTATCGATTTTTTACAGTTTTGTCTAATTTGTATTCATTGTGATCAATTTTTCCTTTTGACCACATTATATATTGTGTTTTATATTTTATTGCTGCTTTCACGTCACCTTTAAGCCCAGATGATTTGTAGCTGGTTGTGGCCAGACTGGTCATGTGTTCTATCAATACTGCCTATCTAAAATCTTTGGGTCAGAGACTCTGGATATGTCTATACTACCTCCCATATCAGCGGGTAGTATTCGATGTATCAGGGACCGATTTCTCGTGTCTCGCCTAGATGCGATAAATCGATCCCTGAACGCGCTCCCCGTCAACTCCAGCTCCGCAAGAGGAGTAAGCAGAGTCGACGGGGGAGCGGCCGCCGCGGTCGACTTCCACCATGAGGACAGCTAGGTAAGTCAAACTAAGATACTTTGACTTCAGCTACAGGAATAACATAGCTGAAGTTGGATATCTTAGTTCGAAACCCCTCCCACGCTCCCGTGTAGCCCAGGCCTCTGTTTCTCTAAGTTACCTACACAACTGAGTGCTCTAATGTAAATATGGTAAAGGAACCTGACCCTGTATGGGAATATATAATTTAGAGTATCTTCAGGATGAATGCATTGTCATTGTTCTATGGAGAGGAAGTCTCCCCTCCTCTGAGAAAGTGGGAGGAGGTGACCCCTTCCCTCAGAGGGAGGGGAAATGACAACTGGCGGAGTAGAGGAGAATAGTTGTGGGACAGAGGCAGGCAGCCGGGAGCCTGAGAGGGAGACACACAGAGCACCAGAGTCTGAGAGTAAATGGCGAAAAAGAGGGAGCGGGTGACAGGTCAGCTGGAGGGAAACTGGGACTGTGAGAAACAGAGTAAGAGGACAGACAAACTGAGCAGGACAGACAGACAATCACAAGAGAGTTCTTCCAGTTTAAAACTCACTGGTCAAGTCAGTCTGTGTTTCATGGCATGTTTCTGAACATCTATTCCTGTTTGTTCCTGACCATTGGTCTGGATGTCTCCTGTTGTTGATCCATGTGGTCCTGGAGATCCGGAACAGGAGAACCAGAGGCCTTCAGATCCAGTAGGTCTGGTTTAATGTGCACCTGTATAAGCAGACATCACCAGAGTCGAGGCCTCCTCTTCAGAAAGTCACGATTGGGGCTTGAGGCTCAGAGACTGACTTTGGCATCAGACAGAGCCCAGTGTGATGTTTAGGGAAAGAAGAACCTTGAACTAATAATAACCTATAAGATAATTGTCTGTACATAAAGAGATAGATATAGATTTTTTTTATTTAGAGGATTATATGCAGTTTTACAGTGTGTGTGTATTTTCAATTTTTTTAAAAATTATATATATTCTTTGTATATTTAATGCTATCTTAGATAGGTGGAATCCAGTTCCATTTGTTCTAGTTTAAATAAAATCCCTGTTATGTTATTTTTGACAACCAAACGTATTATTTTGATCTACCACTAAATAACCTTTTATCATAGTGCAACACACCTCAGCTCTCACCTGTCAAGTAAATTATATCACCACTGTGATAAACCATTACTAAATCTTGATCAGTAGTTTGGGGACAGGCAGGCAGGCACTCAGATGTATTTCAAATTATAACACAATAACCCTATTCTGAGAGGTCAGTTTACACAAAGATGATATAACAGTTCAATAATACTTTTCAAGCCAATATTCAATAATGCCCAATCTTCACCCATTTTTGTCAGTGTCATGGCGTGATCTGAATATATTTGTATACCACATATATGGAACCATATGAAGAACTAACATTTTTTGAGAAACATTAGTATTTACTGAGGGACTGGTGGTAATACTGTAACTGAAAGCAAAAATAAAAGAATGCTTATTTTTTGAATTCAGTATGAACTTCTCTCCACAGTTCTGCAATGGATCTAAATCATGACCCACTACACCTCCAGAATTTAGTTTCTTTAGAGCAAATTAGATGCTGCCAGTTCTGCCAAATTATAGGATAGTTCTTAAAATCACAAAAAATAGTTATAGAAAGATATACAGGAGCATCCAACTCTCTGCTAAGCCAGGCTCTAATACAAAAACAGAGTGCACAAAGAGATACTGCACTGCAACATTTCTGCACAGAACATTCTCTGATTTTTACACAATTGTAACATGCACTGTTATTGGCAATGGGATCATTCAATTTATCTTCCTGCTAAGGCAGGAGAAAATGAAAGGAAGATTATTCAGTTTTTTCCCCATGATCATGTGTGACACTGGATCTGTAGGCAACCATAGTTGATACACTAAGGCTTTGATCCTACAAATAATTTTGTGGAGCTCAGCAGGTTCACAAGATTGTTATGTCTTAGTACAAGTTCATAAAAAGGCTATATGTGGGTATAAATATGGTTAAGCTCTAGGTGAAATCCACTTCATGGAACAGAAGACTCAATCTCCTTGCACACTGGCTTCCTTAATCACAAATGTGCATTGCCGGGGCGCAGGAACAGAGAGGGCCAAGAGCCATGGCCCTCCCACTTTGAGCTGGTCATAAGGGCAAATGATGGAGAGGGGATGTCTTGAGGGAAGAGGTGGTGTGGGACCGGGCTTCAGGAGAAGGGTCAGCGTGGGAGTGGCACCTTGGGAGAAGGGGAGGCATGAGGATGGGGCTCAGGGAAGGGACAGAGTGGGAGGAGTGGCATGGTTTGGGCACCTGTGGCCCCCCCACTGTTTGGAAGCTTACGCTGCCCCAGTGCACAGTAAAGAAGAAACTGGGCATGGAGGAAGAATAGGCATTTCTACGGAGACAGAGGTTTAAGAGTGACCCTTATCATCCTAATAAGGCACATAGGTATGTGCTTCCCTTAGGTCTTAATCAAGGTGGCAGAAGAAAATCAGCAGCCTATGCACTCATTAATGCAGGATAATTCCCTTGTGAATTCTGTCCCGCTGACCGATTTAGACCTACTGTTTTTATGTACAATATTGCACTTGCTCTGTTTAGGATTAAGCCCAAAATAGATATAACCAGTGTCCAGTATTACAGCTACTATTAAAAAGGGTGTGTAGGTGATTCAAGATTTGATTTTTTATTGTCTGTTCCAATAAAGCCTATGTGAATAGTTTTCTGTAGTTACAACCATCTGATGACTGTTTGATGGCCTAAGTGGAATGATTTTGTGGTCTTCTTCCAATACCAAGAATTGAGTGGTTCTAGTCCATCTCCCTGCCAAAACAGGACTGTAAGTCATAGTGCCCTTCCCAGGCAAACCTGGAGCTTCCTTCAGTTCCTTGACAATGGGGCTTCCTTCAATTCCCTTGGAAGACTATTGCACAAGATGAAACTTCTCACAATGCAGAAGATTTTCTTGTCTGAATTTCAGGATGCGTGCCAAACTGTGTGAGGGAGTTTTATGGATGGACACCTGAAACCGCTAGGGAGTAAACTGAGACCACCAAATACTTTTATATGAGACCGTGAGACAGGTTTTTTTTCAATCCACACTTCAGCCCACATTTGTTTGAAACAAATGATGCAGCCTGAAAAACAAACATTTGTGCATGCTCTTTGTTTAGTCACATAAAAGGTTTCGGTCATCAGGAATCAGCAATAGTACATGACCTGAAGAAAAGTGAACACAACTCATAGTATAACAAATGTTCTAGTTCCTACTTAGCCTTATCTCCTTCAATAAGCCTGGATAACATCAAAAAAATAAACTTTGAAGTACTGTAATAAGGGTTTTGTTTTTATGGTAAAATGGAACAAAGCTAAATGAAGATAATTAAATTACATGAATATCTTTGTAGCATAATGCTACCCTTAATTTGGTCTTGTCTTCATGTACTTTTATGACTCTGAACTAGGATATTGCTACATTGCTGCCACCACCAGGACAACATTGTACTCAAATTGCGAGAGCTGCAATCTCCCCAATCTTTCTCCACCCATCAGCTTAACTGAGTTTTCTCTAGCTCAGTTTACAAATACAGTAGAACCTCAGAGTTACAAATGCCTCAGAAATGGAGGCTGTTCATAACTCTGAAATGTTTGCAACTCTGAACAAAATATTTTGATTGTTCTTTCAAAAGTTTATAACTGAACATTGATTTAATACAGCTTTGAAACTTTACTATGCAGAAGAAAAGTGCTGCTTTCCCTTTTCTTTTTTTGGTAGTTTATGTTTAACACAGCACTGTACTGTACTTGCTTTGTTTTTTTCTTCCCCCTCTCATCTCTACTGCTGCCTGATTGAGTACTTCTGGTTCCAAATGAAGCATGTGGTTGACTGGTCAGTTTGCAAGTCTGGTGTTCGTAACTTTGAGGTTCTACCATACACAATTCGGAAGGTTAACTTCTGCTTTTCTACACACCAAACAAATGGCTGTAAAAATAAAATGACCTTTTGTTCTTGGCAGTTGCAATAAGTACAGTTTAATCAAATAAAAAGCTGTCCCTGCGTGGGCTGGAACACAGTGTGGGGCTACTCTTGGGGAAAGCAGGGAAAAGGAACTTCTAGCATTTGCAAACTGTTTTACGTATTTTTCAACTTGCACATTTAAGGGATAAGAGGAGAGGGTCACTTTAAAATCCATCTGCAGTATCTTCAAATTCTATTTTTCCCCAAAGTAAAGTATTTTGGTTTTGAAACATTCCCTTTGGAAGAACTGCAAGGCTGTGGTGAGCTCTAAAACAGTCCAGCTTTTGGATAACGCTAGAACAACAGGCAATTTCTGAAACACAGGCTAATGCTGGCTTTACTGATGTCAGCAAATCTGTTTGCAAATGTACTTGCAGACATGCTCTAGTGATCAAAGGTAGTGAGTTCATCTCTATAAATTACAATTACATTTGTAAAAAATCATGACAGACTGTTTAATGCAGCTCTGACGAACACCACATGGAGGTTATTGGATTGTCAGAAGATGGCATTTTTGTTTAGGCACAGCTGAAGAATCTCTCTTGAATTAATAAAATATAAAGCGTACTTGATGGCCCTGGGGTCTTTTTTAAAAAAAATAAAATACAAAAATAACAAAACAAAGATGAGTCATGTTCTCACTACTGTGCAAATATGCTTCCATGTTTTATCTGCCTTCTGTTTTCTGAGCACTAGGTCCACATTTTCAAGCTTTTCATCACAACCAGGAGGGCTAGAAATGTACTTTGTTTTTAAATGAAAACATGCAATCATTTGACACTAGGAGCTGTGACTTTAAGTAAAAGTATTAAATATTGTGAGACTCGTGATAATATCATGAGACTCAGCAACACTGTGCTAGATTTAATGTCAGTAAGTTAAACATTATTTTAAGTGGTCTTTATTGTAATTTGTCTCATTCTTACTCAATGATACATTGCAAATGACAGAAAAAAAGGATAAAACTTTTAAAAGGTGATTAAAGACTAGGAGAACATGTCCTTACAGCTCTGATTCCATAAGGATCTGATTCTAACCCAGTCTGGAATGTCACAGGGGCAGATTCTGGCTTCATGTAAACAGAGGCAACCCCACAGGCTTTCATTTATAAAAGTTCCCTTTGTATTCCTTAGAGTGCATGAACTCCATCTAAGGACAGAATGCTACTGCACCTCCTTCCAACTTGTAAATACACATACTGATGGCTTTCCTCACATTCTGCACCTTTGGTAAACTTCCAAAAGAAAAAAAAAAGCCCTTTGAACCTTCCCACTGTATTTTGGTACCATCTTAAACTAGCTGATTAGTGGGAAAGTAATCACAGCTGACAATAGAGGTACTCATACTCTGTTTAAATGCTACTATTTCTCATCTTTAGGGATATCCACCTATTCAAACTAATCAGCCCAGACATACCAAAACAGTTCAGTATTTAGAATAGTCACAATCCTTACTTTCAGATTCAATATATCAACACGAATGAATAAATTACCAGGAATTATCTCTGAAAACACTGGCATACAGCAGGGCTAGCTGGGTGGTCTTCCAAGAGTGCAATATACATACACTGCCACACAGGGAAAATAAACTCAGGTCCCAAGCTCAGAATCCTATTCCCTAGCCAGCTGGGACAGGAAGTACTGTGGAGGAAGCACCCTTGGCCCCTTGGGGAATGGGATGCATACTTCATACAAGGTGCTCATGGGCCCTTCCATCAGGCAGTAAACTGCACTGACAGGGCTTAGAAAGTGCCACTTTCCATTTTTCCTCCATTGGAAGGAAGGATTCTATTGTATAGAGCAATAGGATAAAAGCGGAGGAGGGGGAAAATTAGAGTGATACACAGAGCTCCACGAGGAGCAGAGAGGATCTCCGGGGAGCAGGAAGGGAGAAGCAGTGGTAAGCGACAGAATAGGTACATGGGAAATACTTTCATAAATTTCAACATCATGCCAAAATATACCAAGTAAATGTCCTTTAATCAAACTAAGTTTTAAAGTAGATTTTTCTTACTTTGCCTAACGGTAAATTTCAAATATTTTTTCATCAATTTGAGAGAGTATGGTTAAATCAACATTTAACTGTCTTCTACTGATAATCTAATCCTTTCAAGCCCAATATGAATAACTGTGAATTTTAAGGCTGTTAATTCATTGAGGAGGTGACATCTCAATAAACCATAAGCATAAAGTTCATCTACTTATAGACAATTTAAGGGCCTTCCATTCACCATCTATTTTTAAAGTGTGTAATATATGGATACACATTTAAACTAAGGGTGTATTTTTAAAATTTTCATTTATTTTTTATCCTTTTTGTCCTGCTTCCTCCTCCTGTGATAATGGATCTTTGTTAATGCCTGTGCTCATAGCCATGTCATTTGAAAGTTTAAATGGCTCATGTATTAAAAAAGCTAAATCATGGGATGTTCAATGTTCTTGCAATTCAGCTTCTTTTTTTAATAAAAGAAAGTTATATAAAAGAAAGCAAGGCAGCCATACAGGGTAGAAAGCTTTTGAAAGCTGCAGCTGCAGCTAACAGCTGATTTTTTAAAATCAGCCATTATCTTCTTTTCTAATCATGTGGGTTCGGACACAGCTTTCAATAAACCACAAATTTACCCACACAAGCGCTGCCGCTTATAACTCATGTTTTTTCTTGAAGGAGCTAAAATAGGAACTGTAAACACTTCTTCCTGACTGCAGAAAGCAGTATGTGATAATCCACAAAGGGGCCATTAGTACATTGCAGGTGGACAAGTGAAGCCTGGTACAAGTGGAAGGGGTCAGTGTAAGATAATAAATATGATTAATCCTATTTGTGTTATTTCTACATAGTGCATTGTGTCAGATAAAAATTGGCAAACCCTTAATGAAGTGCTGCCCTTGGGAGCAGTCGGAACAAGTAATTCCATGGTGTCACCAAGGTAGCAGGAGAATTTAAAGTGCAAACTCTCGCATTTCTTATTCCATATGGGACAGAACTGAAGCTCTAAAGCTCATTGTCCTGTGGTCCTGCTTTCTCTAATATCAGCACATAGTATCATATACATTTTTAAAAAAACCAAAAACTCCTCAAAACCCAAACAAAACACTGCCATTGCACACACAATTCTTCCCCGGGCAGAGGATATGAAAGAGAAAATGAACCACATATGACAGATGTTTGCCATGTCACTTAATGCACTACTGAATGATAGTATCAGAGGGATAGCTGTGTTAGTCTGGACCTGCAAAAGTGACAATGAGTACTGTGGCACCTTATAAGACTACCAGACGTATTGGAGCATAAACTTTCGTGGGTGAATAGTCTATAAGATGCTACAGGACTTTCTGTTGCTATTACTGAAAGATAGTGCACTGAGGGTAGGCAATATAAAAACCTCTTCAGAATAGAAATCAGTTTTGAGGAATGCACCTGGGAAGATAATGTGTTCACCCACTGATGAGTCAAATCATCAGTTTTTATTTGAGAAATCTCATCCACTCAGAAGAGAGGCCTACAGCTAACTTCTGCTCCCCAACTCAAACTTTTAATCACAGCGACCGGACTATTCAGGGGATTGATTGGCAATAGAGCTTCCAGGTCTTTCACTTCAGAGTCATTCAAAAAATACAATCATTAAAAGACTTCAGCATGGTAGGTATCGGGTGTGGTAGTACATTCATAATCCTTTCGTCACACGGCAATACTCCATGTTCCAAAAAATTGGTAATTTAGATAAGCCCTTTTAAGGGTTACCTAGTCTGCATTTCTGCCTTCCCACCAACCCTGCCAAAGCAAGTCAGGCAGAAGGGAAATTAAACTGATAAAATAAAAAAAATTCCCAACTTTAAAAATAAAATGGCAGTTCTTTTAAACAGACATTCTCAGTCTCCTGCAGAAATTCAAACTCAGATGGCTTTGTGGAAATCCTGCCACTACACACAAGACTGTATCTGTACATACTAGCGTGTGTGTGACAGCACACTCCTAACCACTCATTTGCATGTGGTGTACTTTGTTCGTAAATTAAGGTGATAAGCAAACCCAACTATCTTAAAAAGCACTTAAAGCAAACACTGAAAATCTAATGCACTTTCCCATAGGTACTGTTCCTCAGAGCTATAGTAAATATACACACATAGAATACTCTTGTTTATCTAAAACTCTGTTATCCAAACCTCTGCATTATCTGAATCCTTTCCTTGTCTCTTATGTATCTCATGCTGGGAGATAAGAAAGGAAGTCAGATAATGGGCAGTTCAGATAATCCAGCAGAGGCCCCTGGCCAGGACTATGAGGAGGATGAGTAGCCCCCAGTTATGATGGAGGCCACCCAGCTGATAAATGGCTCCTGGCAGCAAAGGGAGCCCTCTGCAGCCCGCTGTCAGGGGATTGAGGGAACAGGGTCATGACAGAGGAATTGCAGAGGACTCCTGATCCCTGCAGACACACGGTGCAGAGAAGTCTGTGGTCCTGATGGGGCAGAGCCAAGTCCTGGCCAGTGATCTCTTCTCTGCCTCACACCTAGGGTGACCAGATGTCCTGATTTTATAGGGACAGTCCCGATTTTTGGGTCTTTTTCTTATATAGGCTCCTGTCTGGTCACCCTACTCACACCTTGCCCTTGTAGGACTGGGTATCACAGGCCCTGAGGCAGTGCAAGGAGCATTCTGCAGTCCTGCGGTCACAGGATTGAATGACCCGAACAGAGCAGAGCACCAGCCACGACTGAGAGAAGACAAATGAGCCTCAAGTCACAGGGGAGGCCAACCCACTGATGAATGGCTCCTGCTCTCTCCATTATCCGAGTTCCCTTATCTGAACAAATACCTCGTTGTTTTTACTGAATAAAATCCGTGTCCCTTGTGCTATTCAGATAATTAGGAGTCTGTCTACACGCACACCGTTTCTTAAATTTGTATTGCTTGTTCAAAGTTCTGTTCCACCATCCTCTTTTTATTTCTTGTTCCACTATGAACACACAACTAAGATGCGTGCTCTCACTCTTGAAGCACTATGTTTTGTCCCTGAAATTCTCCCCTGAAATAATTTGCCTTTCTAGTTCCTCAGCGTATTGTAGCGAAGGATAAAAGACATCTATATATTTAGGATATAGAGAAGAAATATAAGCATTAATTAAAGTTGTAACACAGGACCTACAGGCCTATAAGATCTTCAGCTTAGCCACATAAGACCTTAGGTCTGAAATAGGTTGACATGTGTAGTTCACTGACAGATAACCCTTTATCCAAAAATTGCAAAATTCCAGTAAAAGATGGGTTACCTGCTGATGCTTCGGCCTATATGTCGCAGTGTCTCAGTTACTATTGCAAGATTACTAGTAGTCACATGTTTTAACATGATTTTAACATGACAATGTGTTATGGTAACTATTTTATGTAAATGTCAATGAATAAAAACATAACTAATGAGGTAGCCTAGGAAAAACAGGGCACCCCAAAATTAGTGGGCTGTGAAAGTACAGATAAGGAAAGAGAGGCTGGAACCCTTACACTTGAGTCTGAGTCTCAGTGGAGGTAAGCATAACTCTGGATAAAAGGTGTTGTCCAGCCTGTGTGTTGGAGGGCAATGAACAGGGAGACACCAGAATGACAACCCTGGGTGATGATGACAACGATGAAAATGAAGAGGAAGATAATGACTGACGCTCTGGGGTTCCCGAGTAGGAATTATGAGTGATGCCAGTCACAGGGCTAAACACTTTACACTAGCTCTCTGTATGTTATTGCATTTCAGTGTTTATGGGGATTGTCTATCTACTTAGTGGATTTGTGATCAATTGCAATTGTTTCTCGTGTGCTTCTAGGGCCTCTCATTGTGGTGATAGCAATAATAATATTCCTGATGCTGTAGCCCTCAGGAGACTGAACTTTTATTGACCACTGCAGTCTAAGAGATTAATTAATAATCAAAACACCAATCCATTAAACAGACTACATTATCAAGGTTTCTAACTTACTCCTCCCTTCCCTTTCCAAGAAAATGTTTGTTAATCTGGAGGCTGTGGAAGGGCAAAGAATAATCATCTTTTATTAAGCAACAATGCACAGTAGGAAACTTTTACTAACAATTTTTCAATAAATGTTATGACTGGCTGACTTGAAAGAGGCCTATCCAGAATACTGGCATCAGATTTTCAAGTTCTTTAGAAAACCCTTTACACTGAATTATCAGACGTGCAGGAAGCTGATGGGATTTTAATATCTGAAATTATGTAATGTACTTCCACCTTACTAGGGAAGATGATCAGACCAATATGGAACTGTGTGTGTGAGGAACTATTGCCACCATAGACATCTTTATCTCAAAAACAGTGGTTTCCTCAAACCAGGGAAATATGGGATCAACTGAGAAGAAAATTTGCAATCCATGAATCAGTGTAACTAAAGATTGCTTTCCAAAATGTGGTGCGTATCACATTTTGTGTGATCAAGTATTCCAACAGCACCATTTCTTTACTACCTGAAACTGAAGAAGTATTCGTGGGATTGTTCACAGAAATATCGAAAAGCGCCCAAATGGTACAACCTACAAACCATGTTATTTCTTCCAATGGCATTGACTGCATGCTGCTGTGTGTTCAGAGCAGCCAAACCTGCATTCTGCTAGAGGTCACTGCACCTGAACACAGATCTGAACCAGGGGATGTGGTTACCTGAAAAAGGGGAAATCCCACCAAAGCAGTTTACTCATTGTCTGCAGTACTGACAGTGCAGAGATGAAGAAAATTAGAGAGCTTACATCCCCATCAGGGCTGGCTGGAGAAACTTATGCTCAGAAACATCTTCCCCACCCTGCCCTAAGAGTTAAGGCACTATTTAATTCTGAAGGGGCAGTAAAGTAGATCAGATCACTGAACCCTCAATTGGGCAATGGACTGCCCTTTGTCCTCCTCAAACCTTTTCCCAGGGGTGGAGAGTCTCTGGATGGTGTAAAGCCTTTTTCATGTTTTAGGGTAGCATATTAAAACAAATATTTAAAATGTTATTTTGCCCTCCACCACACAGTAGAAACATTTCCCTGTATTTTAAGACTGCAATATGATATGTTTGCTGACTCCAGCATAGATCATCTTCCTAAAGAACCATGTATACATTTGACCTGAAAAGGCCTGCATTTTTAGGATTCACACTATTTACTATATAATGCTTTACAACTTCCATTGCATTTCACTGTTTGAATATCAATTTGCTTTGCAACAAACATACAAATAATTTAATTCTTTTTTTAAAATAGGTTTCTTTCTAGGAGTTGGAGCCCCCAGCCATCCTTTGTGTAGCTATCCAACCCAGAGAATATTCCAGGGCTGCCATCACCACCATAAAGCAGAGAATTTACAAGGACTGTAGGACCTTCACCTCATTAGAATAGATTTCTGTTTCCAATCCAAGAGCAGATGGAGCTGAAGCATTTCAAGATTTACTTTCATGACTTTAAAAAATGGAGCATGAAACCCACTCAAACTTCTGTTTGTAGCACTCCAGAAACTCACCGTCAGGGCTGTGCTAAAGGAGGTGCGGACAGTACTCCCTTCCACACTGAGGGCATGTCTACATTGGTCCATAGTTCAATAACCCCCCCATGTGGATGCTGCAGGCATGAATTTAGGGGTCCTGAGTGCACAATGTTATTTGTACCCACTTAGTCCAAACTGCAAGGCATTGTAGATATGCCCTTAGACCCCAGGTCCACAAGCTATTTAATTCAGACAGATCCCTGTACTTTCCCCCACTGAGCACAGCAGAGCCCTTTGGCCTGTACGGCATATGGAATCAGAGAGGGCACTGCTCATCCAGATAACCACACCAAGCCCCGCTCCCCTTCCCACCAGCTTGTGAGTTTGTTTTCTTGTCTGGTTCTCTTTTCACCTCTCAGTTCATTTTCTAAAATGTACTTTGCTGCTGACACTGCCTTCTTCCTCAGACAAGCTACAGTGCTTCACACACAACTGAAGAGATGATGAAAGATAAGATGTGGCCAGGGGTTCCATGGACATTTGAAGATAAAGGAAGAGGAGGAGAAGGTGGTCACAGGTAGGATGGAAATGGGTTGGGCTTTAGGGCTTGTCTTCACTGCAGTATTAGTTCAAGGTATAACTCAAGTGCTGCCCCAAACTGACTCCCCTCCACACACACAAATCTCTAGCTTGAATTAAACATTGGTGCTTTAAACAAGAGCTAACTGGCCTGTCAAGGGGTGTGGATTGAAGCTTCAGAGCTGCTGACTCTTGAGCTAATAGTGCACAGGGAACGAGGCTGCAGACTTGAGTTAGTACAACTCTTCAGCTGCTAATCCAATCACTCCATGTAGCTGGACTGTTGTTTCACATAGAAACAACTTTATAGAGTGACCAGATTTCTCGATTTTATAGGGACAGTCCCGATTTTTGGGTCTTTTTCTTATATAGGCTCTCATTACCCCTCACCCCATCTTGATTTTTCACATTTGCTTTCTGATCACTCTAAAACAATAGGCTAGTTCAAGTGTAGTAACTCAAGCTAAATGTTGCTGTGAAGACAAGCCCGTTAGGTCACAAGTTTGAGAATGCCAGCTTCTCTCTGCAAAAAGGATGTTTTGTTTTTCAGCTCAGGTTAGCTAACACTGGTTAAAATAGCCATAAAGACACAACAACCCAGCTTTTAACTCCAGTTAGCAGCTTGAATTCCACCGTAGGCTCCCCCGTAGGCTTTAGCCGAATTGTCATGTCTTCACAGCTATTTTAATCAGCATTAGCTAATTCAGTTTAGCTAAGCTGATTTAATAAAAACTCTCCACTTTTTGCACTGAAGACATACCTTGGGATCCACATCTGCTGTCTGCATGCTCCTGCCAAGCCTTCAAGCTAGCCATTTCACCATTTCCCCCCATACTATTTTTCACAACTGTGTCTACTTTCACACTAACTCCATGACATTTCCGCAAGGCTGACACTTACCAGATGGATACAGTTCTCTCCTGCTTTGAGGATAAAAGGATATATCTAGTCTCTACCTTGGATCTTGAAAATATAAAATAATGAAAAACCTGAAAGCAGCAGACTGTCAAAATGACTTTCCATGACACACAACAAAACCCACCACCAGATACAAGCAACTGCAGTTTAAACAGAAAATGGTGTAAGTACCACACAAGGAGCTAATGGAATGAATTCACATTTTATTTGGTTTAATATTGATCCCCTCTCTTTTACTGTGTACTAATCCTGATGTATCACTCTTTAGTTCCTGCCAATAAAATACACTTCTTTTACAAAAACAAACAAAAATCTCCTATCCTGGAAAGTCCCAAAGCACTCAGAGAAAACATGTTGGCCTCCACCCCATTGTCTGCTTTAAAGCTTCCTTTACAGCTTCAATGTACAGCACTCTAATGGAAATAAGGGGAAATCATCTGAACAAAGATGTCAAATTTCAGCCATAACAATAATACTCAAAAACCCCAGAGTTGTTTCAAGACCAAGAATCTTTTTGATGAATATTTCTCCTCATCCCCAAAACACAAAAGAAAGTGCACATAAAACTAAAGTATATTCTACCATTTTCCCTCTCTGGCTATTAATGATGCGGAAAGATGTGCTGTGAACCATATCACTGAATACCTTCTAGAAACTCCGCACTATGGCCTGTCAACTTGTGTAATACTGCCCTCTACTGGATGGAATACATCTCAGCTTCATATTAATGTTTAGCAGTTTCCTTTTTGGGCTGGAAGCGTCTGCCACCCTCCACATAAATGGGCTTTGCAGAGAGGTTACTATTTATTACTGAATAGTGTCATAGAGGTTCATGGCATTTTACAAAATCAAGTGAAGACAGAGCCCTCACTTCAAAGAGCAAAGATTGTTTAGACTGAATGACAAGTCAATAGTTCCTCTAATTGACTTACTCAGCAATAAAAACAGATGATGGAGATCATTTCAGATCATCCTGAAATGATGATCACAGATGACATTATTGCAGAGTTACACAAGGCAAGGGGTGTCTCGAGATACATCAAAGCAGAGAGAAAAAGAGCTGGTTCCAACAGAGAGAGAGACAGAGACATGTTGAGCACCAACAGCTGGTGTCCTAGAGCCCCATTTCACTGCCTGTATTTATAAACTGAGCTTTCCTAACACGTCTCTGAGAATATCCACAATCCAATAAAAAAAAATATCATCAGGAATCAACAGGAAAAATATTGTCCCAAAATAAACCATCCCCACAAACCTGACGCTTCCACTCTAACACATGCTCAGAAAACTTTTCTTTCTGTTTTTCAGTTTATATCCTATATAGAAAAAAAAAAAAGAAAAAGAAAAACAGCCTTGCATTTTATTCAGTCTTAAGGCCAACAAGCTCAAGTTCTGTCAGACAAGTAGGGGAGATGAATTCCAGAGAACATCAGTTTAATGATGTTTAAATCTAGGACCTGTTAACTCTACACCCTCCGCTGCTATTGCGGTGCAAGGAGACAGAAGCAGTCATTTAGGTAGCCAACCTAATGTAGTGCTTTATAGATCAAAGTCAACATTTTGATTTAGCAAACAGGAAGTTAGTGCAATTCCTAGAGAGCTACTGTGATATATTTCTTGTTTCCCACACCATCTGTCAACCAAATTCTGTTCCACTTCTAGTTTTCCAATGGCCTTCAGAGACAGCCCCAAGTAAAACGCATTGCAATGATCTTGTCTTGAAGTCACAGAGCCACTGAATGTTAAGGCAAGATCCTGATCAGAAAAAAATAAAAAGTTCTCAGATTCTTTATCAGATTTGGATGACTCCTAGGCATGGCCACTCTGGTATAACTGATATGGATGTGGAATCCAATAGCTCTCCTCAAATTGTCATCTTCTTGAGCAAAGGAAAGTCAAAACCTCTCTATACAGGGGGCATGACATAACTTTAGAATATCTCCCACCCCGCCACACCCTAGCATCCTCTGTATCTTCTCAGGTTTCAACCTCAGCTAGCTCACCCCTCATCCAACTGTGGCTAGGTGCTAAGGGTAGAAATTCACCCCTGTGCTGAAGGCCAGAACAAAACCTATGAACCACTTATGGCCAGTGATCTTGGTTACTTGGTTATGTGATTACAGCCTTGTGTCTGACTTCTCTGTGGCTGGGGGTGGGGGTGACTTTCACTCTATTACATCAGACACTTATTATTTGTTCTTTACTCCTCAGGGAATTCTGCACCAACGCACAATGCAGAATTTTGCAGAAATTAGTGTTGGGCATTTAGAATTTCCTCCCCACTTCCACCACAGAAAGAGACTGCAGAGATGTTGGTCACCCTAGTGGCTGCTGGATCCATCAGAGCCCAGCTCACAAATAGAAGACAGGGCCAAGGAGAGGGGTTCCCAGCA
The DNA here is from genome assembly GCA_007922305.1 of Dermatemys mawii. Taxonomy (NCBI): domain Eukaryota; kingdom Metazoa; phylum Chordata; order Testudines; family Dermatemydidae; genus Dermatemys; species Dermatemys mawii. Next base: position 21,869,710 of record ML677349.1, read on the forward strand.
ACTGCAGTTCCCAGCATGCCTTGATGGGAGGAGGTAGCAGTGCTCAGGAAACTCCATGCAAGCCCAGAACCCCTGGGCTCTAGGATGATGGGGTCTCTAAGTGTCTGGGCCAGGGGGAAAAGAGGGTGCAGATGGCCTTTGGATGGTAGGGGGTATGAGTGTCTGGACCAGGGGGCTGCAGCTGAGCTCTGGGAGGTAGGGTCCAAGAGTGTCTGGCCCTGGGATCTGGAGGGGAGGAAGCAGAGAAGCAGGAACTGGATTGTCATAGGGATTTCATTAACTCTGTACACCTGGGGTTTTTTTTTTTGTGCGTGTCTGAATTGTTACAGCCTACTTGCTGACAAGTATTTTGAAATAAATTACCAAAATAATTGAGACTGGCGTGATTATATAGTATTATTTTGACAAATAAAGTTTCCAGAATTTTAAAGGATTGTTTGCAGAATTTTAAATTTTGTGGTGCAGAATTTCCCCAGGAGTAGTTCTTGTACTCGTATTTATGACACATATTTCATTTTCAAACACCACTCGTAATGCCCTCAGTATGAACCATGAAGATCAACCTTTAAAGAGACATTCAACTATTTTTATTGCTTTCTTTGGATACTGTCATTCCTCACTGGTTGAGGGTAAAAGTTTGTAATCAAGCATCAAATATAATGGCTGATACAACATAATGCAAAAAAATTTGAATTTCACATGAGTTATTCCTTATATATTTCATATCATGTTTTAACCTTACTCCATTGGCATTTCAGAAATGTGGATAAGTTTAAATCCCAAGAGCACAGTAGAGTTGCCTACAGAAGGAAAAATACTCAAGAAATTTATGTCTAATATGCAGAAAAAGCTTAAACCTGGCAAAGTCTTCATACATACTAGATAAAGGACTTAGAAAACAGATGCTCCTTCTTCCTAGCAGCCAAGATCGTCTAATATCCCAACAACTTGTTAATCAACCAACATATGGTACCACTTGCAAAGTCATACTGGTGTGTTTTGCTATTTACATGGTCTTTTCCTAAGGAACTATTGTTAAAATCCAGCCATTGATGTGGATTCGTGTGATAGTCATTTTTCATCCCCACATTTTTAAATTTATCAGGAAATGAAGAAGTGACTAGAAAAACCATTTTGATTTTTCAAAAGGTTGAAAAGTCTGTCATATATTTAGATACTTATCAAAACCACATTTTCATAGAGCTTCATACAATGTATGAATATAATTAAATATATTTTTATAGGAATAAGGTGATTTTTTTCACCACTCAAAAGTAGCTGAAAGTACATTAGAATTCACTTCAAAACTGCAACATTAAAATGTTGCTAAGAGTTTGACTGTAACCAGATAAATTAATAGTTCAGTTCAAATCTCCACCATCAAGGCAAAAATTTATGTAACTGGGTAGCCAAATCTTTGAATACACAATAGAGGCCAGGTACTAAACTATTATTTTTTTGGCTTGTACTCTAAGATAATATAAAATAAATAGCTGGTTATTTCAAATATATTTTTATAAATGTGAATTTTGAACCATTGAACCACCTATTATCCATATGGTATACAATTCTGTCTTCTGAAGAGCCATTATAGTTCATCTGCAATATGATTCTTGGAACAGTCACCTAGTAAAGAAAATCATTTTTTTAAAAAATTAATCCTAGAAATGTATTTAAATGCTAAAATAGCATTACTTATGCTGCTCTAGCTTCCCTCAATCCTCTATCTCTATAATTTACATACCATCCATCTGTTGTGCCTGAGTGGCTTCTGATATTGCTGTCCAACTTCAATATAGCTCTGTTACACATCCATTTTGTTGTATCCATATACCCCACACTTAGCAGATGGCAACCTTAGACCCTATCTTCTCTAGGGTCTAAGGTAGCTCTCTCAGCTACATTTATATTTGTTTGTTCTGCCCACTGACTAATGAAGTAGGAGGGAAAATTCTGAGATTTTTCATTTAAAAATCACTGTGAATAATTTTAGGAGTAGGAAAAATCACCATGATGGACACCCAAGCCTGGCAAGCAGGGGGGTTTTAAGCTATTTTTTAAAAATTGAAAGAGCCAGAGGCTTTCATATTTGTAATGAACTCTTAGATTAGATGGTGTAAAAGCAGAGAGATTCACCGGACCTTTCACTGAAGTGAGCACACACATAGAAATTGCCATTCACCTACCCAAATGGTCGGGAAACTTGATGGGCCCGGCAACAACTGGGACAGCCTCAGGGTCTAGCAACTCATTGGCTGGCTTGAGAAGAAATGAAGCCCTGCTCTACCATGAATTTAAGCCCCAGACCAGTCCATGTGGAGCCTCTTTTTGCTCCACTCCAGCAGCCCCACCCTGTATGAATAGTCTCGGGCTGCGTTTTGGAGATGCTGCACATCTGACCAGTTGCCTGTGTTGGGGTCAGGAAGGGAGTTTTGCTTTCCATAATGGTCAAATTGGTGCAGGCCTGCACAGGTTTTTGCCATCCTCACAGCATTTAATAATTAGCGATAGTACTTAGTAAGGATGTTAGTTTGTCACAAGTTGCAGCTGGTTTCCAGTGTAGTTAAAAGCAACGGCTCCAAAAGTAAAAGACTTGAGATTTTAATGATGGGCCTTGTGGTCATAGGATAGGAGAAGACCTTGTGGACTTCACGGATTGAGGTCCTTCCTTTAAGTACCTTCTGTCTCCCACATGGGATTTGAGTGCGGTAGGATTCAAAAGAATGAGCTGAGTCCTAGTGGTAAGTTAAAGAGAGTCCCCGCCAGTTATGTTTGTGGTAGGAGCTCTGTAACCTGTGAACTGGAACCTTTTGAAATGCCTGGTACTTGAGTCTCTGGGTGATAGGGAGGTAGAACTCTTCCTCTGTGTTAACTTTAATAAATTTGTGGCCTGCCCCTTAAAATCCATCCCTCTGTCTGTTCTCATTTGCCACTATCCACACAACTCCTCTAATGCTGGAAATTATTGGAAACCTTTTGCCATGATAAAAATCAATTCTATGTGTTAGTTCTCATTGAGGATTAAAATACAGAACAGATTTTAAACTTTTAGATAAAGCCATTTTTGAGTTATAAATGGACAAATTAATGCTAGAATAATTTTCAAAAGGTAAAACACTCCAACTTTTCAAAGTCTCATAACTGAGAAATAGCATGTCCAATTTAATTCAATTTTTAATTGTTTTTTGAGAATACACATAAGAAAAGATGTTCTTTTGGTTTAGAAGGTCAAAATAAAAAAGTTGGCTAATAACTATAATTACAGCATCACTGTTGGATTGTGTCTCCTTAATGTTAAAATAATAAACATTTTCTGTAAGATTATCGAAATCTAAACAGGAACTCTAATGTAGAAGTTCTCAAACCTCCCAGATCAACAATATCTTAATAGAGTCAGATAGAGTAAATCTGGCTACCTATTTGCAATCTCATAACATCCCTGTAGCAATTACTTATATGGAAAAGTAACATTGGGAAAATACTGGATATATTTTTAGACCTCTTTAATTCATTAAGTAGTTGTTCCATCTCCATTCTTCCATCTTTTCTGATCCACTCAGCTGGAAAAAAGGGGAATGAGCCAGCATATGTGAGCAATCTGTTCTCCAGGGTGAACCAGCAACTTCAGTTTGCAAGCTTCTGCTCTACTGCATCCCAGTTTTGAAACAGCAGTACAAATTAAATTAAAGCATTACTAAGTATTTTTAAAATCACAGGAAAATTATTTTAGTTTGTAAGACCATTGGTGCAGTAACCTTGTTTTACACCCACCTGTAATAGAATGGCAGGTTTTGGAAAGTACACTTCAGTCATCCTGATGCTAGGTGCTTGTGTAACCCACATACCTTCTGTTTGTGGTGTTCTGTCCCATCTAGTGACACCAAAACCACTTAGAGTTAAATGAATGTGCTCCACACCCTTAGTTAACAGGTTGCTGGCTTTTAGCTCATGTGTCAGAGGCTCATGCTCTAAGCTCCAGAGGCTTCTAGTTCAATCCCATCTACCGGCAACTGGGGTTTTTCACTGTTATATTTGCAACCCTGTATAGAGAGGTACAAGTATTTTGCAGACAAACTCTGGTGTTAGACAAGGTGCGAGAGTCCAAACAGTGCCAATCTTGGAGAATAAAAGGGAAGGATGTCTCTTTGGGGCAGTGGAAACTACAGTTAGGAACAAAGAAACTTGGCAGGGAAAGCCTATGAACAGCCAAGATTGGGGAGAAACCTTAGGTTGACATTTCTGTTTTGTGGTTGTTTTCTTAAATCAAAAATAAAAACAAAGGAGATAAATTTGGATTGTATACACAAGGTATATATTCATAATGTACTGTTATTGCATGATAAAAAATAACCCCTTAAATAAACTGTGAAACCTTGTTTACCAGCACAAAGATTGCCTCACAATTTTATTGTTTCATAGGCAGTATGGTAACCATCCCATTTCTATAAAAACAAGTTAATTGCTTTTATATTTTGAAATGACTAATATATTTTTAAAAGGCTTTATGAACCCTTTAAAGTACTGAGAATTGCCAATTATCTTTGATGACTCGAAGGATTAAGAGAGCACTGCTGCTCTCTGAAAGTATGGAATTTGGCTCTTACTTGATTCAAGAGTTGAAATCTGGGATTTTGGCTTGCAAAGATTGTTTTGGATTTTATCCTTTTAGTATTTCAAAATAAAGAAAAATACAGCAAACTGAAAAGTAGGGCAAAGTAAATAATCTTCATACTAAAAATCGCAACATCTGCTTTACTAAACACTTGAAAAGTTTTCTAAATTCATATAGTTGGAAGATAGTCTGGTGTAGTCTAGGTTGTTTATTCATTATTAAACACTGATCACACCTATTATAAGTTATATAAAATTACACCATACAGCTCTATATGTTTCTTACCTTCAGATAAATTACAAACTCCTTCAAACAGGGACTGAAAGCTCCTTTGCATTTGTACAGCACCTACCATGATGGGGTCCCTTTATCCTGACAGAAGCTTCTGGATGCTATCCATTAATACATATAAAACAACCACAAGAATGATTATAGGATTAGAAACCTGCCTTATAGTGATAAACTCAAGAAGCTCAATCTAATTAGCTTAACAAAGAGAAGGTTAAGGGGTGACCTGATCAGTCTAGAAGCACCTACATGGGGAACAAATATTTCATAATTTGATAATATTTGTCTAGCAGACAAAAGTCTAATAAGAGACTATAACTGGAAGTTGAAGCTAGATAAATACAGACTGGAAATAAGGTGTAAATTTTTAACAGCAAGAGTAAATAACCATTGGAACCAAGAGTCCTGGGGGATTCTCCATCACTAGCAATTTTCAAATCAAGACTGGCTGTTTTTCTAAAAGACATGCTCTAGGAATTATTTTGGGGAAGTTCTATAGCCTCCATTATACAGGACATCAGACTAGATCACGGGTCGGCAACCTATGGCACGCGAGCCTATTTTTAGCGGCACTCGACTGCCTAGCAGGCAGGCAGGCAGTGAGCAGTTAAAAATCCTGCCCCGCTCTTCTCCGCTCCCACCCCCCGAGGGGGAAGAAGAGTGTTCTGCCGGCTGCTGACTCTTCCCGAGCATGCTGGTTTCTGCCCATCCTCCTCTTCCTCCCTGCCGGCCAATCAGCTGATGGCCCTTGCGAGGGAGGAGGAGGAGGAGGAGGAGGGGGAGAGGGAGAAACCAATGGAGCTGCAGCACTGTTCCAGGTAAGGGGGGAAGGGGGGGAAGGGCCCTGGGGAAGGGGGTAGAATTGAGGTACATCCCCTCCAGCCCCTTGCTGTGAGCAGCCCCAGGCCCCTGCCCTGACCCCTTCCCTGATTTTGGCACCTCCCAGGCTCCTGCCCTGACCCCAGCAGCACCTTCACATACACCCAGCCCTCTGCCCTGAGTTTGGCACCCCCCACAGACTCCCCTGGCCCTTGCCCTGACCCCTGCAGACCCCTCACACACTCAGCCCTCTGCCCTGACTTTGGCACCCCCCACAGCCTCCCTGGCCCCTGCCCTGACCCTTGCAGTCCCCTCACACACTCCCAGCCTTCTGCCCTGATTCTGGCACCCCCGACACTCCTACCCTGACCCCTGCAGCCTCCTCACACACATCCAGCCCTCTGCCCTGATTTTGGCACCCCCCACAGACCCCCGGCCCCTGACCTGACCTGACCCTTGCAGTCGCCTCACACACACCCAGCCCTCTGCCCTGACTTTGGCACCCCCCACACCTTCCAGGCCCCTGCCCTGACTCTTGCAGCCCCCACATCTCCACCCCCACCTAAGCACCACATGGGAGCTCCTGCAGACCCCCCGCCACATTCCCACCTGCACCCCTTGCACCAAATGGGAGCTGCCCAGGTAAGTGCTCCACACCCAAACCTCCTGTCCCAACCTTTGAGGCCCCTCCCTCATTCTAGGTCCTGGCCAGACCCTACACCCCAATCTCTAGCCTGCTCCTTCACCGCCAGGCCTGGACTCAGTACACTCCCACCCTCAGCTCAGTGCAGAGAGAGAGGAAGAGAATGGGCCAGAACCAGGGAGAAGGTAGGTACCCACTCTATGTGGACAGGGGTAGGACCTCAGACCGGCAGCGGGCTGAGCAGGGCCGGCAGTTGAGATCCCGGCTGGCAGGAGTCAGCAGATGGAACCTCAGACCGGCAGCAGGCTGAGTGGCTCAGCCTGCTGCCGGTCTGGGATTCTGGCTGCTGGCTCCTTGCCAGCCGGGGTGCTGGCCACAGGCCCCTCTCAGCCTGTTGCCGGCCTACGTGAATGGAACCCCAGGCTGGTAGCAGGCTGAGAAGGCTGGCGGCATAAGTTCATCATTTTAATTTAATTTTAAATTAAGCTTCTTAAACATTCTGAAAACCTTGTTTACCTTACATGTGACAATAGTTCAGTTATATAGACTTACAGAAAGAGACCTTCTAAAAAACGTTAAAATGTATTACCGGCACGCGAAACCTTAAATTAAAGTGAGTAAGCAAAGACTCGGCACACTGCTTCTGAAAGTTTGCCGACCCCTGCACTAGATGATCAGAATGGACCTCTCTGGCCTCCGAATATGAATATATGCAGGGGTTCTTGGGACAAATTTTTTGCAGCCTCAGAGTGCAGCTACCAATTCTTGCTGATGGCCACTCTCACATTTTTTCCTAAAACACTTAATTAGCTTTAGGAAAAACACATTTATTTATTGCTAGCTAGTAAGTCCGTGGTGAAAAGTGGTATTAGCAAACATACAAATATCACTTTCCATAGGACAATCAGTCCTGGCAAGCCTGGGGACAAACTAAGCTCTGGGTGGGGTATTAGGGAGGCAGCAGGGGCCAGGGATGATGGGAATGGGTAGGTGGGGACCCAGGGAAGCAGTAGGAGGCTGGAGCCTGAAGCTCCATGGCCAGGGGATGGAGTCCGAAGCCATGTTGCTGGAGCCTGGAACCTACCACCATGCAGCTGGAGCATGAGGATGGAGTCTAAAGCCCCATGGTCAGAACCTGCCACCCTGCCACCCCCAGGCTGAACCCCAAAGCCTGAGCCCCACTGCCCCTTGGAAGATGGGGAAATCACAGGCCTGCTCCTCCAATGTTGTGCCCCAGGTGTCTTGGGGCGGGGGGTGAGCGGTGCATCCAGAAGCAACAGGAGGAGAGGGGCTGCTACTTTACCCACTTCCCCCAATTACAGCCCAGAAGACTGTGGCTGCAAGAATGCTCTTGGTGGCCGCATGAGGCCATGGTGGCTGCATTTGAGAAACACTGATAGAGCAATGAAGTATAATAATCCCTTCTTAGTAAAACATTTAGTTCCCATCTCAAGAAATTCAGTCACAAATCTTGTTCAATGTCCACATGCATGAACCTGTATCTGTCTAATAAATATAGCACAAATAGTCTCTGACATTGGCACACATACTACAGCAGCCTTTCAAAGCAGCTGTTTGATGTGCAAGATTGGAAAAAAAAAAAAAGTCTTGTCAGCCATGCTTGGTTTTAGTTTATTTTGTTGGGGGAGGGGAGGAGAGAGAACTCCTTTTGCTGGCTAACATATGTGAACAGCGATAAATGTCAAAGGGCGGCACACTGGCACGTAAGAGCAACTTCAATGTATAAAACAACACTGGCAGCTTGAAGGCAATGTCACAGGATGTTTTGATAAATTACCTGGCCTAGTTTGTTTTTTCAATCTCACTTTTTCTTATTTATTTATTCTGCTGCAACCAGAAAAGACAAAAAGATCCCACTCTCACCCTGGCACTTTCAAAGGTGTAGCAAACTTATACCTCCC
>ML677349.1:21878093-21916021 GCA_007922305.1 Dermatemys mawii
TGTGTGTGTGTGTGTGTGTGTGTGTGTGTGTGTGTGTGTGTGTGTGGATTTTTGACCTGTTCTGCTTATTTACCAAGCTCACATTTACCTGCTCACACTGAAAATAGGACAAATTGCTTATGCTATTAGGACAAATGTTTCTGAAGAAGGTCAACAATTATTTATTCATTTATCATCATGCTAATTTTCAGTGAAGCTAAGAGAAAAGTATAGCTATGTGAACACTAATTTTAATAAGGTCTCATTCAATCAGTTATCCTGGGCTTGCTTAGAGGGATGGGTATATTGCACTAACTGTTTAACAGATATTTGAACGGAACCATCTGACTCACCCAGGAACCCAAAAAGAATCTAAACAATCTAAGAAGAATGTGGATATTATAGGTGCAGAGTAGTGATATTATCAGTCTCCTTTCATCCTGGCTCCTAGATCCTGAAGCATATTCCAAATGTCTCAGCCAAGCACCTAGGCAGCCTGTCTTGATCTTTTACATTAAAAAATGAAGTTCATGTGCAATAAGTATACTTTTTCATAAAATGTTACATCATTCCCAGATCCCCAAACCATTTTTCTACTGAGTTCACTGTAATTATACACAGTATTTGCCACACCCCTTTCCCCCAAGAAAGCAGGTAATCGTTTTAGTTTTATAGCTCAGGCAGCTTAATTTGCAGATAAAATCAAGCTGCATAGAATCAAAAGCTACATACTGAACTTTTAACTTACTTAACTATCATTCTTCTCCAACAAAATCTTCTGCCCCAGCTATCAGGAAGAAAAAGTGAATTTCCTCCTTTTTAGACAATACTTGACATGGTCTTCAATAAGTCTTCCTTTTCAAGTTAGCCTTCAACAGCAACAGGAAGCTAGTTTCAACCCTACACTCGTCCACAGGCAGGAATGACTGATACGCGCACACGTTCGTTTTTGGCTGCAGTTTCTCTACAAGTCAGCATAGTAACAGAACTTACGAAAGAAGATCTTTGAGCTTTGAACAGACAGTTTCCAAAACACTTCACGACTGCAGAAGCGTGAAGTTATGACACAGTGCTTACTCTCCTTTCCTCTCAGGTCCAGGAAAGGTCTTTGTTAAGATCAGTTTTAATAAAGAAGTCAGTCCTCCCTGACCTGTGGATGAACACAACTGTACTTTTAAAATCATTCCTGATAAATAATCCAGCAACAGTTTATGAAGAGTAATAAGGGAGAGATTGCCTCATCTCCAGAATGTTAATTAAGCCCAAACAGCTGCATCTACACTATCAAATAAAGCTTCCCACTCCTTCATGAACAACAAGTGGTTAATAAACAAAGGACTCGGGTGTTTTTACCACTGTGTACTAACCCTGCTCAAAGAAGATCTCACTGCACTGGAAAGCAGGAAGATATGTTCCACAACCCTTTTAACAGCTGGCTTTAAAATCTGAACTACACAGTCCAGAGTATCCTTGATTTTAAGAATGCATTGACACAGAAAGCCAGTCAATCTCTAAATAATCTACTGGACTCTTTACTGTGGGCAATATTCATCTTTATGTCTAAGTATACAACACTGTCCAGTTCTACAGGAAAATGTAACATTTCACATCAACTGGCAACTTGTTGCATCTAGTAACAGAAAAATAGTGTCCCCCTACAAGTAATGCACATAATGATCAGCACTTTATTCTCTCTCCCCCACCCCATTCGTCTAAATCCTCCCCTGTGTTAAAAGATGAAGAAGGGGGCTCTGTAGGAACAAATGTTCATGAGGATCTTGTAATGGAGATGCCACCCCATTATATAATAACTTCTATTGTTTCCTAGCAGAGAGAGCCACAGGGCACATTTGCAAATCTGGTGTAACCCAGGAGATGTGGGAGGTTACAGTCATCTGTGGAGAGGCTCTGTATCTCTGCCCTGGTATTCACCTTTTCTAGCTCCACTATGGGGGAATCAGAGCCAGCCTGAGGGGACTAAAAGAAACAATACATACCTTTTTTTCCCCTCCCCCAGAGATGTTCTGCAGTGTTTATCCCCCTCTGGCCTGAGCACTCCCCCTGCTACCTCTATCTTTTGCATCTCTTTCCTATGGGCATGGACCTGAGAAACACAGGGGGGCACCAAGAGGATGAGAGAGCAGATGAAGTGCCACAGAGGTAAGGAATCCATGGTGAGGAGGGCACCACCTTTGGAGACAACTCTCCATATATAGATTTATGACAATCTGATCCACCAAACTCTTCAAGCTAAACTGAAGTTGATCCCAGAATCAAAGCTTCATTATAACGATTACTTTCTAAAATGGAAAAATGCAGAGTATAGGCAGATGCTCACCAAGCACAGAGACAGTGATAAACTAGAAACAGAAACCTTGAGAAACAAAATATACAGGCAACCCAGAAAGAACCGCACTATTATCAATGTGGCAAAGGAGAGAGAGTTGCAATTAAAAGATACTTTCTAAACCATTGGGGAAAATATGAAGAAATACAGGAAAGATTCTTCCTCAAATTATCTAGCAAAGTGAGAAATCTTCCAGTAAAGAGCAAGGAAATAAAACTGAGCATATGTCTAGGACAAGTCAAAGAGCCAGCAGAAAAGATTTGACAATGTGTGACAACTAGCTATCTGTTTTGCATGAATGCTACTACCAAATGTATTTGAAGTACAAACATTCACTGAAGCCTTAACCTGAGCTGATACTTGGTTGTATTTTATTTAACATAGGCAACACTTGTATCTCTCATAATCTCAGTAAAATATGGTACACATCAATTCAGATTATGATTGTTATTTCATTTGAGAAAAAGAGGTAACACCTCAGAGTAATTTGATTTCCATACTAAAATCCAGGATTTTCTAAATATTGTGCTAAATGGCAACATATCTAAATCTCAGATGTAGGCTGCACCTAAAATCCTGTATAAAAACTGCAACGTAAAGCAGTGAAAATATATTTCAGTTATGTCCTTTACTAGATCCTGGCTCTACCAATCTTGTAAACTGTTTCATTAAGGTACATCAAAGGATTTATGTATTTATTTACTAATAAAAACCATAAATAAAAAAGGAGATGTGTTCTTAGCAAGCTCCCAGAAAACTTAGACTCATTTAGTATATATGGGGTTTTCTGCTGTCAAGAAGAAATATTCATTGCAGTCTCATAGTATTAAAGACACACTTAGATAAAGAACAAGAAAAACAGAAATAAAGATTAAGGTCCAAAAGCCAAAAAAGCCTATTTTATATTATTTACAATACATTTCAGCCAGTCAGGTAAACAGAACAGAATTCTTACCTAATGGAAGACAGACTGCTACTTTCTCTGTTAAAAAGTTTACCAATTGTTTATCTAGGAAGCAGAGGGAGAGTGGGACGGGAAAGAGAAGGCGTAACTATACCCTGATATGGAATTATTCTTTGAAGAAGTAATTCTGAAGTCTACAAGAAACCTCCAACACTTTCACAAGTATCCTGTGCAGATTAATGTACTGCACAGGAAATGTGTAAGTATCATTGTAAAGACCTACATCTATTTCAGTACATTTCAATTAATTCTTGTCTGACCTAAATGTCTGAACCGCTATTAGAAGATTTTTTTTTTTACACTTCTGGTTTCCAGCCGCTTCACAAAATGCACAGCAGTATATTTATACAGCACCAGAATCTATATCTTAGACAACGTGTGCTTATATATTTCATAGTATAACACAAGCAGTACTTAGATTTTCACTGTGAATCAGAGGACATACATATTGAATGCAGATAAGGATTCAGTATTCTACAGTATTTATTATGTCAATCGCAAGGGTCATTATACTGCCTAAATATAATTTTATTATTTTTATTACTATCATTTTATTATTATTTGCTATTTTTTAATGGCAACATTCACAATGTGCTACATGCTTTCTATACATTCAAGAAGGGATGGTGTCTGCTTCAAAGAGTTCAAGTCTCAGACCAGACAGAGGTAAGTGGAAGGGAACAACAGGAAAGTTGTATACATATCAACTCAGTTCATTGCAAACTGAATGGCAGCAGTGGATCTTCAAAAAGGGACAGTTCAAATGTAAACAAAATACAGCCCTTGCAGGCAGATGAGTTCAAGAAGCTACCTCGCACAGGAGAATGCATGGGCGAAACTGACAAAGGGGAGGACAAGCCTGAGAACAGGGGGAGAACGTTCAGGGGGAGAACGACGAAAAGCTTGACAAGGGAGGTTAAAGAGAAAAGAGCTGAAACTTGTAAAGCTTTGAAGGAGGTAACAAGAAATGTAGAAGACAGTGGATGGAGGAGTCAATGAAGGGATTCTAGGAGGGCAGTGACATGAGCTAACTGACGGGAAAGGAAGAAGTCCTGAAGATAAACATAAAGCTTAGGTCACAGTTAGAACTGCACCACAAATGGAGTCTCCAATCCAGATTTCTTGGGACTCTGTGGGAAGCTTCAAGAATTCCCTACTCTGACCCCGACCATTCTATTTCAGTTTTATGATGGATTCAAAATCTGAGAGGGTTCATTTTTGATAATGCTTTGTATAATAATTGCCATTTGTTTCTAGCAGTGCCCACAATGCTCTAGACATCTTACAAACACAGAAGGAGATACAATTGCTGTGCTGAAAAGCTGACAGTCCAAAAAGTCAAAACAGAACAAGTGATAGAGAAATGAGAACAAGTAACATGGTCAGTTAGAGACTGGCCATGTTCTAACAATAAACAATGAATCATTTTAATACAAAGGTGGTTATATATATAAAATTATATTTATCCCCAAGTATCCAACAACCTCACTGAAATCAACCAGTTAGCTACCTGTTGGACTCACAGTAGAAATAGGTCTTCAGGCAGGACTTGAATGCAGGAGAAAAGTGATTCAACACAGATGTTCACAAGGATGTTCCATGTGATGAGGGAGGCATAGAAGACAGCCAAAATCTCCTAAGGTGCCCATTATTTAGTGCCAAAATTTCATTGGAGCTGTATGACCTGATTTGGGCTCCGACCCAAAATCTATCCTTATCCCATTATGAATCTGAACCTCACTTCTTCATCCCATTGCTACTATTTATTCTATAGCACAGCAGATCTGCATAGCATTTTATGGACAACGTAAAATGACAGGCCCGGCCCAGAAAAACTTACAATCAATATTAGGGCCTGCTCCTGTTGTAGTAAATGGAAGTTTTTTTCCATTGACTTCAAAGAGAGCAAGATCAAGGACTAATTTAAACTGAGGACCCTGAGGATGGGCAAAAAAAATGTGGGGGAGAAGGGGACGGGGGAGATGGGAGGAGCAGGAAGAGGGTGGAAAAAGTAAAGAAGTCAAAGTAGAAGAGAGATATAGTGAAAGCATAACGAAGAAGTATGCCATTGAGATGTACACAAATTGTTAGGAGGATATTTTAAATAATATGAGTATTTTAATATAATATATATTATATTAAAGGCTTGAAAGGAGCAAAGACAGGCAGGAGTGGGAACAGGAGTTAGTGATAAAAGGCTGATCACCTGTGAGTTGTAGGTGTAGAAATTATCACTGATACTTTAAGAGTAGATATAAATCACACAGGTATAGGATGAAAAAAGTAGGGGATGCTGGATTCTTGAGGCACACTAGCAAAGTGGAAAAGGAGCAGAAACAGCCACTGAGGGAGCAGAAGCTGTGTCTGGAGCAACAGGAGGCAATGAGTCTAACTACAGAACTGCAAAATCCCAGAAGCCATTTGGAAGGGGATAGATAAGACAGAACACATCATAATACCACTATATAAATCTACGGTCCACTCACACCTTGAATACTGCATGCAGTTCTGGTCACCCCAGCTCCAAAAAGAAATATCAGAATTGGAAAAAATGACAGAGAAGGGCAACAAAAATGATGCGTATGGAACAGCTTCCACACAAAGAGAGATTAAAGAGACTAGGATTGTTTAGCTTGGAAAAAGAGATGATAGAAGTCTATAAAATCTTGAATGGTGTGGAGAAAGTAAATAAGGAAGCATTATTTACCACTTCATATAGCACAAGTACTAGGGGTCAGCCAATTAAATAGGCAGCTGGTTTAGAACAAACATAAGGAAACACTTCTGCACACAACACACAATCAACATGTTGAATTCATGGCCAGAGGATGCTGTGACAGCCAAAAATATAACTGGGTTAAAAAAAAAATTAGATAATTGTATGGAGGATAGGTCCATCAGTGGCTATTGGCCAAAATGGTCATGGATGCAACCCCATGGTCTGGGTGCCCCTAAACCTTTGACTGCTAGAAACTGGGACTGGATGACAGGAGATACATCACTTGATAATTTGCCCTGTTCACCCACACTCAAGCATCTGGCACTGACCACTGCTGGAAGAGAGGATACTGGTTTAGATGGACAATTGGCCTGACCCACAATGATCATTCTTATGTTCTAAAGAAAAAGAAGGATGACACTTTAGTAGTAGTTAAAATATCATGTTATATTCTCAGATATATTAGGCATGTTAGAGATTAGAATTTAGACTCCTATGGTAGAATTCACTTTAAACCCTCATGCCTTCATAATCTGCAGTGCCAGCACTCATTTGCAGTTTCAAACTGAATGGGCAACACACCTAAACTATCTTCTCTACTCTGCTGGAAAAGTCACTCATCTGGTGAAGCACAGTGGCCACAAAAATGTGTAAAGTTCGCACTGATGCTGCCAGTGTGATAATGGTTCTATGATAGTTAATCTCCAGTATTATTAATCTAATACCTTGTGGGACCACTAACATTAACTCTGGAAACTTATGGATCGATCATGTTGTCTCCCCCGCCCCCCCGGTTTTTTTTTTTTTTTTGAGCTACAATACTGATAATGTACTTCCATACTGGGCAATAATTTATCATCAGGGTTTTAGAAGAATAACTGAAAGGGAAGAAACAACTTCAGAGCCCAAGGAGCAGCAAAAGGCAAGTAGTAAGGAGCTAAGGAAAAAGGAACCACAAAAATCTAAAAATAGAGGGTCTAGTAGGAAGTTCCTGTAGAGAGATTTGATCTGCTATTGTGTTCAGATCCTGGCATTACGTGAAGGTCTAGAAGAAGTCATCATCTTTAATACATCATCTCCTTCCTACTGTGTCTCAAAGCTAAGATGCTGATTAAACATCCTGCCACACACTGATAACCCTAACAGTACATTTTTTCATTTCACACTATAAAAGGTCTGTTACATGCTAAATTGCTCTTCTCTGAGAATTTACACTAACCGTTACAAAGCTCAGTAACAGTTGCACTTTTAGGCTTTTCAGCCAACCATGAAAGTATTAAAATGTAGCATCAAACAACCAGATCTACATACACACACCCCCCACACCCCCAAATATTTGCCTCTCTTTAAAGAGCTTGACTTTTATATTTAGTTAAGCTGTTGTTCCTCACATCTCCACACCTTTTCTTTCTTTACACCCACAGGAGATGAATGGAAGTGAGATCTTATTATAAATATTTAAACTGTTTTGATCTCACAACTTTGTTAAATAGTATAAAGAGCAGATGATTTAGATAGGGATCTTAGAGATACAGTGCTACATTTCTTTCAGAATGTAATTTTAAATTTGTTGTTTTTTTTAAAGTATAGGGCTTTTAAATGGAAAGACTGAAAACAATAAATTCCTAATGCTTTCACATTTATAACTTCTCTTAGCATTTATTTTCCTCCTAGAGCCAATGTTGTGCGAAACACACACATTTATGAGCATCCAAGTTATCAATTGGAAAAAAGCCATTTGTAAGCCACTGCCAAGTTAAACAGGCAAAAATGTATACTTTTAAACATTTTATGAGAGATAAAAGTGCCAACAACTAAATATTGTAGGATCTCTGCTGCAGTGCAGTTTGTGAGATCCCGGCCACTGCTTGGTGAGCTCTTTACAGACTTTTCTGCAATTTTCTGTTAAGTAGTAGTTGGCGTTCATGGGGGTGTTGGGGCTAGGTGATTTGTGGGTTGACATGACTCACCTGCTGGAAATAAATGGGACCCAGGCAACTCTGCAAACTCCTGGTGCAGACAGCGTGGTCCAGTGGGTAGAGCACTACACCAGAGAGTCAAGGAACCTAGGCTTTATTCCCAGCTACATAACCGTCAGCAACTCACTGTTTCCCTATCTGTGAAAAGGAGGTAACGATCCTTACACTCCATTGTGACACATTTTGAGACATACAAACGATCCACACTGAGTATCATTACTACTTTACTTTGTCCATCACAATTCATGCACTTTACATTCATATATATTGTGTGTGTATTATTAGACAACCTGAAACGTTGCTTTTTCTAAAATATTTTTAACCAATCGTGGAAATTAGGGCTGTAGATTAATTGCAGTTAATTATTGCCATTAACTCAAAAAAATTAATCATGTTTAATCACACTTTTAATTGCATTGTTAAACAATAGAATACCAGTTAGGGTGACCAGATAACAAGTGTGAAAAGTTAGGAAGCGGATGGGGAATGGGAGGTAATAGGAGACCATACTAAAAAAAGCCCCAAATATCAGGACCTTTCCAGTAAAATTGGGACATCTGGTCACCCTCATACCAATTTAAATTTAGTAATTATTTTTGGTTTTTTCTCTTCATTTTCAAATATATTGATTTCAATTACAATACAGAATACAATGTGTACAGTGCTCACTTTGAATTATTTTTATTACAAATATTTGCACTGTAAATGATAAATAGTATTTTCAATTCACCTCATACAAGTACTGAAGTGCAATCTCTTTATTGTGAAAGTACAACTTATAAATGTAGATTTTTTTTGGTTATGTAACTGAACTCAAAACCGAAAACAAACAAACAAAAACAGAAAACCCTTCAGAGGTCCAATAACCCTTCAGAGGTTCTTCTGAAACGTATGAGCGAGACCAGAGCTCCTTTAGAACTGTGCCTCAGAATTCAGTTCTCCCTTACAAGATGCACACATTCAGCATACAACTAACCTGGCCACAGACTCATGTGCAGGACACATCAAAACCACTGCACCAGCTGGGATCTATTTCTATCACTGTTTCCCAGGAACTGAACACCAGCAGAACAGGAGAGGAGAACATCTACAATGGGCACAAGGCAACCCCCCAATCAGCCATGAGGAATCAGACATAAATAGGGTGACCAAACAGCAAATGTGAAAAATCATGACAGGGGTGGGTTGGGAGGGGAACAGGAGCCTATATAAGAAAAAGACCCAAAAATCAGGACTGTCCCTATAAAATTGGGACATCTGATCACCCTATACATAAAGAACTTCTGTAAGCAGCAGGGCCCCAGGAAACCAAAATCGGCAGCAGCAGCAGCCAGAGTTACTGCACTAGCAGGACAGGGAGTTAGTGGCCCAACCAGATCTACACCTGATCCTGTACTCAGGATAATTTTTTTATTTTTTTTTTTTTTTACTGAACTGTACCTCAAAAATGTTTTTAAGAATTTTCTTCAAAATATTTACAGAAATATTCTCTCCTTTGCCTGCAGAGTACATATAGTATTTTTCAGCCCAAGGCTTTCCCCAAGTTAAAATCATAGGGAATTACAATGGAAAATAGTTGCAACCTCAAATGTGATGAGGCGGCTACCACCTTTCTATATAACAATATATTTTTGTGTACTGAGAGATGGTTAGCAATTCTCTCTCCTTTCTCTTGGGGGATGGGCTGTCAAATGTTGGATTTTTTTTTTAAAGCACTTAACTACTTCCCATCCAAGACTGATGCTTCCTTCATTGAAAATTGTCAACTGGTGGAGCATAAGCCTGCAAGGATTCTGTAGCTCAGCTTCATGTTCTAGTAATAGGGAGGGAGGGAGGGAAAGGATTAAGCACAAATTGTGTTGGCAAACTCTGAAACGATAAATTTGAGAAAATATATTTCTATATAATGTATCTGAAAATTAATCAACCATTTTTCTGCTCTTTTGGGTTTATGGCAATATTAATCTGCTTTGAGTTAGAGCAGCTCAATTTAAGTGTTATTTGATGTTGCCCCTGGAGGAGACACTACAAAAAGCTCCAGAATTAATGTTTGAGCTTTTCTGCAATAATACACACAAGCATGCATTAAGTGTGCCACAGTGATGGCAGGCACAAAAACCCTATACAACTATGGATTTACCTCTGTTTTTCTTTAGGTAGAGTTGGAGGGCTGGGACACTTGGCTAGTATTTACAGTTCTCCCTGGCTTATGTCAGGAATGAATTTGAAAACGTGAATATAAAGTAAACCTATCTACATTCTCAATTACTTTGGTCTGTTGAACAGGGAGGATAGTAAGACAGGGATTGATGATTAGGACATCTATGTTAATTTCCAGTACATTTTTATTTATTATTACTCAGTTCATGTCATTATATAGATTTTATTTTATATTTTACTGTCAGTTTGTATTCTGAAATGCTTGGTTATTTACTAGATGCTTTATTAATAAATAAAATGCAAAGGATCTGACACAACAGTCCTGACTCAGGTCTGCAGATAATGCATTTTTGACCATTTACATTTAATCTGTCCCATCTTGTCTCCTGCCTTTGTTGCTTTAGTGGTAATCAGGCCCAAATTGGCAGTCAGTATTGAAGGACTAGGTGGAATCTTTTTCATTAATGTTAAAAATCATCCAAGCTGAACTCACATAGCCCATATCATCTCCATCCTGTCCAGTACACTATCATCGTACTTGGTCCACCCCTGGTCCTGGAAGAAACGTGTTGGAAAAGCTTTGTTCGCATGCCAAAATACATCAGTATGAAATATAGCAACATAAAGTCCACTTTTATGGTCACACTTCCCTAAAAAACTGGTCTAAGAGAAAATCCTAGACCAGTGAACTCAGGCTTACTGTATATGTCAGTGATAATGTCTTCTTATTGTTTCCCATTACTTTCTAACTTCCAATACAGAAAAAATTTCATCTCAATTCAAACATATATAATATCCTATGCTTTTCATAGAATCATAGAATATTTGGGTTGGAAGAGCCCTCAGGAGTCATCTGGTCCAATCCTGTGCTCAAAGCAGGGCCAACACCAACTAAATCATCCCAGCCAAAGCTGTGTCAAGCCGGGCCTTAAAACCTCTAAGGATGGAGATTCCACCACCTTCCTAGGTAACCCATTACAGTGCTTCACCACCATCCTAGTGAAACAGTGTTTCCTAATATCTAACCTAGACCTCACCCACTGCAACTTGAGACCATTGCTTCTTGTTCTGTCATCTGCCACCGGTGAGAATAGCCTAGTTTCATCCCCTTTGGAACCCCCCTTCAGGTAGTTGAAGGCTGCTATCAAATCCCCACTCACTCTTCTCTTCGGCACACTAACTCCCAGTTTCCTCAGCTTCTCCTCGTAAGTCATGTGTCCCTGTCCCCTAATCATTTTCTTTGCCCCCCCATTGGACGCTCTCCAATTTGTTCACATCCCTTCTGTAGTGAGGGGCCAAAAACTGAATGCAATACTCGAATTTTTTTTTATTGATGATCACTCACCTGCCACAGGAATGCAGGGACTTCTGGGTTGCAATGTGGCCACTGTTCTGTGCTAGATTCACTGTACACAGGTTTTTAGGAAGGAAAATTAATAATACATACACCAGGCCCTTTCTAGAACGCAGGGTTTGGGGTCCATGCACGGTACCGCATTAAGGTGGGGACCCCGTTCCATGGATTCCAATTAAAGTTACTAAATTTGGGATCCATGGCCGTGACCACGATATGTGCAAAACTGCGCTATATAGATGTGCATTCTAGTGAGGGTCTGCTGTAGATCTCAATGTACTTTACAAAGCAGGTCAGTATCATTATCCCCATGTTACAGAGGCAAAGTGAAGTGAAGTGACTTGCCCAGGGTCACCCAGCAGACCAGAGGCAAAGCAGCCAGGTGAAACCACAGAGGGATTTATTCTCTCTCTCTCTCTCTCTCTCCCCCCACTCCCTCTCTCATAC
Organism: Dermatemys mawii; assembly: GCA_007922305.1. Lineage (NCBI taxonomy): Eukaryota > Metazoa > Chordata > Testudines > Dermatemydidae > Dermatemys > Dermatemys mawii. The sequence goes on from ML677349.1 coordinate 21,890,043, forward strand.
ACAGACACACACAAACGCACACAATGTATATAACCATGTAATTACCCAGACTGGAATTCGGCCAAGGCACCAGCTTTAAAATACCATGGGAACTTTAATGAGGAGTGGTGTGGGACTTTGTTTTAGGTCTGACCCAAAAGGCAACTGTAGTTAAGGCAATACTATTGAATGTACAACACAGTTTAGCTACAAATTACCAGTGCAATACATGGAGGCAAAAAATTCTACTACTACACCCTATTTGGAGTCCTGACCCTGGCTCATCCTGGAGTTTAAGCCCTGATAATCAATGTGCTTGAAGCTCATCCTAGTGGATAATAGAAAATTCTGCTCCATTTCCTCTGGGACTTCATGCTCATTAGTCACAGCATACCAATTAAAAGCTTTGTTAGAAAACCAGAGGAATGTGACATAGCACATGTCTAGACCAGGAAGCTTCTTTCACATATAACATGGATGAATGGCTTTGTATGGAACGCCGAGCATCACATTAGTAGGTCGTGTGCATCAGCATGCAAGATCAACAAAAGAAGCACAAAAAATTTTAAGTCAGCACTCTTAGTAAGCAACTGTTTTTAATTCTGACTGATAAGCATACAAATATTTTCCACAGCCAACATCTTCCTTCTCGCCAAACCAATGTTAAAGGAAACTTTTTAAAAAGAGGCATTCTTATGCACATTGTCACTCATGATAATCCTCTAAAAATTATTAAATGTGACCTCTGGCGATTGACCAGATTCTTTTCTTAGCCATAAGAGGTGAAATTGGGGTTAATGCAGTGGCAAACTGCTTACGAACTAGAACAACAACTATTTTCAAAAGGGATTATTGCCATTATAAACCACTGTCCAGTGTCTGTAACAGCAATTCTTAATTAAGAAAATAACAGGACTCAGCATCTGGGCTCAGATCGTGCAGCTAACAACTGACTCTGCTTCAATCAAAACACAGAATGGAATACAACACACATGTGGATTTATTTTTGTAATGATCTGTTTGAGATCTAAACTAAAATATTTAATGTAAGACTTTAAAAATAACCATTGGCATCAGCTGCCAAAAAATTGACATTATATTTTTATGAACCCCTGGATTTTATTTCAGGATTTCCCTATAGTAAATCAGTTGCTTCCCGAGAGATTTTAGGGTTAACATCTCATATTGGCAGTGTGCTATAAAACCTTACTGGAGGCAATAAACTCCACCTTTCAGTTTATATTTTCATTTCTACAATTCAGAGGCAGGATAATGGTGCTGTTTTGCATATTTTTATACTACAGACAGAATATTTTGTAAAATATTCCATATGTGACAGATATCACAAATTATGTTACTGCACCTGGAGAGATGCATCACAGAAACACACACAGAATAGAAGCTGATTTTGTAGCATGAGTAGGCCTTCGAACCTCTGGGAGGGTACAGGCAGAAAGACTGTGCAGGGGACTCTTACTTAGAGCTGGCTAATGTCTAAGGAGGGCATTGGGACTAGCTGGGGCAGGGTTCCTGGATCCACGAATTTCCACACATAAGCTCTGGAGTGGTGGTGACTGCTCTTCTAGTCTGTTGGTTGTAAAAGCTGAGGTGCTTTGTCACCTCACAGCCTGCCTGAAGAAAAGGGCAGAAATTAATTCCCTACTCCAATCTTGACAGGACCCCGACACTAAGGGTATGGTGTGAGTTTCATTCTTTTATTTCATGTCTCATAATCAATATTTAAGATAGCAGCAAATTCAATCAGAACAGCGACTCTGTAAGTTAATGCAGTAGCCATTAAGTTTTCTGCAACAGGCCACAAAGACCCTTGGTTGTTAGTCAGTCATATCCTCAGACTAAACGAAAAGTCTTTTCTTAAAAGCCTCATTTATAAATGTGCCTTAACTTGGCCTTTTTTTTTTTTTTTTTTGGTACCCTCTAATAATTGTGGCTGTAAATGAGGATCCTTGGATTATCCAGTTTGCTGGTGCCATACAGTAATCATTGATAAGTGTGAAATAGAGAGGCCCTGTTTAAAATATTGGGCCTGAATATTGTTCACTTGGATGTAGGCAAAAAGTTTTCACAATTTAATGTGAAAGGCAGTGTCTTCCACACCACAATATACCCCTCAATATGCAACACCAGTATCTAAGGTGGTATTTAAACTATTCAGTTCAGTCTTCACTCTGGAGCCTACATAATACCACACATCACCACAGTATCACAATGCAAAACTTTGCTTGGCAATAACAGGGATTTCATGACAATTTTGAATTTGACACTCCACTACCTCAATCCCCAAGTGCAGAAAAACTACGTAAGGCCCACCACTAAACAAATACAAATACAAAGGAAAGCTGCTAAACAGGCTAAGTGAGTGGCTGAAGGGGTAAACTTAACACACACACACCCGCTATACCACCACCCCAAAAAGGACTTGTTTTCTCAAATTTTCTTCAGACTCAGAACTAATGGAGGTTTTATGCCAGGAGAGCTATGATTTTTCTGCCTGTAAAAGAACAAAACTGCCTTTGCAACAGCCAAAAAAGATGACAACAAAATACCGAGTTTTTCACTTTTTGTGAATCCAATGAACAGTGTGAAGGGGCACGCCATCACACTGGTCAGCAGAAGGCTAACGAGCTCTTCTGGGCCTGTGCTACCCTAACGAGATGCATCTGCAAGGCCTGTTTAGCCTGGAGTAGGAGGAGTTTAAAGGGGAAACTTATCACAGGAAAGGGTAGCGAATGAGAAAAAGGCTACTCCACCCAGAGATTGAGGGTAATAGAGGCAGTCCTGTGGAGGGGGAGACAGCTGGTGGATATACCACTGTTGGAGCTATCCTGACTGACAGCAAAGCAATATGCCCCAGGAACAGGAGTAGAAGGTAAACCCCATAAAGGGGCAAAAAACTTTGAGAGCTTAAGGCCTGGTCTACACTACAGAGTTAGGTCTTATACTACAGAGTTAGCTGCCTTATGTCAATCTAACTCTATAAGTGTCTACACTATAATGTGCTCCTCCTGATGTGAGTCGTCCACTGTATTGATCGAATAACTTCACCTCCACAAAAGGCATAGCACTTTGGTTAATTATAGTGCCTGTGTAGACACTGTGTTGCTTACACCGCCTGTTGCTGCCTTTGACAAGCCAAGTCCCACTGCCACAGAGCTGGTCAGTGTTGGTTGACAGTGCTCCACAATACCCTGCTTAAGTCAGTGCAAGCACTCCTGGTGAGGATGCTTACCGCGGACAGAGGGAGCATAGTGTGGACACGAAGAGCCAATTTAATTATTGTGATGACTGTAGGTCAGCATAACTCAACTTAATTTTATAGAGTAAGCCTATAAAGCCCATCACCTGTAAAGCTAAACAAACAGGGCTGTCTGAGAGACTGGCTTTGTTCTAGCCAGATTTGCATCTCTTATAAGGGGAAAGGAGGAAGAAGAATCAACCCTCTGCCTGGGTGCTCCCCAGGTGTTACCACATTGGGTAGAACAGAGCATAAATGATGGAGAGTAGGACCATGGAGGTGGGTGGGTTGTTCTAGGGAAACCACCCCTCTTCTCTCCCACCCCACCCCCCGCAAACAGGATTTGGGTTTTTTGGGGTTTGTTTTTTGCGAGGTTAGCAACTCTCTAGCTATAAATCTATGTCCTGGTGTGGGATTGGAATCTACTGCAAAGTGCTTCAGTAGTGACTAACACAAGGGTTCATAAATTACAAATCAGGGCCCTCAAAAATATGAGAATAAAAATTGTAGTTGCCTTTTGGTTTCTGAGCCTTTAGGGTACAGTCAGGTCACATTTTCAAGCTCTTCTCAGCCACCGTGAGGGGCTAGCAACTTACTTTTATTTTTAAATGGAAGCTGTGATTCTCATGTATTCACATGACTCTAGGGTGGAGGCTTTCAGAAAACCAACACATTTTGCAAGACTCATGCTAAAAATCACAAGGGGCTCAGTATCAGAAGGTTCTCTTTATACTGATGTTTGTGAAAGAGAAAGCAATAAAAATGTGAATTTTCTTTGACTGACTATAAAAGCCATAACACCGTGACTAGCACTTTAGTTTAATTTTCCAGTGCGCCAAGATGGATCAAAACCAGTTTGGGGCGAGCCTGATGGCAGCTAGCAGCATCTTTACTGATTTTAAGAGGTTGCAGTAAGCCAGTTGCTGGTTAGTGCTCAGCAGAGCAAGCCACAAACAGATATTGAAAAGTAAATGCATCAAAGCTTTAAGAACACTAAAAACAATTTGGGCTGCATGAAAGGAACTGAAATCAGAATTTGATGCAGAATCTTGAGGGGACTGAGTTTTCACTAAATGAAAACATGGTTAATGTGTTATTTTTGGTGGAACTCAGTTTTTTCATTATTTTGTTTCCTAGTGAAACAAAAGGCATCTACCTATATTTTTAAAAGATAAGGCAAAAATAGACATTTAAAAAGTGTAATAAATACTAGTTTAAAAAAAGGCAGGCTAAAAAGTTAATTCATACTAATTACATACAGAAAGCAGCACTTACTAACACACATTTTTAAATTAAAAATACCTGTATGTATATGTATTTATATATAGGTTGTGATGGTGAATTATAAACTCTATTTAGATTTACAACATACAATCTACATTTAAACTCACTAATTTACAAAACAGACTTTTGCTGCACTGTAAGATTAATTCCCCATTTCATTTACAATAATGAAAACTCAAAGAAAATCTACTTACTTGCAATTTTGTTGTTAAAATAATCCAGAATTTCCAGTAAGTAAATAAATGCAAAGAATTTGAGAATTTTTGTATTTTGCTCCTCAGGTGTGTAGAATTTTTTGGACTTCTTCACATTACGTTTCTCACCATGCCACAGTTTTACCACTAATTCTTTATGAAAGCACTAGATTTTTTTTAAAAAACAAACGTATCGTAAGGATGAATACTTAACCCAGCAGAATTACAATGCCCTTTTGAACTGGTAGCTTGTATTCCTAGTGATGTTTATCGTCACCCAACTCGTGTTATGTTACAGCACCGTGTGGACATTTGGAGCAAAATGAAACAGGCTTCTGAAGTTGTGTATGTTAAAGAAAAACATGTGGAGGATTTCCTGCTGTGGACTCCCCACTGAGGCACAAATTCAAGGGGGTGTGGAATTCACTTGTTAAGACTCTCCGTCTGCTTGTATCCACAGTACCGTGTCTAGCAATGAATGGATGAGCTGATTACTATTGCTCTTCAGATAACTTTTAATACCACTCAAATCCTTAAAAAATGCTCATAACAAATATGGATAACTGGTGGAAAATAGAGAAATTACTTCTTCTGTCTTGTAATGTCTCTAATGGGAAGTGGATTTTTTATTTTTTCTACAATCCCATTTAAATTTGTAAGAGCAAAAGAAACATATATATGTGTTGCATGCAAATGCTGAGTATAACCATGTGTCTCTTTCTTCCTCTCCTGTGACCTCCCTAAGGTTCCCCCTACCTCCGCCTCCTTATCTAAGATAAGCAGCCTCAGGTTACACATACAGTACCTTGTAAAAGCATGGTCTGGAAAATTAAATCATGAAAGGATTAATGTCTTTTTTTCTCCCTTCACAAATACGTTTTTGCTTCCAGAGACTACATTTCAATTCATGAACCGAAGCCACTGGCCGCTTTGGCATAGAGGAGCACCTAACATCCATACAAAATGAAAGCTACACAATCATACTCCAGAGATATTTTATCTGCCAAAGTAACAGCAGTATGGTCTAGCTCATTGATATATATATAAACACGCAGAAAAGAAAAGAAAAGAATTCCTTAAAGAAAATAAGCTTATAAAAGGCACTGTCACATTTTTAACGATATTTAAACTGGGTTCTTTCACTCTCTATTCTTTGTTATACTCGTTAGGCATTTGAAAAAAAAAATCCCTACCATTTTTCTTGTCCCATTTTCAAAAGGTAAATGTTGTTCTTTTGTATTTTGAACAGAGCTGAAATATAGGACTGTTCAACACATTAAAAACTGAAAGTGTTCGGTTTTTTCGTCTGCTCTGCCCCATCTCCAAGAACCAGCCAACATCAAAAAACTCATAAGTAAATCAAATACTACAAGGAGTTGGGAAGAAAAAAACCTTCTCTTTACACAAGATCTTAATGATGTTAAACTCAAACCGGGTGCATCCTATAAGTTCATGATGTGGGAAAATGGAACCAACTTCCACAGAGGATTCAACACTCCAATTCCAAAAGGAGCTATTTTATCTCTCTTGTAGATTCATAGTTTACATGGCTATTATCTAATCCAACCTCCTATGTAGTACAGGTCATAGGACTTCCCTAAAATAATTCCTAGAGCAGATTTTTTTAGAAAAACATCCAATCTTGATTAAAAAATTGTCAGTGATGGAGAATCTACCATGAACCTTGGTAAATTTGTCCAGTGGTCAATTACCCTCACTGTTAAAAATATATGTCTTATTTCCAGTCCGCAATTGTCTAGTTTCAACTTCCAGCCATTGGATCAGGTTATGGTTTTCTCTGCTAGAGTGAAGAGCCCATTATCAAATATGTGTTCCCCATGTAGATACTTTTAAATTCTAGTCAAGTCACCCATATCCCTCTCTTTGTTAAGCTAACTAGATTGAGCTCTTTGAGTCTATGTTTCTTAATCCTTTAATCATTCTCATGGCTCTTCTCCAAATCCTCTCCAATTTGTAAATATTCTTTATGAACTGTAGACATCAGAACTGGCACAGTTCCAGCAGTGGTTATGCCAGTGCCAAATACAGAGGTACTATAACGTCTCTATTTCTACTTGAGATTTCCCTGTTTATGCACCCCAAGGATCACATTAGCCTTTTTGGTCACAGCAGCACACTAGGAACTTATGTTCAAATGATTATCAGTAAGGCTATGTTTTACTCATGGGTATTTTTAGTAAAAGTCATGGACAGGTCATAGGTGGTAAAGAAAAATTCACAACCTGTGACCTGTCCATGACTTTTAGTACATATCCCTAACTGAAACTTGGGCCAGGGGACCTCAGGTGCTCATGAGGAGGCAGGCCAGGTCCGCCACAGAGGGAGGGATGGTCCGAGACCCCCGCTGGTGCTGGGAGCGGGGGAAAGGTATTGGAAGGGCTGGCAGGCTCCCTTCCCAGCTCTGACCCCCATATCCCTGTACCTGCCTGAGCTACCCCTGAGCCAGGTGAATCGGCCACTGCAAAAGTCACAGAGGTCACAGACCTCTGTGACAAACTCGCAGCCTTACTTATAGTCGCTGAATTAGCTCTTCAAGAGCTGTTATGCACCCCACCAACCATACAATCCTTTCTAATACATACAATTAAAGGAGAGTAGTCTACTGGAAACATGCAGGATAGAAAATGCGTGAAAAAAGGAAGGAACAAAGAAGAGAGAAGGAGAATCAGATACAATCTGGGAAAATGAGGAAAAAAGGAGAAGTTAAAATGGCAGAGAAACAAAAAAGAAAGATGCAGAAAGTTGAACGGAAAAGAGTAAAGAGAGCAAAAGATGAGTTAGGAACACAAATGAATGAACAAAGCAGAAGTGAAGACAAATGTAAGAAAAACAAAGGAGAAGGTGATAAGGAGACTATTTTACAAATTTTGAACCTTTGAATCCCTCCCATAGTTTGTGACCCATCTAAAGACAAATGAAACATCATCTCAAAACTATACACATACATACTTCTCTGGAATGGCCATTTTCTGACATTTGCAAATGCGACCCCTTCTGTAGAGTGTTAACGCTAATCTGATCAGAGTTAGTGACCAAGGCAATTTGCTGTGGATTTCTGTCCACGGGAGTTCTGTACACTCCTTCCCAGGACTTCCAGTAGTATATTATAGATCAGATTCTGATCTTAGTTATGCTGCTGTAAGCCTGGAATAACTCCTCTGAAGCAAATGCAGTTGCACTGATGTAACCAAGTTCAGAGTGATGCCTATGTATTTAGATCAGAACAATTCACCTGCAAAGAAAACCCTAGGATAAAAACAGAATAATCCAAGAAGAGGAGATGCACATCTGGCTGATATCTCATGCAATCAGTCATAAATATTATACTCTAGTGGGAATCATTCTGCAGTAAAAAAAGATGAAAATAGCTTTGCTAAAATGCGCTAGCCCTCAAACAAAGCTATGCATAACAGTGACACTCTAATGCTTCCTTGTAGCACATTTATTCACTGAAATCACTCAAGGCTGTGTAAATTGCCATCATTTACCTAAAATGAACTGGATTAAACAAAATTTAACCAAACAACATTGTACTCCTGGGGGAAAATGTCTGTCTTCTGCCACAGAGGTTTTCTACCCTATCAGCAGCAAAGGACAGGCATTCTAGGAGGAAAAGCACACCACAATGCCATCAAAGTTAAAGCTGTTCCTTTCACCCACAGTTCTGCTTCTACATTTCACAAATCAAAAAACAAGTTAAGCTACTTTACAGACTGGTCTTTTCCACATCAGTGGGACTTTACTCCTTAGAGCTGAAAAAGAAAATCTCCAAAACTGCATAGCAAAAATGACAATACAAAATATAGCCTGTGGTGGCAGATATTTTTTTATGTGCATTGAAGAAAATATGGCATTACTGAGCTGGACCAAACATCATCTCCAACAGAGTCTCTTCATCCTCATTAGCTCCATACATTGCTGCCGTGACAGGGATTACATTATGTAGCACTGCACTAAACCTATTTATTCCCTTATTTTTAAATCATACTATAAAAATAATCAGCGGAGCTCCTCATATCATTCATAGAAAGATTTGTAAAATATGCTATTCCTTTTCTTTGTTTTTCTCCCTCTATGCTAATAGGACAGCAGTAAAATTTATGCCCCCAGTAAATTGCAAGAAAATGTGTTTTGCTTCAGATATCTAACATCAAAGGTAATTGCTGTTACAAATATATTGCAAGATGTGGTCACATTCGGTACACATCAAGATTTTATATGAAAAATGTAGCATAATACCAGCAGCAATGTGATTTTTTCCCCAAATACATACTGTCAAAATCACTTGTGATGAATAATAGTCATGTGATGAATGAAGCCATAAAATGTTTAGAAATTTTAAAAGATTTTTGTTTTGTTTCAGCAAAAAATATCTGCATATTAACATACCTCACATTGTGAGGAGAGTCTCCAACTAAAATGCAGAGCAGTATTCAAAATGCAATTATTTACATTTAATATTCTTTGAGGGATGAGAAACATATACAGCATTTAACTCCCCTTCCTCCTCTCTCTACACATTCATTTCTCAATTTTAATGGATACAGTCATTCTATTTATATAAATATTATTTGAGGTAATCTTATTTCCTATTTTCTTTCTTGATTTATAACTAATTACACATCAGTAAGTTAACTTTTAAAGTTTTCAAATTAAAGTTGTCCTCTAATTTTAAGACAACTTCTTTTGTATTAAATTTTCTGAAAATTAAGGTATTTAATACTTAGCTCCTGGAATCTTTTTGCATGCACCAGCATGGTGACATCTGCATCACACACATGCATTGATCTGGAAGCCTATGCTTGCCCTTTTATCCCTAAAACAGTATTTGATGCACCTGAATTGCTGATATCCAGAGATAGGAATAGGACACACACATTTCTTTTTCAACATAGTGTTTACAAATTATTTTCATCTGTTTTCTTTTTTAAAAAAAGAACCCACACACACAGATTCAGCCAATAACTTTGGTCTTCCCTCTGCTCCTCTTTTATAATCATGGCTTCAGGTTGATTTTTGCCATTTAATAAAACCCATTCAGGGCTCAAGCCCAATCTTCAGACACTCTGGATTACACCACAGATAGTAGCTGTATGTTCCGAATGCTCTCTCCAATACTTCCATCCCTCAAGGCATTAGCATCTCCTTGCCTGCTTTCTACAACTATTCCCCTCCTTTAGCCCCAGACTGTCCCTCTCGCCTTCCATTGCTGAATCCTGCAACTGAACCTGCCCAATTCCACGAACAGTCAGCTTCTGCCATTATCCAACCCATGCTGTCCCCACCACGAGCCTTGATAGAATGCACTGTCCCTGACTCAATGTCCAAACCAGTGGTTCTCAAACTATGGTCTGTGAAGCAATTATAGTCAGTCTGTGGAGTTGCTTCTGTCACAATAATGAAGCATCTGTCAGTCTTGAAGCAGTGATGCTTCCTGCTTTTTTTTCAGCCCAAAGTGGGACTCTTTTAGCATTTCCACGGTGGTCGTGGTGGTTTGTGTTTATCAACTAAACTCAAAAAATCCAACTGCCTCCTGCATCCAACATGGTTGCTACGCTTTAACAGGGGTTTCTTTGGTGTAAATTCAACTATCATAAATCTTGAGGTGTAAATTCAACTGTCAAATCTTCAACTGTCATAAATCTTAAATCTTGAAACCCACAATAGAAAGGGAATAAATACAGGAGCACAAAAGAAAACTGCAAAGTGACCTGAACATATCAGAGTGGTGGAGGTGTGAAGATTACAAGGGAATATTTTTTCCCTCTAATAAACGTAAATCCACAGACGGGGGGTGGGGGGACGCATGTAATCAAGTAGCCATGCATTTTGAATTCTTTGCTTCCTGTGGCCGAAACCAAGATGAGATTATCAGTAAAGTGATATATTTTGGGGATGGATTATGAGAACCATTAACTCCATTTCCCTTTGAAAATACCTTCTGTTCTGTTACAAACTCTTTGGGTGCAATCCTGGTCCCAATGAAGTCAATAGGAGTTTTCATTCTTAGTTTCCTGATGTTGCTTCTGTACCCATAAGGCATTTTGCTGAACTGTAACCCCACTTCTCTTTTGATGAAGTTATTTCTGTCTACTCTGCAGGCCTATTTTTGCCCATCCTTCCCTGAACTGGGGCTTTTCTTGTTCTCTGAGCCCATCTCATATCTTTATCTGCTCGTGCTATCCTCTGGCAGTGCAGTATGTTCAGGGTCTTGGGGTGAGGGTCATAAACCCTCCTTTCACACTGCAAAGTCGTCTCACTTAGTCCATCTTCCTTTATGGCATTCCCTTTGTCCTCTGCTTTCTTTGAAGATGAGATCCCAACTGTGTTCATATCATGGCATGCTGTGGGTGCTGGCAGACAGAGAGAGACAGACATTTGTGTGGTTCTAAACTAATCATCATTTTATTAAAGATAATGCAGAAGTGAGATGGTGAATCAGCTCTACTTTCGGATATATGATCTCATCTCCCAGCCACCTGGTAGGTCCTGGTTCTTTCCCCACACCACTCAGCTCCCCAAAGGCTACAAAATATCTTACAGCAAGTCCCAATCAACCCTGTACTCCATTAATTCCACATTAGTATCTTCTATGTGGGATGTGGCCACTGCTCCCCTTCCATCCCAACAAAAGCCAATCCACCGTAGTAGAAGATGTCTTAGAGCAGTGGTCTTCAAACTGGGGTGCATGCACCCCCAGGGGTGTGCAAGACCACCCCAGGGGGTGCGGGAGACCCCGGTGCTGCTGCCGAGTCTGCCCGGGAGACTGCCGAACTCCCGAGCGGGCTATTTTTAGACCGCCGAAATGCCGCCACAACCGGAAGGGGAAAAAGGGGCCGCGGGGGAAAAAGTTTGAAGACCACTGTCTTAGAGAAGTGAATGAATTGATATGATGCCCTTCCTATACCCAAAAAGCAATACTGGAAGGAGGTTTGTTTCCTCTTCACTGCATCCCAGGAGTACTGCTCAGAAGAAGTGCTGGATCCCACTCTTTCATCCTAGGATAGTGGTGACAAATATATAGCCCACAGGCTGGACCCCATCTTCTATATATATTTTTTGTGTCCCACATAACATTCAGATGGGGCAGATAATCAGCTTTCATTAGAGGTGGCGTGGGTAGCAGTGCATATAATTAAGATTGCCTGACTCTTACCAATATAAGATTCTGCTTTCAGGTTGCTTATAATTTTGTTTGTTATAACAACTTGGGCTGAAATTTTCTGGAGTAGGTGTCCGCCTAAGGCTGAATTTTACGTGTGGGTTTTTTTTTTCTCCCTAGAAAACGTACTTCCAGTGTTTCTTAGAACAAGGCTAGGGAAAAATACACTATTTTATCCATGTTAAAAACCTTTTGTTTGAGAAGCTCTCAGGCCTCCTTGCTTTGGAAATAGGACTTAAAATTTGGTAGAGACATTGCCCTGTGTCTTGGACGTGTCTTTAGCTGTCCCTATGAAAACCCACCTAAATTTGGCCACGTTAAGAACCTCTAAAATGGCAGTTGGCACATGCTCAGTTGAGATGTTAGAATTTGGGACCTAAATCCTCCAAAGATTCTGTTTTCACTGAGCATGCTCCATCGTAGGGCTGCTGGGACAATTTCCCAGCAGTTGTTCCCCCAGCAATCAGGGGCCACTGTGGCACCGGACTTGAGACATGACAGCAGGGCAACTGTCAATCTTGTGCTCTCAGTCACTCGGTGTCCAACTGCCATTGGCACCAGTAGGATGCTGGGACTGGAATGTGGAGCTGAGCAAGGCAGAGACTGGGCCTGAGGTGAGCTGCCAGGTAGAGAGAATGAGACTGGGACAAGGACAGACTGAAGAGGCCTGAGGATTTAAACTGTTCAAGTTCACTCACCTCTGATCCTGAAACAGAATCCAAAATTCATGAGTTGCAAGTACAAGCAACCTTAATAATAGCATTTCCTAAATTTTGAGTGCTTGGCTTTTCAACCTTCATGTCCTTTTAATGTAGCTTCTAGTCCTCAAAGATGCAAAGAAAACTGGACAAATGATGACAAATGAATGTCTACATTAACTGTTGCACTGATGATCATTTTCATGGTGGATGGGATGAAAAATGGGAGAGATGTCCAGGAGGGTGGTGCAGGAAGAACTAGTGCAGGGAAGGAAATGGAAGAACAGAGGGGACAGACGGATGGATGGATACATAGACATTCACACGGAAGATGAAGAGAAATGTATAAAAGAGTACAGGAAAGAAAGAGAAATGAAGTACAAGAATAATAGTGACCTTATGTAATGGTGAGAGGGGAGCATCATTTTTCCATTGAATGATTCTGAATGTGACAATAAAGTACTTAATAATGAATACTAACTAAACAGTCATATTAGAGCCAGACTTTACCCTTGATCTATGTGCAAACCTCTTGTTATCAGTGGAAACTCTGCTGTGGGTGAAGCAGGACACAGAGTCCTAAATTTATGCTGCAGCCCACAGACCATAACTAAAAATGGAATTTGACCCACTCCACTGAATGAGTTCATGCACCCCAGACCTAGGAGCAGAGTCGGGGAACCGACAGCAGTTTCCCAAGCAGGAGTCGTTTACCAGGAGAAAGCTGGCCCAACTCTCCTATCTGGAGAGATTTCTGGGGGAATGGCAGTGTTCAAGGCTCAGACTGCACAGTGGATCACAGAAAATTATTTTGTGTCTTTCTCTCTTTCTCATGCAGCATGGACCAGTGATCCAAGCACCATGTACTTCTGCATTAGTGCTCAGGCATATATAACCAGACAAGAACATGTTCCCATGAAGTGCATGGTTATTTTAATGCCAGTGTAATCACATTCCATTAACAATGTTTGGGTTGCAGAAAACCGGTATTGTTGTTTCACTAGAACTATGTTTAAAAAACAGAGATTATACCTCCACAAATACTCCACTGGATTTGCCTTTCTTTAAGAAATGGCATGTCTGAACTAAATAGATTGGCAGTGTTCCTTTAAAATAGTGTAACACTGAAAGAGTTCACAAGATTTTCTTTGGCGCCTACTGAACTGGGAAAAAATCATGAGAGAAATAACATAGTCTTTTAAAGGTAATATTCACAATACCACATTAAGAAGGAATTTTTCATAATATACAGTTCTGTGGCTAGATTCACTAAGCCACAGGTTTTTAAACTAGTGTTAGAGACAGTAAATATACTTTAAACCAGAGAGTATTAAATTATTTTGACACCTGGAGCACATTGATACTTTGATGGTCAACGTTATTTACTATCATTAAATAGATATCTCCTAGACAGACACATCCACTTAAGTGTTAGTGTTTTCACTGTAGTTCCCCTTAGAGCTCATCTGTTGCTTGGGTTCCTGCAGGCAGTGCGGAGGCTACAAATATAATTCATCACTGCCTGAGGGACACTATCCTCAGCCAGAGGAAGTGATGTGTGCAGTCCTCAGGAGTTAGCTGCTTCATACAGAAGCACTCTCTGGCTGCTAACCTAATAGCAGTATTATAATAGTATTAATTATACAAGACAATCAGGCACTCAGGCTTCCTAGTAAAGACAAATAAAGACATTCCCAGGCTCCATGAGGCAGATGAGGTGAGGGGAAAGGGAGAAACAAAGGGAAGATCTTTGGAAAGTTATGTATATTGGGAGAAACATTTTAGCAATTATTTTTTAAATCTTAATTCAACCACCAAGAAGGGCACATACTTCACAGATTATAGCCAGAAGGGACCATTAGGCCATGGTTACACTGGCACTTTATAGCGCTATAAAGCCCCTACGAGCGCTATAACCTACTCTCCGTCCACACTGGCAAGGCACTAATAGCGCTATAACCGCAGAGTTATAGCACTATTATAAATCCACCTCCTCATGGGGAATAAGGGCTGTAGCGCACCTGCTGTAGCGCTACAGGAAGAATGTGGACACCCACTGCGTATTAATTGGCCTCCAGCCTGTCCCATAATTCCCGTTCGAGCCACTCTGGTCATCACTTGCAAACTCTTTTGTCCTGTCCTCAGGTGACCACACGTCAGACCCGCCCTTTAAAGTTCCAGGGAAATTTGAAAATCCCCTTCCTGTTTGCTCCAGCCAAGCGTGGCGTGCTCTCAGGGAACCCTTGCAAGTGATCATTCTCATTGATCAGATTGATTGCGTGGCGTGGTCTCAGGGAATCCTTGCAGGTGATCATTCTCATTGATCTGATTGATTGCGTGGCGTGGTCTCAGGGAATCGTTGCAGGTGATCATTCAGATTGATCATCATGACTCCACGTGCCATGCCTCCTCACAATAGGCGATCCCCAGCATGGAGCAATAGTGAGGTGCTGGACCTCATCAGCTGCTGGGGGGAAGAGGCTGTTCAGTCTCAGCTGCGGTCTAGCCGCAGGAATTTTGACACCTATGGGCAGATATCACGGGCCTTGGCAGAAAGAGGCCATGAGCGGGACACTCTGCAGTGCCGTGTTAAGGTAAAGGAGCTTAGGAATGCGTATCGCAAAGCCCGCGAGGCAAACGGCCGCTCCGGGACAGCCCCGGTGACTTGCAGATTTTATAAGGAGCTGCACGCGATACTTGGTGGTGATCCCACGGTCACTCCATCGACCACCACGGACACTTCCCAGCCCACCAGTGAAGGGGGGGGTGAAGAGGAGGACGAAGAGCAGGAGGATGAAGAAGAGGAGGAGGATGAGGACGAGGCAGCAGCGGAAGCACTCTCTGGCTGCTAACCTAATAGCAGTATTATAATAGTATTAATTATACAAGACAATCAGGCACTCAGGCTTCCTAGTAAAGACAAATAAAGACATTCCCAGGCTCCATGAGGCAGATGAGGTGAGGGGAAAGGGAGAAACAAAGGGAAGATCTTTGGAAAGTTATGTATATTGGGAGAAACATTTTAGCAATTATTTTTTAAATCTTAATTCAACCACCAAGAAGGGCACATACTTCACAGATTATAGCCAGAAGGGACCATTAGATAGATGATATAGTGAGGCCTTCTGTACATCACAGGCTAGAATTTCATCCACTCATTGCTATATTGAGCCCAATAACTTGTGTTTGACTAAACCTCATCTGAGTAACATGGGACTATACCGCTGTAACATATTTTTCTCTATCTTTCAGTTTCCTGTCTCATTTCTCCATCACATCAAAAATAAAATTCTGAGATCTTTAGAGTAGGATCTGTTACTATTTAATTGTACTGTAAAGAGCCCAGCACACTTTGGGTGCTGTAAAATCAATAACCATCCTCCATAATAAACAGTTTCCTGTGAGGGATTAAGCTTTAGCATCAAAAGGAAATAAGCCCTGTTTAAAGTGCATATCTGTGTCATCTGACAAATAAGATTAGTTTTTTAAAAGGTTGGAAATGGGTGTTACAACTTCACAGTATCCCATTCTTAACCACATCCATCATCTTTCAAAGACTTTCCCCAGGTCACCATGCTCTCTAGATTCCTAAACAAGGCTGATTATTAAGGGCTTTCTGAGCAAAGACCACATAATAAAAATGTTTTTTTTCCTGTAGAAAGTGGTTGTGAAAAAACACTTGACCCAATGAACTGAGAAGTCTGTGAAATAGGAAAGCCCAGGGCTTACACATATTTCTTGCAATCTTTGTAGAAAATAAACATTTGTTTTTTCTCATTACTTAGAGCAACAAAGCTAACATTTAAAACAGATTCTAGATCTATTATGGAATGGGTTTGGATTCAAATACACGGCACACACATGAAAACAAATACCTCTTGTGAGAGGGATGGGGGTGGAATCAAATCAGACCTTTGAAAATTATTCCAGACAGATTCTGTGTGTGCTTTGGGTGCTGGATATACTAATTGCACAATACTACTGATCCAGCCCTAAAAGTTAATGTTCTAACATATTTCATGCATGATTTGCTGGGTCCAGCAACACTGCATTGACTCACCGCTAAAGTATTTTATTCCCCAATTATCTTGATTCACTAGCAAACAAATTAGGCAGTACATTTTTTCCCAATATTTTTTACCCAGTTTAAATTAATACTGTAATAAAAAATGTAATAGTCCTATGTAAAGGCACATAGGACCATTTTTGGCTGTTTCCCTATGAGCGTCAAAATGCATCTATAATTTGGTAATAATCCGATTCATATTAATACTCAACCCACCTTCAAAAAGATTCAAAGGTCACTATTGACATTTTTAAAACATATTTGTATTGATCTTTTGCACGAATAATGTTGCAATATTCATTAAGAAAGACATTACAGTATTTTCAACCCTTTCTACACAAACAACTTTCTTTGCACATTTGGGATACTTCCATCTTGGCGTTATCGAACCCATCTGTTTATATTTCCTCCATTAAAAAATAGTAACATTTTCCACATATATCACCTTTCATACCAGGATCTCAAAACACTTTACAAGGCGGGGTGGGGGGGAGTGTTAAATATCATTATCTCCACTAGTGATACAGGCACAGAAGATAAGCAACTTGTCTCAACTCACACAAGCCAGTGAGTCAATCATCCAACCTAATGCCTAGTCCTTTTTCCTTTCCATATATATCATCTCTCAAAGATGATTCAAGAACGCTGCTTCTTCCTGAGCAGCTCTCTCTATGTCTAGGCTGTACCCAAGAGATTATCTTGTGGATAAACTCTCCTCTCATTCACAATTACATAACATCTCAGCAGCAACTACAGCAGTTGTATGTACGAAATTAACAAAAAACCTTAAAATGAATCCAGCCACTTTTAATGCAATTTAGCTGCTGGAAATAAGGAGAACAAGCACCAGCTCTCTGCAGCTCACGGACCACAGTTTGAAATCTCTGTCCTGACCTAAGGGACCCTTCACCCCATAAATCAGCTTCTTCAAGATGCAAGTGTGTCCAATTCCATTAGTGCACTTTCAGATTGTGTTGTTCCCTTGTTGTAGTTAGGCACAGTGCTCCTCCTGGCAAAAGATAAGGTAGCCTGGCAAACTTTCTTTGGTATCACGCTAGATTAACACCAGAGAAGTTATTCAACAGACAAGCCTGTGGGGTGCACAGACTTTCTGTACTGATTTAAAATGATCATAACTTTTCACTCTTGGCTTTCCAATAAGCAGGCTTGAGTTTAACAAATTACATCATTGTATCAGAGTTAATTAATACTCTTCGGAGCAGGGCAGAACAACTCAGATTGTCAGAGGCATGACATATAATTAAACTTTACAGCTACTAAACAACTATTGAAAAGATTGGGGGCCACATTAGAGCTAGATGAGATTTCTATCAAAAAAATTAAATTAAGGAACATTAAGATTGCATGGTTAAGCACTCAGTCAGTGCCAAAGTTAAGGTTGCCACCATCACAGGCTGCCAATATTTTAATAATGGACTCCTACAAAAATGTTCTCCCAAAAATGTTAGTCTGAGGTCAAACCTGTGTATTGCATCTGGGAAATCTGTGCTTACAGGCAGAGAGGAAGAAAGAACAGAGACTCTCACATGTACAATTTCCCAATCATGCTTTCAGTTAGAATTTATTATCTGATATTTGAGTGATGTACCTTTCCTCCAGCTCTCTTTAAATATCTACTATTTGTTTGAAGACGCAAATGTAGAAACCTTTAACAAACTATTAAACTAGCTCACCTCTATGAATCTTTGTTAGTTAGCTTTGATGGAATAATGATTCACAACACATGCTAGAGAAGTGGTGTGAAATTTCCCATACTTCTCTTTTTAAAGTCTTCAGCTATGAGCCGGAGACAATTGTCTTTCTCTATAGGGTGAAAGATGATCTATTGTTTTTTCAGAGGATATTTGACTGAAAAATGTAATCCATATTAAATTATGTAAAACTTAGAGTAGTTATGGAATACTGAATAGGAACTATTAAACTAAGAAGAAAACTAATGAACAACAATTTCAAACCTTGGTGCCTAAAGAACTACTGAGTACCGACAAAGCTGTTTTGTTCCTATAAAACCCTCCAACTGCCACAATGCTAAACATTACTTTGAAGTCAGGACAGAAAGCAACCATTGCGTCTAACACTGACTCAGCCGGTGGTGGGTAAGCCCCACTGAAACCAAAGTGTTTACCACAAGCAGTGAACACAGTTTTAAGTACAACTTTTTCCTGTTTACATTGACTGCACGGTCATGCTTAGCATTGGGATATCTTTGAAGACTCCTTGGAGCTGTGTTCTAATACAAGAGGTTATTTACCTGTAACTGGGTTGTTTTTTTTTTTGTTTGTTTGTTTTTAACTCTGTGGTCCCTATTTGGATTCCAGACGTGGGTGCCATGTGCCAGAACCAGAAGGTCTTATAGCAGTACCCATTAACCTGCTTGCATTGTGCTTCATCTCACGCTCCCGTCCAAGGTTATATTAGGCCATGCAAGTCAACACCTCTCCAGTGCCCCTTACCACTGAATGGTCCAGCCCAGAGCAGAAGGGATGGAAGGTGGGTAGGGGAATCCAAATAGGAACTACACACCTCGAAGAACCCCCAGGTACAACTAAGTAACCTCCTCCTCTTCTTCAAGTGATGGTCCCTATATGGATTCCAAATATACGTAACTAGCAGTGATCAACATAGATGTGGGTGTGAGGATATGGTTGAAGGTGCTTTCTGCAGTACAGCTTAGCCTACTGTTGCATCCGATGTCATTGCATGGGTGATGGCATAATGGGAAGTGAGGGTGTGTACACAATGCCATGTTGAAATGCAACACACATCTTGCCAGGAGACATCAGTGAGGCAGGGTGATGTGGCTGCTTGAGCCTGGGTAAAATGCTCCATGATGACATCAGGTGGCCTCACGTTGCTGAATGTGCAGCATTCTTGGGTGCACCCAAAGATCATTTAGGAATGAGTTGCAAGAAGAGGGTGTACTCCCTGCATCGTTTGGCAATCACTAGAAAACGTTGGGTAGAGGTATGGAAGTTACAGATTCATTGCAGACAAAATACCAGCACAAATCAGAAATCTGGGGAGTTGAGGAGTCTGTTTGCAGTGTAGACCTGGGCTTTGGGACAGAAAACTGGGAGGTGGAACTCAGACACCAGCTCAGGAAGGTGCAAGGATCTTTGTCTTTGTGAAAGATGGTGTATAGCAGGGGTGGGCAAACTACTGCCCGTGGGCCACATCCGGCCCGCGAGCCCGTCCTGTCCGGCCCCCGGTTGGGGAGGCTGCCCCTGGCCCCTCCCCCGGAGCCGCGCCGCCCCGGCACTGCTGCCGGGCCAGAGCCACATGCCCCCCCCCCACACTTCCCCAGAGCCGTGCCGCAGGGGCAGTGCGCTCACCCCCTCCCCCGGAGCCGTGCACTCGCCCTCCTCCCCCAGAGCCGTCGCGAGCAGAGCTCTGGGGGCCGGGGCTGCGCACTCCCTCCCCTCCCCCGGAGCCGCACTCATGGGCAACGCTTCAGGGGCCGGGGCAGCGCACTCGCCCTCCTACCCCAAAGCCGCGCGCATGAGCAGCGCTCTGGGGGTCAGGTCAGCGCATTCCCCCCTCTCCCCCAGAGCCCTCATGGGAAGACCTCTGAGGGATGAGGCTGCGCACTCTCCCCCCTCCCCCAGAGCCGTGCACGCGGGCAGTGATCTTGTGGTCGGGACTGCGTACTTGCCTCCCTCCCCTGGAGCCACACGCACAGGCAGCGCTCTGGGGGTCGGGACAGCGCCTTCCTCTGTCTCCCCCAGAGCCCTCACGGGCAGAGCTCTGGGGACCGGGGCTGTGCACTCTCCCCCTTCCCTCAGAGCCCCGACAAGCGGAAAGCACTCTTGGGGGCGGGGCTGTGCGCTCCCCCCTTCCCCAGAGCTGCACTGAGCAGCCATGGTAAGTGGGGGGGTTCTGGAGTGGTGGTCGGGGGTGGATTCTGGAGGGGGCAGTAAGGGAGCAGGGTGGGTTAGATAAGGGGTAGGGTCGTGATTAGAGGGCAGGAGGATGGATAGGGGTTGGGGCACTCAGGGGACAGGGGAATTGGGTAAGGGATGGGGTCCTGGGGATGGTTAGGGGTCTCTAGCAGGGGCATTCAGGGGACAAGGTTGGGGGGTTGGATGGTCTGGGGATTCTGAGGGGGCAGTCAGGGGGCAGGAAGTGGGAGGGGGCCAGATTAGGGATGGGGCCTTCCCTACCCAGCCCTCCATATAATTTTGCAAACTGGATGTGGCCCTCTGGCCCAAAAGGTTGCCCACCCTTGCTGTATAGGGACCCAGCCATCATGGCTGCCGGTTCACTGACCGGTCTAGCTGAGTAACAGCCACCAAGAAAATTACCTTCATGGAGAGATGTGAAAGAGAGATCACCACCAGGGGTTAAAAGGGTGATTTTGACACAGTGGAAAGAATGAGATTAAGGTGTCATGAGATTTTTGGACTGGCAGGAAGATGTGGAGTAGGCCTTTAGTAGGTACTGTGATAGGGTGTGTGAACATGGAAAGGCCATCCATAGTTGTGGGGAGGGAGGAGGAAGGCACTGAGTGCTGCTAGGTGGACCTTTATGGAGCTGAAGGCTAGGCCCGAAGTTTTGAGTTCAACCAGGTAATCCAGGATGATAGGTATGGCTATCAGCATTAGTGGGTATTAGTGGTGGAGAACACAGGAAATAAAGCACTTTCATTTTGCTTGGTAGCAGGCTATGGTGCACAACTTTCTGCTTTGGGTAAAGATGTGTTACATTGGGGTGGAGCAGGAGGGGAAATGGGAAAAGCGTGGTGGAGGGAGTCCTTCCAGGGGATGAGAAAGGGGTCATGCTGGGAGTCTTCTCCCACTGCCCCTCTGAAGCAATTACGTTTGTGGTTCTTGCAGGTAGCAAAAAGGTCCCAACGTGGGGTATCCCCTTCATGGAAGAGGCATTGAAGGGTGGTGTCGTGCATCCTGCTGAGCACATCTGCGAGGGAGTTTTGGGTGCCCAGGAGGTATGTGGCTTGTAGAGTGACCTGGTGTTTGACGCACCAGTTCCACGTGTGGATGAACTCTGAATAAGGGAGGGATACCTGTTTGTTGATATAAATCACTGCTGCAATGTTGTCGAAGAGAAATTGGATGTGCTTGAGTTGGATGAGGGAGAGGAGTGTTGGGCAGGCAAGACAGATCACCCTCACCTCCAGGACATATATGCGCATCCTGGCCGTTCGAGGCATCCATATGCCATCTGCTGTGTGACAGTCCAGGTGAGCTCCCCAACCTGTGAAGGAGGCATCTGTTGTCATCATGTCTCATGATGTGGGAGAAGGGAAGAGGACACTAATCAGGACCTTTGAAGGGTCAGTCCACCAGATAAAGGATGTTAACACCTGCCTTGGATCAAGACTTTGTTGCCTAGCTGGTCTGTGTTTGGTCAGTGGAAGGAGAGGAAAGCCAAATGTGTGGTGTCACTGATGTACACACCACCATGTTGCCAACAAGGGGGAGAGAGCGTCAGCCAGTGGTTCGCAGTCTGTGGTGCAGATCCACAATTAGAGTTGTGAGGGTTGCAAAGCAGTCCATTGGAAGGAAGACTCATTCTGCAACAGAATCCAGCCATGCCCCCAGTGAAGGCAATGGTCTGGGTAGGTACAAGGACTGATTTCTCCTTGTTGATACAAATGCCAAGAGAGGTGAGGAGAGGGCGGAGCATGAGGATGGTGGTGAGATTTTGACAGGGAAAGGGAAGTTAGGATGATCGCCTCATACGGGGAGGGGTGGTTCTGGTACTGGTAGTTCTGGTTCCACTTCTCCTTCCTCCTCCTCATACATTGCTGATGCTGCAGGGCACACAGGGGACAGGTGATAGAAAGGCACAGATTGAGTGGAGCAGATCCAGTAGAGTTCCTAAGGCGGCCAATGTGAAGGGTTGCCAGCCCTAGAGGGCCGTGTGAGTAGTGGTACCACAGGTCTGCGGCAGGATCAAGGGGTGAGGTGGTCAGTATCATGAGTCCTGATTGTGGAGAGAGACCAGGGAGAAAAAAGGGCTCCAGTCCAAGAAACACTCAGACTTGGAGAATGGTGCCAGGAATGACAAAGTCGTCGGTACTATCAGGGGCTCCAGTAGAAGCAGTAAGGGTTCATACACTGGAAAAGAGAAGATGGAGGTGGTTGGTGGTCCAAAAAGCAGGGGAAAGGCCAGGATAGGGAGCAGTAACTCCTCAGTGGACAACAGTGGGTCTATGCAGCTGGCAGTGTGAGGGACCTTATGGGACAATGCCAAGGTACAGGCAGCAAAACGTATGTCACTCAAAGGTGTGGTTTTTTTCACATCTCTTGGCGACAAATGTTTTACCAACATAAGTGCTGGTGTAGACATGGCCTATGTCAGTCTGCCTCTAGAGTATTATTTGCTGTTGCACTGAGTTAACATGCAATGGAACACGTCAAATAGCAGATTTGTTTTTAAAAAACTGAAGATAAGAAAAAAATTCATTATAAAAAAGTTTCTTTTCCAGCAGTATAAAAAACAAGGTGCTTTTTTCAGGTGAAGTTACAAAGTTATGAGTCATTCTTAACCTAACTCTGAACTATGCCTGGTGAACGCCTACTCATGTGATTTTTTTTCCCTTAACAATGTAGTGATTTGACAACCATCCAAGAAGAAAATATTAACCTTTCTGCATTTCTCTTTCAGTCCGCAAATTTGAGATGGACTATAAAAAATACAATATGTAATGACAAAGCTTTAATATCAAACAGCTTAGTTTAAGAACAGCCCTCACTAGCGTCCTATGGCTGACTTCTTCATTTCATGCCATAGGGAATTAGCATGAAACAAATTTCAGGCATATTCTTGAAAGGGAGAAGGAAATCAATACACAGAAATGTAATAGAGGATTTAACCATGGACTGTTTAGTCCTCTGGTTTTCACATTCCCAGAGTCAGAGTAGGGGCTTAAAACTGGGGTAAATTGGTCAGAATGAGTGTAAGAGGTTAAGGTATGTAACAAAGTAATTTTGCATTAAACTGGTTTTGCACAACCACTGAAATTTACACCTTTTTAGTTTTCTAGGGAAAAAGGCTAAACCCAGTCCCTGGTGAAGCAGATGAACCTCTAAATACAGGCACTAGGGCTGGATTTGGCCTTAGAATGCTAGAAATAGTGTAATTTAAGCTAAAGCAGAGGGCTTGCATTATCATACACACTTCTGTTAGTGACTGGGCTTTCTAAACCCACTTTGCTTATACATTATGCTCATTTTGCACGTTCACTTAACGGTAAATCATTCAGTTATTGTACTATTTTTCTACTTGTGCCCTTCTCCTGACTTACTTATACCAACAGAAAACTTACACCACAGTTTACATGATTGCTGAATTTGTCCCAGAGACTTCCATGGAAGTTGCATCTGCTTATTTCAAACTGCATGTGGCTGCATTTAGTAAATGTTCAACAATTTAACCTAAATTACAGGAGACTCTACTACCTCCAGTGCTGCTGCTTCGTCTCAGTTCAGTGTTACTGGGTTAGACTGTATGTCCAAACAACAATTTAATGGCACAGAAAACTAGCTGTAAACTGAATGACAGGTTGTCATTTATCCCAGTGACCAAGGTTATAAAAGACCAAAAAGGAGCTGTTGTGTAGGTAATAAAAAGTAGAACTGGTAACACATGATATGAGCGGTGGCAACAGAAGTGCTACCAACTCTTGTGATTTTATCACAAGTCCCACAATATTTGATGGTTTTCATAAAGCCTCAGCTCCAGGAGTCATGTGAACACATAAGAATCTTCACTTCCATTTTAAAAAAAACTTTCTAACCCACATGGCTATGTAGAAACACTGGAAAACATGACCCAAGTGCATCCCAAAGATTTTAAAAAACAGAAGGCAAATATTAAGAACCTAAAATGTTTTATTTTTTAAATCTCATGATTTTTAAATCAGTCATGATGGGGGGGCTGATACATGCTTTTGTTTTTGAATTCTTGAGGTTAGCAATACTTCAGAAACTCCTATGGCAAAATTCGCGTACAGCTATACCATAGTGGGCTGCTGTGGTGACCCAGCTTGTGAGATTTAACAAGTCTGGTCAGTACTTAGCTAAGAAACTACCAAGAAAAAAAAATCCCCGGTGCTGCTTTCAAACTGTACTTTTGATTCAATATGTGGCACACTGTCTTGTAAGTCAAGACTGAATCAGTGCTCCAGCATGGTATTAAGTGTATGGGTTGTGTGTGTGAAAATGGGAGAATGTCACTGATAGGGGTTCATCTTTCAGATTCAGATCAAACCTGGGCTCCTTCAATACCTCCACTGTGCTATTCAGAAGAATATGATGCTAGCCAGAGAGATCTGGACAAATTCTATTTTCAGTAACTGAATTCCAGGTTCAGTACTCCCTACAATTTCAACTGGAAAAGGAATGTTTCTTTATTTCCTAAACAGCTGTGCTGTATTGCTATGCACTGTTAAAGGACTGCCATGTTCGATACCCATTTAATACTGCTCCCTGCATCTCTGCTTCTCTTCACTTCTAAGTTTCTGCGTCTAAGATACAAAAACCTGGGATATCTTGAATCCTGAACACACAAAACTGGACAGCTTGCAGTGTAGACTGAGTACCAGTACAGATTTCCCAGGACAGCTACCTCAAAAGACAGATGATCCTGGGAAACCATGGATGGTGGCAACCCTGTCACGTCCCCTTCCCATTTCCTAGAAGTAGCAGCTCTCGGAGGCCAGTTTGCTTCTCCTTTATCCTTCCCATGAAAACATCAGCCACTGCAATTGCTCCCCTCCTGGAAAAAAACACCACAAACAACAAAAAAACCCAACTGTTGGACCTCAAGATGTCCCCCCTCCCCGTCTATTTAAAGGAGCAGCAGCCTTCAGTTGTTCTGCTTCCTGTCTCCTCTCTCTGGTACTGAGTGTTAAGAGACGACCCGATCAGGGCCGGTGCAACCATTAGGTGAACTAGGTGGCCACCGGGGGCACCAAGTGGTTGGGGGCACCAAAAATCCGTGCCCAAATTTTTTTTATTATTATTTATTTATTTATTTTATTTATTTTTTTTACACAGAGGAGCACAAGAGGCTGTCACTGCTCTCCGGCTACTGGCTCCAGAGGGGCCGCCCATGGCGCTCGGCGCACAGAGCGTAGGCACCCGCCCTGCCCCAGCCTCACCCCTTCCCTGACCCCATGCCAACCCCTTCCCCAAATCCCAGCCCCACCTCCTCCCCCAGGCACGCCACGTTTCCCCTCCACCCACTCCAGAGAAGCAGAGTGGCAGTATGCTCGGGGGGGGGGGGGGGGCAGTGCGGAGATGAGCTGGGAGAGGGGCACAGGGAGAGCCACCCA
>ML677349.1:21921021-21955412 GCA_007922305.1 Dermatemys mawii
TAACAGCACAGACTTTGATGCCTTGCACTGCTCAGATGTTCAGTTCCTTCCACATACAGTAGTTTGAGAAAAGGCTTCCTTTTGTATGATGATTTGAGATTTATATTTTCAAGTCCATGCAGTAGGGTTGCAAATGCTCTTGGGAATTAGGATTTAAAAATTAATTGAAGGGATTAGAATCAAATAATTACACAGAGAATGAAAAAAATCCAAAAAGAGCAGACTTTTAAATATAGAAGGGGGCCATTAGCAATTCTACCAGATAAGTGAACATACAAAGAAACATGTTAAATAAAAGTGGAAGCAATGTTGTGGATTGTTTTTATTAATTATTATAACAGCATGCTGTCCTTTCTTCCATCATTAAACAAAGAGCATACTGCCTAATGAACAGCCAAGGTTGACTAAGTAATGTGGGTTAAAGAAAACTGTCCACTGCATAACAGCTTGTTTGAGAGGTTCATAGCTCTTCAACACTACACAAGTAAAATGAGTGAAAGTGAACTTGACAAGTGATACTTAAAAATCCATTCCCAGCACGAGGTCCACTTCAACATCCAGTTAAGGTTTACAGAGCGCTTAAATTGGAGGACCATGCGATAAATTTATCATGCGATAAATTTATCATGCACCTTTAAATATCTCACCTGCACTCTGCCCACCTATCCATCTGCCCATAATTATTCTAACATTTCAAACCTAGGACCAGTTTCAAACAGCCACATTTTGAAGATAACCAACCTACCAGAAGAATGTTACTTTCTTCTCCCCTCAGCTGTGGCATTTCCACATCCTTCCCCTCCAAAATTACTCCTGCCTGATCAAGTCCTGAGGTAGCAACTACTCTTCTATATTAAAAGGATTATGGCTTGTAAATCCAGCACCATGGGACCTTATAGACCAGAAATAGGTGCTTTATATCATTACGAAGGGAGCCTGCTAGCTTCCCAATGGGATGCATGGAACTCCCCTTGTAGTTCTAGGAGGTCCCAAGAGAAAAGATTACAAGGTGGATATATTTTTATGATTTAAGTAAGAATGGATGCTTTTGTGTCTCTCGTTGAGTCCTACACACAGCCAGACCTCTGGTAACTTAGGACAATAATTTTAAACTTCGGTGCCTGAAGTTAGCACAGTGAAGTCCTGGCCCAAGCCTGGGGCTGGCAGGTGCTATGTAATACAAATAATAATCATGTTTGTTTATAGGATACAACTCCTAGTCTCCTCACTGGTCCTTAAAATATTACATCTTATATTGTAATGTCTCATAATAGCTGACTTTTTAAAGATCTCTGTACAAACTCCTCAATTGAAGTTTATGAATAAAATAGTACATAATGGCAATAAAATGAGAGGGAAGCTAATGTTAAGTTTGGGAACTCCTGAATGTGTGTCTAGGCAAGTGTTTATCTGCATACAGTAGCTTGAAAAATATTAAACAGTGTCAGAAAAACAAAAAATACTGTAAGCTGTGACAAAGTTCCTCCTCAGCCTTGGTGGGTCCTGCACTTTCCGGCAGATTTGCTTGCCTCAGAGGTTCACAGCGGCCCTCAGTCTGGCCACTTTTGCTACTGGCTCAAACCTGCCATTCACTCAGCTAACCTCAGGGCCATCCTTAGCCATAGGCAGAACAGGCGGTCACCTAGGGCACCATGCTCTGAGTCCTAGAGAGAGCCAAATACATTGCCTGCAGCTCAGTCTGAAGGAGGAGATTGGTTGCTGGGGTCTCAGGGAAGGGAGGCGGGGGTAGGAATGGGGGAAGAAACTCACCTGTGAGTGTGACACTCTCCCCAGCGTGAGGTGAGGCGGACTGGGCGGCTCTGGCAGTATCCTTTTTTGTCCCCCATAACGTCCATTCTTCTCCCCCGCGCCACAGAGCACCCCCTCTTGCCCCTTCCCCTCACCTCCTGCAGGGCTGGGTTGGGTGAGGTGCTGGGGGGCAGAGGGGTGGGTGAGCTGGCTGGCTGTATGCTGAGGAAGTGACAATGAAAGTAACTCACTTCCTCTGCAGCCAGGGGCTGGCTGGCTGGAATTATCACACACAGCTGGCTGAGCCAGAGATAGGGTAACCAGATAGTATGTGTGGAAAATCAGGACAGGGGATGATTCAGCACAGATTACAGTTAAGGAATTGTTTATCACATTTTTATAATTAGAGGACTCTACAGGTTTGGACTTCTTCAAGTTCTCCTTGATGAGCTAAAGCGAATGGGGTTGTCCGTGACGAACATTAGAGGACAAGGCTATGATAACGGTGCCAAAATGAGAGGATGCATTTCTGGCGTGCAAGCTAGATTGCTGGCAGAAAATCCACAAGACTTTTTTGTTCCATGTGCATGCCACGGCCTTAATTTGATTTTGTGTGATATGGCCAAGTCTTCTGTAGAAGCCATATCTTTATTATGGTTTGCTGCAACGCATTTACGTGCTCTTTTCAGCTTCCACTCAACGATGGCAAATATTCAAAGCACATGTCAATGGTATTACCATTAAGCCTCTATCTGAGACACACTGGAAATGCAGAATAGAAAGTGCAAAAACATTGAGATATCAGTCTGAGGAAGTTTACAAAGCACTGGTTGCTATTTCAGAAGAAGCCAGAGATCGAAAAGCTAAAAGTGAAGCACACTCACTGGCCTCTGAAATATCCAGCTTCAGTTTCTAACATCTGTTGTAATCTGGTATGACCTTCTTGTTAAAATCTCAAGTGTAAGCAAAATAATGCAGAGTCCAATGATGCAGCTTGATTCAACACTTACCTTTGAACACCTGAGACTTTTTAGCAAAATACAGAGAAAATGGATTCAGAGAAGCCCAGGTTACAGCAAGAGAGCTTGCACAGGCACTCCATGTAGAACCAAAATTTCCATGTCCGAATGGGACACGAGTTTCAAGGAAAAAATGGCAAGCAGAATATGAAAGAGCAAATGAGCCCACAGACAATCTAGAAAAGAAATTTGAAGTTGAATTTTTTAATGTTGTGATGGATAAAGCAATATCTGCCACTGATAAAAGATTTAATATCTTATGAGTACACCATAAACAGTTTGGATTTTTGTATGACATAACTAAATTCAATGAAACAGGAAAACAAGAGCAGCTAATGACAAAGAGCTAAAATCTAGAGAGCCTCCTGAAGAATGCAGATAGTTTGATTTAAATGGACTTGAACTGTACGAAGAATTGAGTACATTGTCATCAATGTTGCCACATGCAAAATCGGTGATGGACATTGTACAGTTTATTCATACCAGCAAACTTGTTGACATATGTCCTTATATGTACACTGCCCACTCGTATTCTACTGACAATTCCTGTAACAGTAGCATCAGGAGAACAAAGTTTCTCAAAATTAAAGCTCATTAAAAACTGTCTCTGTTCTACAATGAGTCAGGAATGCTTGACTGGTCTTGCTATTCTTGGAATGGAACAAGACATTTTGTGTTTGTCATATGATGACATTATTACTGATTTTGCCAGAAAGATTGCTTTTAATTAAAAACAAATCCTTGTTTCAATACTTCTTCAAATAAATTTCCTAAAAATTTTGACAAATTAAAAAAATTATTTGCATAATACTGTCAATAAATCAGAGGTTTTTTTCCTGTAGTGCTGCTACTTTAGTGCTAGTCCATCAGTATTACAGCGTGCTTAATTAAGTTAAACTACTTTTAATAAAGTGCATGTGGCAAGTTTTCCAATACTGTAAGCTTATGTTGGTGTTGCTAAGAGCAAGTCAGGCACAGGGGCACCAATTTAATAATCCCGCCTAGGGTACCATAAATCCTAAGGACAGCCCTGGCTAACCTCATAACTGGCCAGCATGGGGGAAAAGGAAGGAGAACAATCCCCGCAGTCTCTGGGTGTTGACCTAGTGGGTTGGGGACAGGCCAGAGACCTTCCCCTCTGGTATGACTCAGTCCAGGCCAACTCCTCTTGTGTCATATAAGGAGTTGGGGGGAACCCGAGCCTGCCCTCTACTCCGGGTTCCAGCCCAGGGCCCTGTGGATCACAGCTGATAACAATGTCCCCTGTAATAGCTCTGTGACAACTAAAACTCCGTGGGCCACTTCCCCATAACTTCCTCTCAGCACCTTGTTTGTCCTCACTGCAGGACCGTGTTCCTGATGCCATTTGTATTCCTCAGTCCTCCAGCAGCACGTCCTCTCACTCCCAACTCCTTACATGCCTCTCTCTAACTGAAAGGAGATCTTTCTTTTAACCAGGTGTCCTGATTAGCCTACCTGCCTTAATTGGTTCTAGTAGTTTGCCAATTGGCTCCAGGTGTCCTAATTAGCCTGCCTGCTTTAATTGGTTCTAACAGGTTCCTGATTGTTCTGGAATAGTCCCTGTTATCTTACCCAGAAAAAAGGGACCTGCTTAATCTAAGACTAATGTATCTACCTTCCACCACTCTCCTGTAGTCACAAAGCCAAACATAAAAATTGTTGCTCCCTTATTCTTTTTGTCATGAACTTCCTCCGAAGGCTATCCTATAATCTTACATGTGTTCTGTCATGAAACAGAATGAAATAGAAATTCCTGACAGATGTAGAACTTGGCCTCAAAAATATTCACAGCTGTTGCTTGTATATCAGAGAGGATCATTTTCTAATCTATGCCAGGCTTTAATATTTCTTTATAAAAATGGTAGAAAGGGGATGGTTAATTGCTAATGCATATGTACTGACATTCTTATTCAGATCCTATAAAAATGTAATCAAGAAGAAAAAAAAGTTAGTAACCTCTTCAATTTCTTGCCAAGGATGTAAATGATAGTTTTGTACCAACAATGTGACCCTCTCTAGGCTCTTTTGGTTTAGACACCTAAGAATCAGAGATGGGCAAACTGGTTTTGTCTAAATGTGGACCCACTTGGACATGTGGATCCAGGAGTTTTACTCTGATGTTAGTGGATTTGCATTCCAGTCAGTATAGATTACAAAACAAAACACAGAGGAGAAAATGAAAATATGATAATAAAAACCTAGGGTAAAAAATGGAGTTGAGAGCAAATAGAAAAACAAATACAGAGACTATGGAAAAAAGAGTAACGGGATATTCACATAGGGTTACTTTTTTCCAATTGGACTTTTAGTGAAAACGATAAGAGAAAAAATATTTTCCAGTGTTTTATATGAACTAACCTTGGGAATATAAACTACATAAACTGCAGTTTAAGTGCCTTTCCAGCTGTAGCATGCGTTTCACTTCACTGACATTAAAGCTATACACAGCCAGCCATAAAAATTCTGCAAAAACTATTTTTTTTTAACACAATGCATTTAAACACAGTGTAGTAATCATGACTACATGGAAGGTCCAGAACATGAGCTAGATGTTATTTTGTTTTAATGCAATATTTAACATTTGTTGTTTCTCTCTCACTCACACTGGAGAAGCAGGTGATAAACTGTACAGGAATGTCACAAAATTGTAACTGTTGTTTGTAGCGTTGGTCCCAGGATATTCGGGGGTGGGAGGGGTGGGAAGAGAGAGAGAGAGACAGACAGCATGGGTGAAATCTCTCTTCCCAGATCAACCTCTGTTGGTAACAGAGACAAGCTTTTGATCTTACACAGAGCTCTTCTTTAGGTCTGGGAACTGTACTTAGTGTCACAACTAAATACAACAAACGTTTTGTCCAAACCATGGGAACAGCCATGAATACTAGGATGGCTCCCTATATGCCAAAATCTTCATGGGCCACCTTGAAGAAAAATTTCTTCACAAATCAATCATGAAACCAAGAATATACTTGAGATACACTGATGATATTTTCATCCTCTGGATAAATGACCTAAACACCCTCAGAGATTTCCACCACAACCTCAACAACCACCACCGGTCCATTAAAACTCTCTA
The DNA here is from genome assembly GCA_007922305.1 of Dermatemys mawii. Taxonomy (NCBI): domain Eukaryota; kingdom Metazoa; phylum Chordata; order Testudines; family Dermatemydidae; genus Dermatemys; species Dermatemys mawii. The sequence continues at coordinate 21,926,887 of ML677349.1, forward strand.
GATATTCCCACACTGGACACCACAATCAGCTTCAGTTTAAGTGACTTGCCCAGCATCACATAGGAATTCCATGGGAAAGGCAGGGATAGAACACAGTTCTCCAGGACAAAATTCAAGTGCCTTAACCATGAGACCTTTCTCCTCCTGCAATCCCCTGCCTCATTCACTACACACCTTTCAGATTCTGCAACAAATGAGGCAAGAATCCTACAGACAAAAGTCTGCTTCACTACACATACCAGATTAATTCCCGAGTAGGCTCATCCGACACGCAGAAGGAGGCCAGGTGGCTGTGGAAAAAGCAGTATGTGATCATATAATTGAAGACAGTGTCAAAATGCATGCGCACAATGGGTGGGGGGCACATTAAGGTCGCATAGGCAACCTTAATTCTGCATGACATAACTTTGAATGTTTGACTTTGCAACTCTAACAATCCTTTAACACAGGGATTTCTGTGTGTAATTTCCTAGTTTAAAAACAAAAACAAAAATCCTGAAAAAACCCTCCATCATGTGGCATCTATTAACATCCACAAGGTTCACCAGCAGGATCGGAACCTTGTATCCGCCATACAGACCTCTGCTACATGCGCTAAAAAGGTAACAGATCACAGTCATAGGCAGTTGTTCTCTATGTGGATTGGCACTAGTGAGATGAGAGACACACTTTGCCAGTGGATTTCTCAGCTATTTGCTGACAGCAGAGGAATGGTGAGACTCTTGGGTTCTACTCTAAGTGGTGTATGGTAGTGTGCTCTAGTGGTCGCACACCCATCTGCTCCCATTTTCCTGAAACTCAATCCGTTCTGCCTCTAGACACTGCAACATGTCTCTGTCCTGTCTCCACCCTTCTATGTGTCTCGTCCCGGACCCACTTTCTTAAGAACAGCCACAATGAGTGAAACCAATGGTCCATCTAGTCCAATATCTGTCTTCCAACAATGGTACCAGATCCTTCACAGGGAATGAACAGAACTGGGCAATTATTGAGTGACCTATCCTCTGTCATCCAGTTCCAGCTTCCAGCAGTCAGAGGTTTAGGGACACCCAAAGTATAGGGTTGCATCCCTTATCATCTTTGATGGACCTGTCCTCCATGAACTTACCTAATTCTTTTTTGATTCCAGTTATACTTTTGGCCTTCACAACATCCTCTTGCAACAAGTTCCAGAGGTTGCACTGTATGAAGAAGTACTTCCTTATGTTTGATTTAACTTGCTGCCTATTAATTTCACTGGGTTAATTTCACTGGTTTGTGTGTTATGTGAAAGTGTAAATAACACTTCCTTATTCATTTTCTCCACAGCATTCATCATTTTATAGTCCTCTATCATGAGCCCCCTCAGCCATCTCTTTCCCAAGCTGAACAGTCCCAGTATTTTTACTCTCCTCATATGGGAGCTGTTCCATACCCCTAGTCATTTTATTTTCCTTCTCTGTACTTTTTCCAATTTTAATACATCTTTTTTGAGATGGGGCGGCCAGAACTGCATGTAGTATTAAATGTGTGGGTGTACAATGGATTTCTATAGTGGCATTATGATATTTTCTGTTTTCTCTCTCCCTTTCCTAATGATTCTTGGGATTTTGCAATTCTGTACTTGGACTGGTTCCCTCCTGTTGCTTTAAGTACACCATTTGCTCCCTCAGGGGAATCCTACTCTCCCTGGAGCTAATGGTTGGAATATATTCAGGAGCTTATGCATATTCTCCTGGAGGAATTCTGCTTGGATAGTCAAGGTAGTGAACATACACCTCAAAATACACCTTGAAGTCCTTGGCTATCAAGGGAGAGGAAGATCCAGTAAAATGATCCAGGGAGGACGAGGAGGCAGTCTGCTGCATCAGTGATAGATCCTGTTCTTGTACCATAGCACACAGTCAGAAGATCCACGTAGGACCAGAGGGAACAGACTTAATAGTCATGGGAGCCACTATCAGTACTAGTGATCAGGTTCTGGAGCAGGTCAAAGAGCAGGTCCTCAGGAGAAGACATCTCAGGGATTCCAAAGAGGCCACTAGACATATAGATAAAGTCTGGGGCCCACCCGCCACCAGTGCCAAGAGCCTCTGTGCCAACTGCAGGACAGATTTTGATCTCATTATTGATAGTGATCCGAAGGCGACTGCTAGAGCTTATCTGGCAAGGAGGAGGAGGATGACCCCAAAGTGAGTGTGGAAGTATCCTAGAGGTTGTTTGATGACAACAGGGGAGCAAGCCTTGATGGGGCAAACAAACGGTCAGATTCATCTGAAGACCAATTAGGAGGTGGCATCGCTGCTGAAGAGGACTTGGGAACTGGCTCCGGTGGCACCAAATAAGACATGCTTCCACAAAGCATTGAGGAAGGTTTCAGCTCCAAAGCTGGTTCCAAACTTGATGATGGGATCTGACGCCAAGAAAATGGTGGAGAGCCCAGAATTGACAGGCAAAGTAGGTCTGATGCTGCTTGGTATGCCACTGCAATGGAAATGGTCAATGCTGGTGCCAACATCATCTGTACTAGACTCAATGGGTGCCCAATGGCCAGAACTGGAGTCAACCGTACAGGCACTTGGTGCTCCCTGGAAGCAGTTTGGCTGGATTTGCTCCATGCCATGTGCCAAAATGAGTATGGTGCCAGTCAGCACTCCTCTTACAAGAGGCGGAGGAGTCTCTTCAAGCCCTTAAATGATCCTGGGTCATTTTATGGGACCTTTTCCTCACCGTACCAGAGGACCTGTGGGAAATGCCAGAGCCCAAACATAAGCAGCATAATTTGTTGGGTCCAAAGGTGATCATGAATCAGACGAGGGGCTTGGTGCCAAAGTGGGCCTCATGGCCTGCTTCAGAAGATGCAGCTTCAACCACAAGTCTCTCGCCAAGTGGGTCCTCTTTGTGAGCAACCTTCAGATGGAGCACCTGCCTTTAATGTGTCCCTTGCTAAGACACAACAAACTTTTCATGTGAGGGTTGCTGTTGGGGACAGCTCCCTACACAACAGGATGCTTGAACCCTCATAAGACCATCAGACAGGGCAACCAATTACTCTAGCTAACACTAACCTAACACTTAACTAGACCTAAGGTTCTACTACTACACTCTGGTGTGCGAGGCGCAAAAACCCACATAGAATACTCGAAGAACATCATCTTCCAAATCACCGTGGTCCAAACTCCATAGCCTATTGGCTAACACAGCCTTGAACACCATCAACCATATAGTCAGAGAAAAGGAGCACACCATACAGTTCCATGTACCAAACACTGGACTCTTTCATGAGTATGAGTAAAAGGCATTGTTATTCAATATGTTTTAGAAAAAATAATTCACAGAAACATTTTGCTTAATTTAACCGCATAATCAAAATTCATAAATCCATTACTTAAAGGGATTAATTCATGCTCCAGAAAACAGCAAGCAGAGTGCTATAAATACTGAAAGCACTTACAAGATTTCTAGTAGGTTTGTCTTTTATAGAAATCACATCTAAAATACCAACCAGTGTGTGCAGCCATTATTATTGCAGAGCATTATGTAGCCTCACAAACATTTCAATAAAACAGGTACAAACATGCCCCAAGAGCTTAATAAAAGTCACAACCCTTAAAAGGATCTAGTTAATATGCTGTTAAGTCTGTATAACTTCCTTTCTCAAGGCACCAAATAAATGAGGAACAAAGGGGACAGACTACTGTTTAAAAAACCCTAACAGTGTTTCTGTTTGCAGAGCTGATTTTAAAAACAGGCAAAAATTGTAACCTCACAGTTACATAGGGCATCTGGTGGACTTTGTAAACTTTATAAAACTTTATTGGGAAATACAAGGAACATATTGTATTGTCTACTGTAGAGCCAATATACAACCAATTTAAGAAGAAAATATTGCCCTTCCCCACACTTTAAAGGTTTTAGCTCCTTACGTGTATCAGAAGATCTGAGAAGAATTTCCACACTATGCAGCCAAATACACAAGATGGTCTACAAGTAAAACCAGGAGTTTAAGGCCCCCAGACACAGTTGTTACATTTGCTATTTCTGTCTTTTATCAAGTGCTTCAAACCCAATGTCCTTTGTACAGACCAACAGATTGCCCATCTAACTGCTCTTTTCATTGTATAATAATTAGGGCTGTCAATTAATTGCAGTTAACTCACACGATTAACTCAAAAATATTAACTGCGATAAAAAAATTAATCACAATTTATTGCACTGTTAAACAATAGAATACCAATTGAAATTTATTAAATTTTTGGATGTTTTCCTACATTTTCAAATACACCGGACCCTTGCTAGAATGTGCATCTATACAACGTGAATTCTGATATAACGCGGTCACAGCCATGGATCCCAAATTCAGTTCATTTTAACGCAGTCCCTGCTATGGTGCGGTACTTGGCATGGACCCCAATTCCCGCGTTCTAGTGAGGGTCTGGTGTATATTGATTTCTATTACAACACAGAATACAAAGTGTACAAAGTGTAATATTTTATAATAAATATTTGCACTGTAAAATAATAAACAAATTCACCTCATACAAGTACTGTAGTGCAATCTCTATTGTGAACGTGTAACTTAGAAATGTAGCTTTTTGTTGTTATATAACTGCACTCAAAAATGAAACAATGTAAAACTTTAGCGCAGGGGTGGGCAAACTACAGCCCTCCAGAAGTTTTAATCCAGCTCTCGAGATCCCACTGGGAAACAGGGTCTGGGGCTTGTGCTGCTCTGGTGCTTCAGCCCGGGGAGCATGGTAGGGGGCTTGTCCCATTCTGTGCAGCTCCCAGAAGCAGTGTCATGCCCCCACTATGGCTCCTATGCATAGGAGCAGCCATGGGCCTCAACACGCTGCCCCCGCCCCAAGCACCGCCCCCGCAGTACCCATTGGCTGGGAACCAAAGCCAATGGGAGATGTAGGGGTGGTGCCTTCAGACAGGGCAGCACTCAGAGCCGCCTGGCCATGCCTCCGCATAGGAGCTGGAGTGGGGACATGCCACTGCTTCTGCGAGCTGCTTGAGGTAAGCGTCACCCAGAGCTTGCACCCCTGATGCCCTGTGCCTCAACCCCTTGCCCAGCCCTGATCCCTCTCCTGCCCTCCAAACCCATCATTTCCAGCCCAGAGCACCCTCTGGCACCCAAACCCCTCATCCCCATCCCCACCCCAGAGCCTGCACCCCTAGCCGGAGCCCTTCCCCTCACACCACACCCTAACCCCCTGCCCCAGCCAGATGCCCCCTCCTGTACCCTGAACTCCTCATTTCTGGCCCCACCCCAGAGCCCACACTCCCAGCTGGAGCCCTCACCCCCTCCCACACCCTAATTCCCAATTTTATGATCAATTTCCTTACCCAGATGTGGTCCTCAGGCCAAAAAGTTTGCCCACCCTTGCTTTAGAGCCTACAAGTCCACTCAGTCCTACTTCTTGTTCAGCCAATTGCTAAGACAAACAAGTTTGTTTACATTTATGGGAGATATTGTTGACTGCTTCTTATTTACAATGTCACCTGAAAGCGAGAATAGGCACGCTTGCATGGCACTTTTGTAGCTGGTTTTGCTATGTGCCAGATATGCTAAACATTCATATGCCCCTTCGTGCTTCGGTCACCGTTCCAGAAGACATGCTTCCATGCTGATGATGTGCCTTAAAAAATGCATTAATTAAATGTATGACTGAACTCCCTGGGGGAGAATTGTATGTTTCCTGTTCTGTTTTACCTGCATTCTACCATATATTTCATGTTATAACAGTCTCAGATGATGACCCAGCACACGTTCATTTTAAGAACACTTCCACAGCAGATTTGATAAAATGCAAAGACGGTATCAATGTGAGATTTCTAAGGATAGATACAGCACTTGACCCAAGGTTTAAGAATCTGAAGTGCCTTCCAAAATTTGAGAAGGACGTGGTGTGGAGAATGCTTTTAGATGTCTTAAAAGAGGAACACTCTGATGTGGAAACTACAGAACCTTAACCACCAAAAAAGAAAATCAACCGCCTGTGGTGGCATCTGATTCAGATGATGAAAATGAACATGCGTCATTCCGCTCTGCTTTGGATCATAATTGAGCAGAACCCGTCATCAGCATGCAAGCTGGAATGGTGGTTGAAGCATGAAGGGACATATGAATCTTTAGCGCATCTGGCACATAAATATCTTGCAATACGGGCTACAACAGTGCCATGAGAACGCCTGTTCTCACTTTCAGGTGATGTAATAAACAAGACCTGGGCAGCATTAACTCCTACAAATTGTAACCAAATTTGTTTGTCTGAGTGATTGGCTGAAGTGGGACTGAGTGGACTTGTAGGTTCTGAAATTTTACATTGTTTTATTTTTGAATGTAATTTTTTTGTACATAATTCTACATTTGTAAGTTCAACTTTAATTATAAAGATTGCTGTACAGTACTTGTATTAGGTGAACTGAAATATACAATTTATTTTGTTTTTTACCATGCAACTATTTGTAATTAAAATAAAAATAAATTCAGCACTGTAAACTTTGTATTCTGTGCTGTAATTGAAATCAATATATTTGAAAATATAGAGAACATCCAAAAATATTTAAATAAATTGTATTCTATTATTAACAGTGCGATTAATCATACGATTAATCTTTTTAATTGTGTGATTAATCATGGTTAATTTTTTTAATCACTTGACAGCCCTAATAATAATAAAAGTCATGTTGCAGAAGAAAAATCTTTTAAACCTTACTCAGGCAAGAACAATAGCTGTAACCTTTGATATCATGTGAAGTGAAACTCTACAGTTTCAAGTTACAATAGTTTGTGATTTACTTTTTTTCTACAAGTTTTATAATGGAAAGAGTAGCAATTTCCATTATGAAATGAAGGGGATTCTATAGTCTGCACACATTAAATTGAGATAATGTGTGTGTTTCCTAGTACATTTGTAAATTCATCACTGGTTATCATAGTAAAGATTAAATGTCTTCTTTTCAACACAGTTATAAAGATTAATGTAGTAAAAACTTAGTTATAAAGACATCATAGTAATGTTTCTTAAGCATATTGCTTAATAGACGAATGAAAAATATCATAGCCTTATCAGCAATATTGCTATTTTCCTCAGAATTATTATTTCTTTATCTGCAAAAGCATTCATTTTTGAAAATGAATCCTTCTGTGGTGTTTCACAAGAAGCCATCTCAGACTGACTTGCTGGGACCTACAAACTGGAATTTTACCTACTATGTCAAATGAGGCATTCCTACAAGGAATCAATCAAAATACTTCAAATTTTCCTATATTATTTTATAATTCTGGTCCTTGTTGACATCATTAAATCATCACTCCAAGATGAACCTTCATATTAAAGAGTCACAAAAAATTAAAAGTACATCTTGGCTGTAGAAAACATTCAATGATTTACTAGCCTTTGAGAAGTGTTTAAGAATATGTTTGTTTTTTATTTTTAGATTGCATTTAGTAACAGTTATAGATGAATAAAAAATAAACTCACTGAGTTTTTTTAGTTTATGAACTGTTAAACATGACTGAAGAATTTGTAATTCAGAACTATATTATTTTGCACATGCACACGTACAGTGGTGTTATGAAATAACTAGTATGTGGGTGTTTTTTAATGCTATAACGGCAGGATCATTTATTTAGAAGAAGGAATAAATTATTACCTTTCAGAATAGAAGACCTCTGATGAACAAGCACTTCTGTGGTTTGCACCTGCTCTTGCTGCTGCTGCTGCTTAATCAGGTTGCCTTCAATGCCACCCCTCAAATTCTTGTCACCTAAACTAATTTTTCTCAATCTACTGTTAAAGTCTTCTCTTCTAGATGAAAGCAATTTAGATGCCATATTAACTGATAATGGTCTAGCTGTGTGAGAAGGTTTGGACATTTTGAATATGCAGAAATACTACCTGCTCCAAGAGCAAATTCTAAAAATCCTTTTCAGTTTTACTTTTCAGTAGGCAGACTCTGGAGTTACTGTATGCTGTGCTCCCGGCTTTAAAGTGATGTGCTGCCAGTTTGATCAGTTTTAAACAAAAGGCATTTGTGTGGTCACACAGACAATTTACCAAACCTGTGGAATGGTAAATGTGTGTTATGATAGAACTGATGACTGTTCTCCAGTGGTGCATTCTCAAAGTAGTAGTGAAGAACAGATGCTCTGTCATGGATTGTAAAAAGCTTCTGGCATGTACAGACTAGACACTGAGCAGCGTTAAAGTGGAACAAAAATTCCCCACCTACATAAGTGAAATCATAGAAGATAATTCAGATGTGTGGTTTATATTTGAATGAAGTGTGTTACTGCATTCCATTTCCAGATGTCAATCATAAACAAATACTTCCTGGATTTGGCACATTTCTTTATCATATACCAACAGCTGACTGTTTAAGCACTATACAGTCACAGTTCAATGTCAAGAATACTTATTTCTCCTGCCGTTAAGCATGACAGAAGCTTGAACGGGATTAAAAGATGTATATCTTCCTACCATCAGATCTACTAATTCAACGAAGTAAAAGAGGAACTGATACTGAATATCATCTTACATTTAAATATGCCCTGGGTCCCTTATTATTAACAAACTAATGCTCACCATGATTATTTGGTACAATAATGTCAATACCATCACATAGAATTCCATTCATTACAGTTTTTTTCATTGATTTAATATATATACATGCATACTCACACACAAACCCTCAAAAATGTGACCTCTTCAACACTCAGGATAACCATTTTCCTCCTTTCCTCCTCACAGAAATCATTTTATGACCTCAAGCTAAATTATTTCAAACCTCAACTGCTGGATGTCCTGCTTTGAGACTGCCTAGGGAAAATCTATATAAATGTCCTCAGCCCATTCTGTATATATGATTGGTGGCAAGGCACACAGTGCGTTTGGTCAGATGAGCAGAAAATTGCACTCAAAACGTAAGTATAATGTAATTTTTCCAGCACTCCTCAATAACTGTAAAACCATATAAACCAGAGAGGTCACCACAGCTGTACTGCTAGAACTAGAATAAAATTTACAAGCTACATCTGAAAGCCTTCTCTTCATGCCACAAAGAAAGCCAATAATATTCTACCTCAGAAGGAACAAGAGAACTATGGACCATATTATTACACAACTAAAACCAACATTATCTCCCCTACTCTCCATTGCATAAGTAATAGTGTAAGATAAATATTTAACAAGTAAAAATAAACAGTAATAGAAAAAAATGATGGGTATGAAATGTGACTAAGGCCTTGTCTACACTGCCGGCTAGATCGACCCATAGAGATTGATCTATTGGGGATTGATTTATCGCATCTCGTCAGGATGCGACAAATCGATCCCCAGGGGCACTCCCGTTGATTCTGGAACTCCAGCTCGCCAAAAGGCGCAAGGCAGAGTCGACCGGGGAGCCCGCTGTCGACTGCTGCCACCATGAGGATGGCAGGTAAGTCGACCTAAGATGTGCTGTCTTCAGCTATGTTATTCACGTAGCTGAAGTTGCATACCTTAGGTCGACCCCTCCCCCTAGTGTAGATCAGGCCTAAATTATTGTTGCTGGAGGAAACAACTTCTGTATGTTCTCACTTTGTGGGAATTAAGCAGTGCAGTCTTACTATGGTGGTAATTTTTTGCATTGAAATTTCCTGAGTTACTTTTTAAAAAGTAAAGAAAATTGTCAATTCCCATAGTAAAGGGGCATTTATGCCACCTCAATGAAACATCATTATTTCTCAGCACCAAACTCAGGCTCACCGAAGGAAGGGGAAAAGGGGTCAATTGTCATGGGGATCAGCAATTTAAAAGGGAGGGGACAGATACATTTTTATTAATAAAAATTAAGATTTTTAAAAAGAAAGAAATAGTCATCCCTCACTGAGGCAGTAACCGTTTGCGAGAGCGCTGCTGCACCCTGCTGGTCTGGCAGAGCCTCAGCAACAGCAGCCTAAGACCCGCGGAACTTACTGGCTGCTCTGGAGCCTTGGTGCCTGCCATGCTGGCTCTCCAGCTGCAGGGCTGAGGACAGGGAGACTTTAAAGAGGAAGAAGCTGAGCAAGCTATATTGCCAAGTATAAACTGGACACACCCTTTGCTTACAGCCACTGCACCAAGTGTCTTAATGTTCATACTCTGCAGGGCACTTCAGGATATGCTGAATATTTCAGTCGCTGAGACACAGATCTTTTAAGCTATATAGGCACTTAAAGGTGCAGATAGGAGGGATTTTCTAGCATGCCTAGCTATGTAACTCCCAGCAGGAGTAAAAAAGCTGACCCAGACAGTTTGACAGAGATTTCCCCACCTCCTGCCCTGGTCTCCAGCTGCTATCAGCCCACGCTAACTTTCTACCTATGCTGGGAGTGGCTTCACTTCTGTTCCTTACTCCAGTTAGCTTATGTCTGGGAAGGAGCTGGGTAGAGTTCCGTTCTGCCTCCTCAGTGGATAACTCTTTCCTTCTCTCCCCTCCAGGAGGGGAGTGGGACAATGTTCTGTCAAGATCTAATATTTTTTCAGAGATCAAGATAAATCACTTACATTAATTCTGAGCTTCACTTTTCTTAAATATGTAGCTGGTAGTCCCAGCCATTAAGTACATTAATGTCTTTCTCATTTCAGTCTTTCAAAAAAAAATAAAAAAATTGTAGGCCGCTCAACTGATAGTTTTGTATGTTGGACAAGCTGAAAATCTTAAATAAAGCATTATTATCTCATTAATGAGCCAAGAAAACATTTGAGTGTGTGTAGCCTGGAGTCCTTTCCTTCCCCCCATTTCTTTCATTCAATGACCAATTTCCCTAAGGAGATGAGTGCTCCTTTCCTGCCCTGTCAAACTCACCTTTTTCCAGACCCCTTTCTTTTTCACTACTAGGTCTAATGAATCTCCCCAGGTATTAATCTTCTTTCAGCAGCAGTATGAGTTTTTTAAAGCCCACATTTTTTTTCTTGAACTACTAAAAACAAAATATCCCCCTCCCCCACAAAATGTTTCCCTTAGACCTTAGGGTTCTAATGCAAGCTATTTATGAGATACACATCATATTGATGTAACATACCATTAAGCAACAAAGTAGTCCAATTTGTCAGGTTTATGTGAAATATTGTGGGAAGTTTTCTGTTGCTTTAGGTCAGTGAATAAGCTCTGTCATTGCTTTACACACACACAGCAGAACTAATGGCAGAGGATCACCAAAGCAGCCTTTTCCTTCCAATAACCAAATGCACGTAAACGAGTACTATTTTTAGAATACAATGTACTTTCCACATACTGCTTAAAACAATGTTCTATTAGTTTCAAAATGCAACTCTTCTTTCCTGCCTAGAAAATAAATTACTTCTGAAATATGACAAGTATTTGCTACAAGTTAGCTAACAGAAGGCATTTTTACCATAGCATATTAAATAGGTTATTATAGCCCCATTAACTTAAGTACATGTTTGTGCCCCCTGGCTTAGAAGAAACACTACTGCAGATGTTATTAATCAAAACAAAGAATTTGCAAAGCTCAAAGTTTCTTTTGTTGGATACTCAAAGATTCAGTTTATATTAGAACATAAGGGGTGTGTGTGTGTGTGTGTGTGTGTGTGTGAGTGTGTGAGAGAGAGAGAGAGAACAGTTCAGTTTGAATCAGAAAAATATAGCTTAACCCAGCTGCATAGTCTGTTAACTGGCATTTTCTGGTTCTTTAGGAACTACACTACACAAAAATGACCCTCCCTCTCCTCTCTCACCAACCCCACCCAATACTTTGAGACACGAGCACACATACAACATTACTGTCTCTGAATGTATTTCTCAAAATAATGACCTGATCCTAGAAGGCAGTGACAGTCAGCAATAGCGAACTAAATATTGCAGGTGCTCAAAAGAATAAGCCCTGTGTAAATGAAGTCTTCTCCAGTCAGAATTAAGTAACCAACCAGATGGCATAGCATTTTCAATCAGAAATGAGAAAGAAATTTATATGTTCAGAAAGAACAAGATCCATGATGAAAACAATTTCAGATGCAAAGCACAAATAGACTTGTAAGGTAACAAAAAGCTTTAGTGTTTCAAAAAGGTACATTTTCTGGTAACTGAAGCAATGTAAAATTAGTGACAAGTTACTTTTGCATATGTTGAAACTCTCTTAAAACTATGTGGAAGTGCTTTATTTTTCCCTATATGATTACAGAAATGGTTGTATATTACACATAATATACAAGGTCTATAATGTTCCATATATTAATGGCTCCTTTTAAAGCATTTAAAAAACTAAGATTTTTTCTGAGATTAACCCATTTGAAAACCACACAATCATTCGGTGACACCACAACTCTTCCACCCCACTCCACCCCACAATGAAACAAAAGCCCTAATAAAGGCAAACAAGTTCTCTTTCATTTTGTCTAGCAAAATTTTGTTTGGAGTTTTGCTGTAGTATAATATCTGCCTTGAAGAGGCAGTAATAATAATTAAATCTCAGTTGCCATATCTATCAGAAAACCCTATTTTCAGAGATTTATTACTTAGCCCTAAATATTCAATTTCAGTTTCCAGACTAAAAAAAAATCTGTTTTATTTTTTGAACATTCAGAAAATTATGTAAAAGTTAACTTGATGCTTGCCAGAAGTACAACCCTGAATTCTGTGCAAAAATAGGTGCAGTAGTGGAAATAGCAGTACCAATTTCTCTTTATTAACCCACCAACAAGTTTCAGTCTTAACTTTGAGCTGAAATATATCTAGAAGGTAACACTGTAGATTTGTCTCAGTACTCAGCTTTTTTGGCCTGGTCTACAGCCTTTGTACCAGTATAACTATTTCCATTTGGAGTGCAATTTTTTTTCTCCATTCATTTGTATTGGTATAGCTTATTCCCCTTCCCATAGCTATACCATTATAAACACATTTATACTGGTATAACTACATCCCCATTAGAGGGACTGTACCACTTTAACCATACCAGCATATTTAAGGCAGCACAACTTTTATGCACAAACAAAGGCTAATATTTGTGATCTCTTTGGCAAAACTGCTAGTAAGATTTTCAGTTAATGCCAACTGTGATAGGAGTTTTTGTGATGGTATTACCAATTTAATGGTAACTAAACAAATCACTAAATAAGTTTACAAGGGCCATGAAATGGTAAAAGCCACTACAACAGCTCAGCATGCAATTCATAATAAATAGTTTGAGCAATCTGACCTTTGTAAACTGCTCACAATCACACTAAAAAAATCACCATTTTGTTTCTCAACTTTATTTACCAATCTGTTAAAAATTATGCTCGTTAGAATATTTCCACTTTTTGCTGTGTTAGCCAATTACATGGCATTGAACTGAGAGTAAAAGTGTTGAAATTGCAAAAATGTTAGCGTACATTATTTTTTAATTGAGGTTTTGATCAAATGAAATGAAGAAAGTTTATCACGGATCTCTAAGGTATTAAATTAACTAGTGATAACTATGCGTCACAAAGTCACTAATGATTAAATAATAGTAAATAGTATAAACAACATTAGTTTGTATGCCTATGGTGCGCTTCACTCGAAGAATTCGAAAAACAAAAATTGAACTTATATTTTTAATAATAACCATATTTTCTGAAATGATATAAGATAGAATATGTCTAAACTTTTCCAACACTATTTCATGGGTTATTAGTTCTTAATGCCATTGGGAACTTGAAAGGGAGAGGGAGAAGAACCACAAGAAAAGCTGCACAGATGTTAGTAAAGAAAAATATTGCTTTCAAAAGTCAGTATTTGGTGTGGCCACGGCTTCCCGCAGTTCTTCATTCACATCATTTTAAAACTATTTTATAGTTTACACTCTTTAATAAAAAATAAAACCTAACCCTGGGAAGATATCACTGCTACAGTGTGAAAGACCGGACAACTCTATGGAAAATAAACATGCCTTGCAGAAACATTTGCAGTACTCAGGAACATAAAGAAATATCTAAGCTGCACTGGAAAGACTGTTGAAAGAGTGCAAAGGGAAGGATTGGGTTTGTCAAGAAAGAGACAAAACATGAATGATAAAGCGGCTCAAGTGCAATTCTGTCCATGCAAATGATGCACTCAGGAGCCATTTTGAGTCAACAGTGTGCCCTTGTTGCCAAGAAGGCTAACAACATTTTGGGTTGTATAAATAAAGGCACTGCCGACAAATCAAGGGACATGAACATTCCCCTATATTCGGCATTGATGAGGCCTCGTCTGGACCACTGTGTCCAGTTTTGGGTCCCACACTACAAGGAGGATGTGGAAAAATTGGAAAGAGTCCAGCAGAGGGGAACAAAAATGATTAGGGGGCTGGAGCACATGACTTATGAGGAGAGGCTGAGGGACCTGAGATTGTTTAGTCTGCAGAAGAGAAGAATGGGCAGGGGGATTTGATAGCTGCTTTCAACTACCTGAAAGGGGGTTCCAAAGAGGATGGATCTTGACTATTCAGTGGTAGCAGATGACAGAAAAAGTAGTAATGGTCTCAAGCTACAATGGGGGAGGTTTAGGGTTGGATATTAGGGAAACCTTTTTCACTAAGAGGGTGGTGAAGCACTGGAATGGGTTACCTAGGGAGGTGGTGGAATCTCCTTCCTTAGAGGTTTTTAAGGTCAAACTTCACAAAGTCCTGGATGGGATGACTTAGTTGGGGATTGGTCCTGCTTTAAGCAGGGGGTTGGAGTAGGTGACCTCCTGAGATCCCTTCCAACTCTGATATTCTATGATTCATAGACTCATAAACTTCAAGGTCAGAAGGGACCATTATGATCATCTAGTCCGACCTCCTGCACAATGCAGGCCACAGACTCTCACCTACCCATTCCTGCAATAAACCTCTCACCCAAGTCTGAGTTACTGAAATCCACCAATCGTTGTTTAAAGACTTCAAGGTGCAGAGAATCCTCCAGCAAGTGACTCATGCCCCACGCTGCAGAGGAAGGCAAAAACCCTCCAGGGCCTCTGCCAGTCTTCCCTGGAGGAAAATTCCTTTCCAGTCTCAAATATGGCAATCAGCTGAACCCCAAGCATGTGGGAAAGACTCACCAGCTAGACACCCAGGATTCTAGGATTCATTTCCCATTTTGTATGTGTGCAAATGATTGTTCCTTCCTAAGTGGAATACTTTGCATTTGCCCATATTGAATTTCATCCTATTTATTTCAGACCATTTCTCCAGTTTGTCCAGATCATTTTGAATTTTAATCCTATCCTCCAAAGCACTTGCAACCTCTCCCAGCTTGGTATTATCTGCAAACTTTGTAAGTGTATTCTCTATGCCTTTGTCTAAATCATTGATGAAGATATTGAACAGAACCAATCCCTGCGGGACGCCACTCATTATGCCCTTCCAGCATGATGGTGAACCACGGATGACTACTCTCTGAGAATGATTTTCCAGTTATGCACTCACCTTATAGTAGGCCCATCTAGGTTGTTTTTCCGTAATTCATGAGGAGGACATGAGAGAAGGTATCAGAAGTCTTACTAAAGTCAAGATATATCACATCTACCACTTCCCCGCATCCACAAGGCTTGTTACCCTGTCAAAGAGCAATAAGGATGGTTTGACACGATTTGTTCTTGACAAATCCACGCTGTTATTTTATCACCTCATTATCTTCTAGGTGTTTGCAAACTGATTGCTTAATTATTTGCTCCATTATCTTTCCAGGTACAGAAGTTAAGCTGACTGGTCTGTAATTCCCCAGATTGTCCTTATTTACCTTTTTATAGATGGGCACTATATTTGCCCTTTTCCAATCTTCTGGAATGTCTCCCCTCTTTCATGACTTTTCAA
The DNA here is from genome assembly GCA_007922305.1 of Dermatemys mawii. NCBI lineage: Eukaryota > Metazoa > Chordata > Testudines > Dermatemydidae > Dermatemys > Dermatemys mawii. The sequence continues at coordinate 21,942,656 of ML677349.1, forward strand.
AGATAATTGCTAATGGCTCCGATATCTCCTCAGTCAGCTCCTTGAGTATTCCAGGATGCATTTAATCAGGCCCTGGTGATTTGAAGACATCTAACGTGTCTAAGTAAATTTTTGACCTCTTCCTTCCCTATTTTAGACTCTGATTCTACCTCATTTTCACTGGCATTTACTATGTTAGATGTCCAATCACCACCAACCTTCTTCGTGAAAACCAATACAAAGAAATCATTAAACATCTCTGTCATTTCCACAATTTCTGTTATTGTCTTTCCCCCCAACTGAGTAATGGGCCTACCCTGTCCTTGGTCTTCCTCTTGCTTTTAATGTATTTGTAGAATGTTTTCTTGTTACCCTTTATGTCCCTAGCTAGTTTAATCTCATTTTGTGCCAGTTTACATTCATATCAGCTTTGTGTAATGGTGCCTTACATTCGGACAAATATTCCACCACTGTGGTGAAAGAAAATAGCCATGAAGATTCATCATCTCAGTGGTGGGAAAAGTAGAGTTTTTCCTTTCCACATTTATGGCTATAGGGCTTGTCTCTATATCTGGCAGATACCCAGGAATGCAAACTCCATGCAGATCCCAGAGGATAGGTGAAGGATGCCATGTTCCCCCAACACCAGCTTGCTGGTAGTGTGATTCCAGTGGAGCTGCACTAAAAAGGACATCCTCAGCAGTAGTTGCCATCAAGAGAAGTGTAGGGTACAAGCTACACAGAAGAGATATCACAGCCTGAAGATGTACCACCTCCCTTTCAGGATTTCCCCGAGGAAGAATAAAGACTTCCTGGTCCCAATCCCAGCTCATCCTCCAGCTTATCCCAGTGTCCACCTCTTCTGTGGCACAGTCTGTGTCTTTAGGTAAACACTTCACACACAGCATGCAGACACCCATGCACACACCCACACCCTGTGCACAGGACTCTTCATAGACAGGTGTTAGGGTAACAATCCAGGCCAGAGTCTTGTCAATTTCATTCTGCTGTTTCTTTCAAAAAAGTGACTAACAACAGCAGAGGAATTTAAAGAGAGCACCTCATTAATTCATATTGAGATGGTTTTCTTTGCCACCACAAGGGAAACAAAACAAAGAGAAAGCTGAAATCCCACAGTTAAAACTTAGCTACCCACTCACCCATAAAAAGTTTGCATGTGACAAATTTAAAAATACCAGCATCTTAGTAAAATAGTCTGATGTGCTTGTCCAAGTGTTATCTTTTGGTTTCTTTGGACTTCCATCTTTCAGTGCAATAGAACTTATGTTTTCTTTCATTTGTTCATATTTAAGATTTGTGTAGACATTTTACATTTTACAAATTGATTTTATTCTTTATACTATGTTGCCTAACTTAATGCAAGACCTATTATGTTCCAGGCTCTCCTGTAAGATAACTGATGCTAGATTAGATACCCTCTGCTGGGTACTAGATTAGCATCTTAGTATCTTATAGTACTGAGTGTGATGGATTTGTAACGAATTAAGCATCTATAAATAGTTGGGTGTCTGATCCCTTGCTGTCTGAGCATCTTAGCGCAAACTGCAATAAAGATTATTAATCAAAAGTAAACAAAAAAATTTTCACGACAATCCAGTTAAGATTAACACATATCTTTTAAAGACCAACCAGTGTAAGTCCTCATGAGCATCAGCCATGTGGAAACATATTTCTTATTTTCACATTACTCATACTTGTAAATACTGAAGCTTCAGATACTGGAGATACTATGCAGATTATGTAATGTCATAATTTGCATAACTGATGAACACACATTAATTTATTTACATAAAATGACAGCAAATGTCCTGATTACCGGAGTTTAAGCCTGATAAGGCTGCAGCATAGAATAATACAGAAACTGCGAACCTTCCGTCTAGCTATGGTATCAACTTGGGTTGGCATCTAGATAACTTTGGTGACTCCTTGAGGCTTTGCCATTGGTTATGTCTAGTCCTTGATGGGGAAGGAACACAAACTAACCAGCAATGCAGCAAAGAAAGCATGATATTCATAAGAGCTAAAATTACATAAAGCAACTTATAGCAGCTAATACTAAAATACAAGGAAATATAAAATATTGTATTGATAACTATTTTTTGTGAGGAAAACCTAACTGGTCACCATACTGACTGAAATATATACACACTGAAAATCTTTAGAAAGGGAATTAAATATCCATTTGAGTTTAAAACTGGGAATGACACTAGAAGAAAGGAAAGGCTTTGTGCCTGTAGTATTTGGGCATACATTAGCTCAAACTGCTAATGAAGATAGTGCAAATTTTGATCTCTCTGGTTATTTAATTTATTAGACAACCCCAGTTAACTTTCAGTATATGATTAAAATAAAATTGGGAGATACAAGTAAAATAGGCGATTAAGCTTTGTATGATTGCTATACAAAGTAAATCAGAAAAGTATGCATGACCAGGAGGACAAAAGAGAACAGAAAAGGATATGGGGAGAAGGCAGAAAATGGCAAAGGACAATAATCGTGCCAAACCGTAGCATGCGGGTAGTGGATACCTGACCACAAATCAGTTAGAAGGGAAGACTGGAAATCCTGGTGGGTTTTATTGTCATCTAATACAATCTTCTTAAAGAATTCTCAATTTTTATTCACATTTCTGTCTAAATTTTTCCTCCTACTCAATTTTGCTCATAATTTCCCTTATCTTTGGAAGCAGCAAGTATGTATACTTAGTTGGGACTGTCCTCTGTTCATAATGAATGTTATCAGATCATGCTCACTCATCCTTGGGAAACCACGAACCTCCAGTCCCGTGATTAATTAACTCGATCAGAATACCTTATTCCATACTTTATTCCAAATGAAATTACAGAGGGAATTTTGGGTGGACAGAATTTAATTATGCAAATTATTATTTATGGACAGGAGTCAAGATTTAACAACTCTACCTTTGCAAGAAGTGCTGTTGTATGTTTAACAATCTCTCAGTTGTCTGCTCATTATGCTTCTCTATCTTGGTCCCTTCTCTATCTGAGTCACTGGACTCTCTACAGTTAGGGACATTCTTATACTTGTTCTTCCACATCTATTTTATGATGCATCTAACTGTACTGTGTTAAATACACTGCAAACCCATATGAAAAGAAAATCTTGCATGTCATTGATGACATCAGCCAACAGTGACACTTCAGACAGGAGTGCTGACTTCAGATAGGTTCCCTGAGGTAGCACTTCAACAGACACTGTCACAGAGACAGGGACAGTTGGTTTAGGAAGAAAGAAAAGAAAGTCTAGAAAATAAAAAGAGGTTAGGGATGAAGATAAAAGGATGTGGAGCAAGATTTAACCACACATACACACACAGTTGTATGAAATAATCAGATTTTTTTGTGAAGCAGGAGGACCTATATTGTTCAGTCTGGGAACTCCAGAAATTATTAGAGAAATGTATTTTGTGAATATTTGAGAGGTATTTTTGGTTTGGTTTTGGCTCCAATTCTCAGCTGCATCCAAGCAGCTGTGTATCCTACCATCATCACAAAACTGCCCCGAAAGCCAAGGTAGTCAAACACAGGAGGCTTGCTGCAGGGTAGAGGATTTCTCTAGGAGTGTTATGCTGGTTTAGCAGTTCCTACACTATTTCCCCTCCACATACCTAGCATCAAGATGAAGGACAAAAGGGTGCAACCCAGGCTTCCCTCTATCCCTGTGATCCTTGGCTGCACTAATAGATTTGACAGCATATATGACAGAGTAGCCCCCAAAAAGCTCTAATTAATTCCTGAGGAGCAGCCCAGGATCAAGGAAGTGCAGTGGTGGTTTAAAGGAATCTTTACACATGTACACACACACACACTCTGTCCAGTAAAGACTCCTTGGCTGCAGCCAAGAATCAGGTCGTTGGTCTTATAATGTTGCCAAATGAGTGAGCTTTTATTTTGGTTATTATGAAATAACCAAGTTGAGACCTGGTATTAGCAAGCGTATGCCCAGTCTGCACACACCGAACCAGTTTTGCCTTGCAACATTTTATACATTTTGAAACCAATTTTAAAGGCACATTTCTTTGTAGTTAATTAATACTATTTATTAATGAAAGGAGTATGAGTGAGACATTTGCGCCCATGACTATTTTATTCTGATGAATATATTTCAAAGTACACTGTCATGTGAAGTCCAATAATGCTCAGTGTTGAGGAGAAAAACTTTCCTAGTAATATTCCTGATAAGCACAAGTGAAAATGCATCCTGCAGTGACTGTATATTGTGGCCTTTTCTTTTTGTTCAGCAATAAGAAGTGTAACATACTTTTCTCAGCAGATTGACTTTTCTTCTACTAGTTAATGGTAGGCTGTCAGTTAAATGTATGCCTGCATCGTTTAGGCTGCATACAAGGAATTTTAAAAGTTAACTTATTATGTGAGAACTTTAATTATAGATGGATGTACAATTCAAAGAACTGTTGATTAGATCCTAAACAACAATGTGTTATTAACTGGAGTAGGGAGAATCCAATTCCCAATTTATGCACAATATAGAAATTAGGGTAAAAGACAGATCAATAAGTTTATATTTATTGATTGCTGTTATTCACCAAGTGGAATTCAGGCATTTGGATAAAGAGTATTCAGTTTTTTCTTTCCTTAATTACTATTGGTTTACTTTTAATGAACTTCAAGTTTAGTAAAAAACAGTGGTGAATCTTTGGTGACACTATTGTTGACAGCTAACAGTAACAGAAGCTAAGTACATTCTTTGTTCCATTAAAGGCATCTATCTTTATATATCATTCCTACACACAAACCAAAGATCAAGCAAATAAAAGGTGAAAAATTATCCGTTTCATTTTTAATTGAATATATATAAACTACAGTTTTTAAAACCTCACAGCAGCTCTCAAGCTAACACACAGTGCACATCAGACTCTTTACAAGAGCAATGAAGTATGAAAAATATGCACTCCCACAGCCAATGGGAGCTGCAGGTGTGGCGCTTGGGAAGGGGGCAGCATGCAAAGTGGAGCCCCCTGGTTGCCCGTACATGTAGGAGCTGGAGGGGGGCCAAGCCACTGTTTCTGGGAGCTGTGTGGAGCAGCCCCTGACCCTGCTCCCAGCTGGAGCACCTGAACAGAGAAAGCCCCAGACCCTGCTCCCCAGTGGGAGCTTGAGGGCCGGATTAAATGGGTGGTGGGATGGGTCCAGCCTCTGGGCCGTAGTTTGCCCATCCTTGTACTAGCTATTTCCTTGCTTTTAAGTGTGTGGACATTGTAAACACAGTGATAGTTAACTGCATGGTTGTATGTACTGTTGTTATAGGCATGTAGGTCCCAGGATATTAGAGAGTCAAGGTGGTTGAGGTAATATCTTATATTGGACCAAATTCTGTTGGTGAGACACACAAACTTTTGAGCTTACACAGCACTCTTCTTCAGGGCTGGGAAACAGCTGTGACACTCTGAGTAAGTTTCTCAGATTTAAAGAAGAGTTCTGTGTGAGCTCGAAAGCTTGTGTCTCTCACCAACAGAAGTTGGTTCAATAAAATATCACCTCACCCACTTTGTCTTGTTAATATCCTGGGAATGACTACAACACTGAAGTTACATGATTCTCACTTAACTACAAAAAGCCTATTAAGGTTGTCATTTTGAAACCAGCGTTTTATGTTTAGAATAAAAAACATACATTTTAAAATAGTTTTAAACCTCCCTATGTTTTTCTTTTAAACAGTATTTTTATTCTTCCTCAGTTGTACTTGCCGGTCTTTTAACATACATTTTCATGAAAAACATCTTTAAATAGGTTTAAAAAATAATCCTTTTCTTTAGTTGAGAATATGTCTATTACACCACTTCTCCTAGAAATGGATCAGATACCAAACAACAGAAGAGAATTTCTTGCCCCATTCTGAAGCTCTGCTTGTGGCTTTGAAGCTATCTCTGGATGTATTGTATTTTTAGTCTGCTGCTATGTCTGGGCTGCTCTGAGCTCCTAGTTACTCATTGTCCTTCAAGTCTGAGAAATATTTGTTGGTTTGGGATTTTGTCTCATTGAGACGTCTTCCTGAAATTTGTGGATTGTTCTTAAACACACACATACACGTGTACACACTGAAAACTGAACTCAAAACTGAAGAGACTGCATAGGTTTTGTCCTATAAGCAATACCAGTTTAAATTAAATCCATATAAAGAGATTCATCTGTGTAAAATAATAAGTAATAGATTATTTTCATTAAAATACTGAAACAGAAGTCATAATTTTTGCTTGCAGCATAGAAGTTCAATTAAGCAAAGGGAAAAAAAACTTTGTAATCAATTCTGTTCAGTGATTGGATTCTGCACTCTAAATATTTTGTTGAACTAACTAATGGAAGTTTTCATACTGTGTATGTGAAAGAGGGTAAGTGTGTGTGAGAGTGAGACGCAATATTAAAAGATATAGTCAAAATATGATTATCTTTTGCCTTTGACAAAAAAATCAATCAAAAACTGAGAATCTGTTTTGTATATCAAAACCTACTGTGATCATCACATATATTCTGTATTTCTACTGCCATGGAATTTGCTGCAGAGTCCATCTCTTGTAAAATTGTGCTCCAGAACTGTGCTGCACTTAAAAAATAATGTTTCTAGTCTCTCTGGTGCTAAAGATATCTTTAAAAACGTGAACTAGTATGTAAGCCAGAGGTCGGCAACCTTTCAGAAGTGGTGTGCCAAGTCTTCATTTATTCGCGCTAATTTAAGGTTTCACATGCCAGTAATACATTTTAATCTCTTTAGAAGTTCTCTTTCTATAAGTCTATAATATAGAGCTAAACTATTGTTGTATGTAAAGCAAATAAGGTTTCAAAAATGTTTAAGAAGCTTCATTTAAAATTAAATTAAAATGCAGAGCCCCCCCAGATTGGTGGCCAGGACCCAGGCAGTGAGTGTGCCACTGAAAATCAGCTTGCATACCGCCTTTGGCACCCATGCCATAGGTTACCTACCCCTGATGTGAGCCAATCCAGTCTTGCCTTCCTGAGTCTATGGATAACATGAAACAATAGCGCGGAGAAGCTCAGATTCATTTTAGTAGGCTGTTCATTCTGAAACCTAATGATATATATAAAATGTTGACAAATTATATCCTCATAATTATTTAATTGCTGCTAATTTTATATCTATATCAAACTGCCTTTCCAAGTACTGAAATCACATTAATTCATGCTATATGGGTGCCAAAACATTTGCCTCCTAACAATTTAAATCTGCAGCAAATTGAAAAGTGACCAACTATTTGGGGACTGCATAAAATAAAATTAATTTAATAATAAAACAAAGATTGGGGCTATTGTACTTACTCATTTTCATAACGTGGTTCTATTAAAATGTCCATGTTTTAACTTAAATGGAATGTCACAGAATTTGGGTGCAAGTTGCTGATGAGTACACTGGCCTTGCATGAGACAAATGTGCCTGCGGAATTTTGATTCTAGTATTTGAACTTTAGCTAAGACTTTTTGTTAAATCTAGTATCATCCTGCAGATTAAGTGTCCCACTAGGTTTGCCCATGTTGGATTAGCCAGCTTCACAAAATACCCAATGGTACTTGCTGGTAAATGTAAGAGGAGGATCGAGACCCTAAGGATATATCATATAGGATTATGTTTTCCTACCAGCATATGAGCACAACTCCCATTATTCATAATAATGGACCCAGTGTGACCAGTTAATGACTGGGTTACATCTGAAGGAAATTTAGAGGTTTTACAAGACTGCAGATTAATTCAGTTTCCTGGGGATTCTTCACAGGGTTTGGGGGAGAAAGAGTTACATTTCCTCCCCTGCCCAACACTACCCATTCCCCAGCTCTTCCTCCAGTCACGAATCCAAAAACTTGGAGAGCTTTCCACAGAATCCTGGAACATGCTGGAGACAGGCCAAGGATGCTGCCACAGAGGCCGATTTTCCTTTCCATGACTGGAGGCAGAGATCTGCACAACTTGCCCCATATCCAATAAGGACTTAGAATGCTGCAATTAGAATGGCATACTGTACAATCATCTCTTGTTATTTTACTTATATTTTCACACTTATCCACACTACTAGGATTAATGTTGCTATTAAAAAAAGCAGATGACCCTAAAACTAACCAAATAAAAAGACTATAGATAAGAATGCAGCTTCAATGCCATAATGCTCTGTGGTATCAAATCAAAGCAAGATCGGATAGGCTGAAGACTACCATATAGATTATGTTTCCCTGCTAAACATGTCTCTTCAATCACACAGGCTGTACTTTCTATTTCAGCATTATTAATCTCATGAAAGATAGTCATTCTCCTGGACTCATGCACACTCCATGTAGCAGCTCAGCATCATCTCAGGTGGTCAGTTGGGCCCTGTTACACAATTGATACCATATGGGAAGTTTGGACAAACAAATGATTTACAGTTTGGGCAAAACTAATAAACACTAACTCTACTCAGACAGTATGTTCGAACCTGAAATCTACAAAGGAAACATGCCATTTTAACATACTCTGTGTTGACTGAAGTGGCTTGTGTGAGGTTGGGCTATGTTTCTTTGGTACTGTTTTTAATGTATGAATCATAACATAGACTCTAGAATGAAAAAGACTTGTGGCTAGAGTCCAGGTAACAGACTGCTGACCTCCATGAGAGGCAGCAGCTTTCAATCAAGTAAATGCATTTTGGAGAAGTTTATTATATTGAAAGGAAAAAGGGAGACAAGCAGCACCTCACGGAATCAGGCCCATAATTTGAAAGCCTCAACGGATGAATGCAAGTGGCATGGCTGCTCGCCTGCCACTGGTCACATCTGCACCATACCAGATGCTTGGTACATTTCAGAAATTCTAATGGAGTCAAAATAAAATTTGCACATATTCTACAAACATGAAGAAAAAAGGAAATTTGTGATAGGACTGTTATTAAACAAAATTTATTAAATGATTTATATAAAAAAATCTTTCAACCATACATTCTCACTACCCTGAGCAGTTTCTGTCACTAGAGAATAGAAATTGAAGATGACTGGCACCATACAGAGTTGGGCCCCAGAAGAGGAAACTATAACGTGAGAAGAAAGCACTTTCATCAATTTTTCAGTATGCCTGTCTCTGGCAACCACTTATGGCTAGGGATCTGGAACAGTAATGTTAATTATTACTATTAATAATACCTAACTATTATATAGCAGTTATCACCAGTAGATCTCAAAGTGTTTTACAAAGGAGGTCAGTATCATTATTCCCATTTTGCAGATGGAGACACTGAAGCATGGAGAGGTGAAGTGACTTCTCTAAGGTTACCCAGACGATCAATGGCCAAATTGGGAACAAATCCAGGTACCCTTAGTCCCAGCCTATTGCTCAAAGCATAAGGTATGACAGAGATTGGCAACCTTACAACGCGGCACTGCAGGGTAAGCACCCTTAGCGGGCCCCGCCAGCTTGTTTACTTGCCAGTTCACTGATAGTGGCTCCCGCTGGCCGTGGTTCGCCATCCTGATCCAATGCGAGCTGCAGGAAACGGTCCCCATAGAGGCTAATTAGAGGAAGGGCAACATATTGATAAGTATCAATGGAGAATAAGAAAGAGGAAATTTTGGAGAATAAAATGTGTAAAATCTCAAATTAAAAAGCCCCATAAACTGCATGCAAGTGCTTCCACAGAATGAGGTCCAGAAAAGATATCCTTACTCATTTATTTCCATTACTATTAAAAAAACCCAACAACCAGATTTCCAGATATGGGGTAAGTGGATGCATCATTATGCAAACTACATGGAACATGAACACACACTTCATATTTTATCTTATTTGCTCAAACTGGTGGTAGTCTATACCTTTAGGGCTCAAAACCCTTTCTAAGCCCTAAGGGGAACCAAAATCCCTGAATAATGCTTGCTATTCCTTGTCTACTACTGTAAACAGCTTGTCATCCCAAGTTAAGGGCCATCAAGTGATACAAGGTACTAAACAGTAAAAAAGATTATATCAGTGTGGTATGTTGTCTTCTTGGGAAGGTTTCAGAGACACTATATACATTAATAAAGTTAGTCATCACACTGGGTACAAGATGCTATTCTGCTTAGGACAGTTTGCTGTATTGCATATTCTCCATACACTTAGAACACTTATGCCACTGAAAGAGGAATCTATGAAGCTTTATCTATAGATCAGATGTTTAGGCTTGGCAGAATTTGATTTCTTTTTTTTATATATATAATTGTGACAGATAGTGTTTCTTTTTAAGATTTTTAAAGATTTTTATCAATAACAGTAGATGCTGAGATTCAAAACATTAAAGCTTTATAATCGGTAAAACAAAAATTGTCAACATCACACGTCAAAAATATACAAAGTTAATATCCTTAAATTAAATTCTAATGAGTTCTGAAGCAGCATTTTTCTTACTTTTCCTATCTGTAACTTTCAATTATTATCAGTAGAAATATTTTGTCAAATTGTGTGTATAGTTAAATTGATATTTACCGACATTTACCAGTAAAAATCCTTCCAAACCTATCATTAGTGTGAGAACCAAAGGATAATTAGAGGGTACTTTAGTTTGACCAGCTACTAACTATCCAGTTCCTCAAAGGTTCTGGACTTATCTTTCTTACTGAAAGAAGCATGACTTAGTATCTTTTTATAAATTTCATTAAAACAGTTAAACTAAAATACAATCAAGAAAACGTATCACCAAAATTAAGTTATTAAACAGGGTTAAAAAGAAAATTAAAAAACAAAACGAATTTTTATTTAAATTAAATACAGACATTTAAAGATAATAAACATTTAAGATTATATTTGAAATGTATAGCCTTTTTTTAAAGTTTAAACTCATCTACTAGAATCATTTAAATTATATACAAAAAAATAATATTAAACAGAACATTTGCTAGCCAGTTTTTCAGAAAGTGGAATCACTGAACTATTGGAAGTCATTGGTTGAGTTCCGGTAAACAGAATTTGTCGAAGTGCTAAACTAGTTTTTGACAGAAGTAGGTTCCGCTGCAGGGACAGAGAGAATATTGTCTTCATTTCAATTTATTCAACTACACAACTCAATGAAAAGTTCATTCTAAGTTAAGAAACCAACTGGGAATTTAAAAAGCAGGAAAGTTTGTTTTCCTCTTCCAATTTTATGAATAAAAACAAATTGTGAGAGGATAACATATTCAGTTCTAAAATACTGAAAGAGATGGTGACCAGACACAATCAATCAGCTCAATTAATTAGTTACAGAAAATTAGGGCCCTACCAAATTCATGACTGTGAAAAATGCGTCACGGATGGTGAAATCCGGTTTCCCCGTGAAATCTGGCTTTTGTAAGGGGGCCATGGCATGGCCTTCAGAGGTAGATGGCCGGAGACCAGTGGCTGTTGGCCGAGCATCCAGCTCTGAAGGCAGTGCTGCCACCAGCAGCAGCACACAATATGGGGGGAACGTAATTTTTTGGGGGGCGGGGGGAGGCAGGGCTGGCCTTACAGGTGGGTGATGTGGGAAACCATCCAGGGCACTGTGGTCAGGGGTTGCTATGGTCACCCCTACTCTCTCTCTCTCTCACACACATACACACAGAGCCAACCCAAGACCCCTTTAGCCCCCAAGCTCTGGGGAGCAGCATGGCTGGGGGTATCCTGGCTAGTGGCATCTACCTTTGTGCCAGGCTCCAGCTGCCAGCCCTGTCTGGGCTGTGGAGGGACGGGACTTCTTTCTCTGTACAGGCTGCTCCTGAAACTGGGTCAGACCCATCTCTTGGTGGTGGCGCAGAAGTAAGGATGACATACTGTCACCACCACCCCAGACTCCTTTTTGGATCCGGACCCGTACCATTGCAATACCATGACATTTCAGATTTAAATATCTGTAACTGTGACATTTAAGATTTTTAAAATCCAATGACAGTGAAATGTACCAAAATGGATTGGGGAGTTTGGTAGGGCCCTACAGATAATACTTCACTTAATAAATCAGTTTGAAATGCAAAACATGTTTTGATAAAAAAAAAAAAAGTTTTACTGTATCTGGCACTTTTAAGACAATTTTACCTAAAAAAATAAAATGCCGTTTTTGTGCATTATTCATTTATTTGAATTGCTTGACACGAATGACAAGTAAAAAATTATCTAATAAGAAATGCAGCTTTCACCATTTTCTAGCATAATAAAAACACAATTAAGAATCTGAATAAATCGTAAATTAAGTCATATGACCCCTTAAATAAATGTGTACAGATATAGCATAGCCTCTGATTAGCAAAAAGTACCACCATATTTACTGTAGAAGCTGTATTTAGTTGAAAATCAACATATTTTAATGGTTACCAACCCACGAGAATCAACCTTTCCTTAGGAAAATAACTAAGTAGAAGTACATAACAGGATTAAAATAAATTATTTTAAAATTGCTTTGATTTAAATCAATCCACCTGTCATTAATAATATTATTAAGTTATATTAAAAATGGAAGTTACTAACCTGTCACTGGAGGTTCTCTCAGATGTGTGGTTGCTATCTCTATTCTACATGTGGATATGCATGTGCACCATGTACCTGAATCCAGAAATTGTTAGTAAGCTGTATCCATTGGTCCACACGTTCAGTTTTTCTCCTCATGCTCCAAAATGAGAATATAAAGGACAGTGCAGACAGATGTCTCTCCAATTCCTTTTCTTACTGTAAATCTGGCTATGATCCATAGCAGAAAGGATGGTAAGCAGGTAGTAGAATACAGATAGGGACCACACACGTCAAACAACCAATTATAGGT